>OX415250.1:74095921-74427309 GCA_948329865.1 Linaria vulgaris
TTTATCTAAAACTAGGTTTTGGCAAGGAAAGTAAAAGCTTGAGTTGTGTAACTCCTACCAATATGGAAAAAAAGACTACTTATATCTATCAATACTGTTTTTAATCTGGTCACATTAAGCCTTATGGCAAGAAATATAAAAAAGTACTAGAAAAGAAAATATTTGTCAATAGCAGTAATAATGTTAAGACAACATCTGATCTGAATGTTATCCTGCCATTGGGCTGTAAAGCCACTGGACATAAAAGTAGGACTTAGGTTGAAAAATTAAAAATCCAAAGATTAAAATTGTTTGCAATGTTGTCTTTTTTGCTGCGTACTCTCTAACCTTGCAGGTAAGTGGTACTTTGACAGTGGATGCTCAAGATACATGACATGAAACAAGGATAACCTAACTAAGGTGATTCCCATGCCTTCTGGAATTTTCACATATGGAGGTGGCAATATGGGGAACATCATTGGAAAAGGAGTTCTAATGTTGAAGGATTCACGCCTCTCAAAGATGTGTTGTTGGTTGAAGGATTGGAAGCAAATTTGATTAGCATTAGTCAACTATGTACGATAATTTTCTTGTTAGATTTGATCAAAGTTCATGTGGGGTGTTTGACTGTAACAATGCCCGTGTGATGACATGTATCAGATCAAAAGACAACTGCTATCTTGCATTAGATGAAGGAGAGTACCTAAAAGGTAAATTGTTTGTGGAGAGTACCTCAAAGGTAAACAAACCAAAACTGTTCATACACCTGTTCAGTTACATGGTACAATTTCTAGAACTCACAAGTGTTTTGAACTACTGCATATGGATCTTATAAGTTCTGTTGAGGTTAGTAGCCTTGCATGCCTTTGTTCTTGTTGATGATTTTTCTAGATATACACATGTAATATTCTTGAAAGAAAAGTCAGAAGCATTTAAAAACTTTTATGATTTTGCATGCTATCATCAAGAACCTCTATGGAACTTATGTGGATAGAATAATGTCTGACCATAGAAGAGAATTTGAGAATGCAAAGTTTTCTGAATTTTGTGAGTTAAATGGAATTTTTCATGAGTTTTCTGCACCTAAAACACATGAACAAAATGGCATTGCGGAAAGAAATAACATAACACTTCAAGAGATGGCTAGAGTAAATGTTAAATGCTAGAAATATTTCTAACAGACTCTGGGTTGAAGCTTTGAACACTGCATGTCATATTAGTAATATAATTTCTCTTAGACACGGAACTACTATGACACCATATGAACTCTTGAAAGGAATCAAGCCAAATATTGCACATTTTCATAAATTTGGATGTGATCGTTATTTATTAAATGATAGAGAGTATTTGAACAAATTTGATCCAAAAAGTGAAATGTATCTTTGTTGGATATTCTCCAAACAGTGTTGAATTTTGGATTTGCAACCCTAATTGCATAGTGTGCAAGAATCATTTAATGTCGTATTTGATGATTTGACTGTTGATACAGGTAGTGAAGAACAATCCGTCTCTGATGTTATCCCAACACTGAAAACAAAGAATGTTACTACAACATCACTTTCTGAAGCTGAAAAAACATAAACAAAAATTGAGACTGAGCCCAATGTTGCCATAACACCAGAAAGATCCAAATTTAGGACAACATTTGCACAATTCGATTCTGATGAAGAAACCGTTCTTGAATCTAGAAGAGATCCCCTTTCTAGAATTTAGAAGAATCATCCAGCTACCCAAGTGATTGATCAAATCCCTGAACGCATGAGAACTCGCAACAAAGAAAGGTAAAATTATAGGGATATGGTAAGGTTCTGTGTCTACATGTCTACTTCATGTACTGTTGAGAACCCTTCTTGTTTTGTCTCTTCTAATGAATTTAAGAATGTGAATGAAGCTCTTAAGGATAGCTACTGGATAAATGCTATGCAAGATGAAATGTTACAATTCACCAGAAATAATGTTTGGAATCTTGTACCTAGGACTTCAAATGTGAATGTGATAGGAACAAAATGGATTTTAAAAGACAAAAGTAATGAAGATGGTGTAATTGTGAGAAATAAAGCTAGGCGAATAGCACAAGGTAATTTGACAATAGATCGTATATATATGATGAGGTGGAATATTACAAGTGTGGTGATGCGATTCTATTACAAACTAGGTCCACTATGACTATGACTAGTGCTAAGTAGAATTGGTCCAGAACACCTTAGATTGACGATGGGATGCAATGCTGGATGTCAAGGGTAATGTCGAATGTGACGTCGAATGTGATATCGAGGATGATATCAGAGACCTTCTATGTCGGGGATGATATCGGATGGAGATCGGATGTAATGTCAGATATGATGTCGGATGCAATGTCGATGATATATATCAGAGGTATATATCAAATATTATATCAAAGATGATATCAGGTATACTGGATATTGGATGCACAATGTATGATGATAATTAAAGCTTACCTTGATGAGCGGGATAGGGGACCGCACACGTGACATCCACGTGATATGTACCACATCAAATATCACATTTGATATGCATATGGGGGCCCATCCCCGATATAGACCAGATATGGGCCTGCGCCCAACACGGGACTCATCCATGCCATGTAGTCCCCGAGTTGGGGAATTATTATTGAAAATAATAATTTGTAAACTAGAATTGAGTTTGAATTATCAGTACCTCTTGTCCCGCCAATTCGAATGACAGTGCTCGGATGTGTGAATTCATTTAGAGGCGTTGGTGGATCCCCAATGTAATTCACATATCGTAGAGATCCGAGTTTGAACTATCAGAAAAACGTATCCTTCGTTTTCGGAGCATGCTCGAATTTCAGATTCGACGTGCCTTTATCTTTAATGCATAATGAGCGGACATGTTGTTCTATAAATAGTGGTCATGAGGAGAGAGAAACTTACCTCGTCTCTTAGTGAATTTAGACTTCTTTTAGCGAAGGTATGTCTAGGATCCTCGATTTATGTTCGATATGATTTCTCGATATTGTTTGCTTGATGTATAGCTTTCTATGCTTTTTGATATGGATTTTGATGTCTATTTTTGATTTGTTATTCGACTTAACTTTTGAGGTGACATTCGATATACCTTCGATGTCACTTGCTATGTAGCCTTCAATATACTTTTAACGAAGTCATCACTGATATTTGTTTTTATGCTTACTCATGTCATTGTGCAGGTTACAAAACAATTTTCAACGCATTTTATCAAATTCGCCTATCTCATATAATGTCTGGTATTCGCGCACACATGTTGCGTGATTTGCGGCGATGTCGTATGCTGACTTGGCAGGTTGACGAAACACTCCAGATCATGCTGGTTCTAGGCCACGCTCGAACCAGCTTTGTCCTTTGTACACATGTACTCCAAGTGACGTGGTGAGGGTACGATGGATCTTTGATATTTTTAGACTGGACTCGGATTATCCCAAGCTGCCTACATATCCCCTTAAGGGAATAAAGCCGAACGTAGTTCATTAGTGGTAGGTTAGTTGTATAATCAAGTATAATGATTTGTCGAGTATCTTGTGGATATCAAATGTTATGTCTAATGTGATATCGGGGAGGAGATCGGGGACCTCCTACGTCGAGGATGGTGTCCTGATGGATGTCGGGTATGATATCGGGTATCATGTCGGATATGATGTCCAGTGATACGTCGAAGATATACATCGGAGATATATATCGAGTATTATGTCGAATATGATATTAGGAATGCTCGATATCAGGTGTACAATGTCTAAGGATAATTATTGCTTACTTTGGTTAGCGAGGCCCGGATATTTATAGACCTGGGGATGCGAGGAGGGCCATCCCCGATATAGATGAACATGGACTTTACCCATGGGCCAGCCGAATACGGAATTACCCATATCATTGCGAGTTGCTGCTGAGTAGCTAGCAGCTGAGGCCACCGCAATGGCGAGAACTGTCGCAGTAGTAGAAACGGCTGTCGGGGCATCGTCTACTGCAGAGGTGGGAGTAACGGCTCCAGGCATTGCCGTGACGAGGTCCTTAATGCGGCTCAGACTATTGCCGAACATATTGTTACGACATCTATTCTTGATACAGTGGCGGGTTTTGCCAACGAGGAGCTTCTCAGAGTTTTCGGAGGCATGGCTGGTGGAGAGGCACTAATTACGGCACTTGGCAGCATTGCGCCCGCGCTGAGTGTGGCACCCGTGCTAAATGTGGGGACCGGAGTGTCTGAAATAGAAGTCCCTTCTCCCTCTACTAGTGAGAAGGTTGCTGCTGACGCCCTTCCTAAAGAAGCACCAACTCCTGGTAGTGTTAGTGGTGTCCTGTTAGATGAAGGAGTTGCGGCCGGAGGTGTGCCGCGCGTTTCATCTGGTGAAAAGGAGATGGGACGGTCCCTGAGGTCCCAATAAGTCTTAATGAAGAGACTTCTGATCATATCACGACTCCTTCGAAAGAGGTTTCTCTTGATGCTGGTTCGACGCTGCCTTGGGAAGAAGAAGCTAGCGGTAGCGCTCCTCCAAGGTCAGCTGTACCGTCGGTCGAGGTGCGTGGTTTAAGTTGGCGAAAAAGGTCTCGGGGTAAGAGTGCAGCCCTTCCTTTGCCGCCTCCGTCGCAAGGGCGTTTTGCCTCCGGTCCTAGTATAAATGTGAAGAACGAGGAATTTAGTAAAGACGAAGCGGTTCGGACATGAAGCGGGCGTTCCCTCTTCCTGGTAAGGTGCCTTTGGGAAGCAAGCTCGGGCGCACAACGTGAGGCGTAAAATAAACCTTTTTCAAACTTTAAGTGTCTAAAGTAACCTTTTAGCTTGTACTGTAGTAATATTAGTAGGTTTCTTAACCGTCGTGTTCTTGATGCGTTCGGTTTGGGAAATTTTTAGTTACCAGCATGAAGGTCGTTAATGAAATGGATGGAGACAAGGATGCTATAATTGCCGAGCTTGCGGCTGATATTGAGAAGATGAGTGAGTTCAACCCTATTGCCATGGAGAAACTCGTGGGTGAAAAGGAGGAGGCCCAGCACCAGTATCGGACGCTTAAAGACGAGTATGACGAAAATTGTGCTCAGAATAAAAGGCTCATCCACAAGGCTAATGCTTTTAAAGAGCATGCTCTCAAAGAGGAAAGTGACGTTCGACTGGCTGAGCGTGAGCTTAAGAAGGTTAAAACAGAGAACGAGCGTCTGCTAGCCAATCATGAAAAGGCGCGGCCGACCTGGAGAACGCGGTATGTAGACTCTTTCTATCATGTTGTTTTGTTCTTATCATTCATTTTACTAATAGTTCATACACCTAGGATTAATCTCCTAAGCTTATGGTGTTTGTTGCTAGCAGAATTACTTGTGCGTGACACTTATAAAGAAGTTCTCGCAAAGCGTGCCTTTATGGAGAGTGAGGATGCCAAAAATTTGATTATAAGGCAAATTACCACAAAGAAGGGTTTCAAAGATGGCTTTAACTTTATGAGGTTGGATGGTATGTGTGGCCCAACTGGCTTGCCTCTCAAAGATACTGAGTCCTCGGATACTGCCATTAAAAGACCTGACCCGTTCTTGGTTTTCCTGAAGAAGAAGGCTCTCCATTGATCTTGTATAAGTTAAACTCCCTTTCCTATTTGCTAGCGCGTTATCGCCTTTATTGCGGTATATGTAATAATTTTCTGGATCATATGACTTGCTAAACTCTGTGTTTTATTTGCCAATTGGTTTCGTCGGTTTTCAATTGCCATAGACGCTTATATCTAAAGGCTTGATTGTCCCTCGTAGTTCTATCGATATTGCTTGGATTATTTCTACGTGACTGTCGTTTGCACGAAACTCTTGTGGTTATTGGGAATCTTCTCCTCTCATCGCCTCCTCTCTATGTGGATTTACGATGGGGCTTGTCAATCTGTATTTGCAGTTTTTCTACTGTTTTTGTAGAAATAGGTCGATGCCTCAGTCCGGGGCCGTCACCTTTGTACTTGTGGAATTCAAGAGACCGTATCCCGTAGAAGTAGTCGCTTGGTGCCTCTTTCAGTTTGCGTCCAACGTATCTCTGTGAATAGGGGAGTCAGTATCCGATAAGATTGTAGATTTCTTCCCCTTTCAAGTTCTCTCCTCCGTATCTCGATGGATAGAGGAGTTAGTATCCAATAGGATTGTAGATTTCTTCCCCTTTCGGGTTCTATCCTCCGTATCTCGGTGAATAGGGGAGTCAGTATTCGGTAGGATTGTAGATTTACATCCCTATCGAGTTTGTCCTCCGTATCTCGGTGGATAGGAGAGTTAGTACCCCGTAGGATTGTAGATTTACGCATTTTTTGGGGTTCTCTCCTCCGTATCTCGGTGGATATGGGAGTTAGTATCGAGTAGGTTTGTAGATTCCAGCCCTTTTCATGTTCTCTCATCCATATCTCGACGGATAGGGGAGTTAGTATCCCGTAGGATTGTAGATCTTCATCCCCTTTAGGGCACACGATATCTCCTATGATTTGTAGATCTTCATCCCCTTTGAGGGAGTACGATATCCTGTAGGATTTGTAGATATTCATTCCCCTTGAGGGCGCACGATATCCCATAGGATTTGTAGATCTTCCTCCCTTTTAGGGCACACAATATCCCATAGAATTTGTAGATCTTCATCCCTTTTAGGGCGCTTTTCCTCCATATCTCGGTGGACAGGGGAATTTCTTCCTTTCTTCTTATGTAAGTAGAAAGATCTCAATTTCCTGCCATTTGTCAAGAATTGCAATGTATAACAAGAGATATATATCAATATGAATTATTCAAGCCGTTAAAGATCAAGATCAGACTGTGTTCGATTTATCCTTGCGATGTATTCTCGAAGCTTTATCACGTGGGATATATTTGTGCTTGCAGGCATTTCATCAAGGTGGAGATAGTAGAAATATAACACTCATAGAATAACTATTAATAATAAATAACGGTCGAGAACTAGGTAAATCCCAGTTCGGCTACGTATCCCATTGCTATGGGCATTAGACCGGCGTAGTTCTCCCTTGTCTCAGTTACAGGCCATCCCATTAAAGGGGCAACTTAGGTAATCAACATTGTTAGCGAATCATAATAACATAAATTAAATTGTTCGAGAAATAACGAAACTTAAATTAAATGACTGACCCCTAATTGTTTCGAGGCGATCACTCCTTGCGGGGTATGTACTCTACTTCGACTGATTCTATCTCCTGCACCTCCCTAATCCTTGAGAGTCTAAGTGATGAGAGTTATCACATCCAACCTTCCTTCTGGTTGCCTAGGATCTCTCCAACCCCGTCCTTAGTAGGAAATTTCATTTTTTAGTGGTAAGTGGATACCACTGCTCTTATCTTGTTGAGGGAGGGACGTCTAATGATGTGCTATAAGGGAAAAGGAGATCGACCACGGTGTACTGGACCTTGATTATTCTCTGGTAGGGGTCGTCTCCGAACAATGTGGGTAGCATGATATGTCCCATCGGAATCACCTCTCCTCCACTGAATCTGGTCAATGGGGTTGAAACAGCCTCAATGATGTCTTAGTTCACCAACATTTTTTCCTAAGCGTGCGCAAACATAATGCTGGAGGAGCTTCCATTGTCAATAAGCACCTTCCACACCTCATATTCTGCTATATCAATTTTAAGAACGAGGGGGCAATCGAGTTTATCTAACTTTAGCCCCTGTAGCGTGAGTTGCTCCAGGAAACCTTCCTCATCCGCAAAGGCAGTAAAGCCCACATATCTCCCTTCCTGCATCTTACGAGATATCCTCTCATGCCCTTTGGCTGAGTCTGCGAACATTAGTCCTCTCTTAATCATATTGATCATCCTTCTATTAAGAGCATTGACGATTGCTCTCCCGCGCTCGCTGTTTGTTTGTCTTTCTTGGGTGAACTTGAATGGTTCCTCCGAGGCGAGCGGGATCTGTCCTCTCTATCACTCTCGTCCTTTCAGTTTTGCGCAAATTCCACCAGCTTACCCTCTCTAATGAGCCTCTCAATCTCATCTTTGAGATTCGTAATTCCTCGATTGTATTTCCTGTCTAGCGGTGGTATTCACATTACTTCCTAGAGTACTTCATTCCCTTGCTCTCTCTCAGCTTCCTAGGCTCATTTAACCATTTGTTCTTCTATGCCACCGCAAACACGACCATTATTCCTCTGTTCAATAGTGTATACCTCTTAGGGGATCTGTCCCCTACCCGACCACATCTGCCTTTGGTCCATCCTTCCTTTCCTTGCCCCCTGCTCGGCGCCTGATGCAGACTTTGCTTGGTAGCCATCATGTTATCCTGATAAATAACATCATGCGCCAACGCATTATTCTGGTCAATTGTAGGGGGTCTGAGCTTGATCAGCTCAGCCGCAAACCTTTTATGTGATCTCACGTTGAACAGAATAAGGACCACTTGCTTTCCCTTGGGCTCGTCAACCTTAAATAACTCGTCATTGAATCTTTTTATGAATTCCCCTAGGTTCTCTTTGTCCTTATGCTTCATTGCGTTCAAATGGTTCGTACTCGTATGCATCCTCTTTTGGCTGGAGAATTGGCTCTCGAGCATTTGTCTCATCTGCTCATAGCTGGTTATCAATCTAGCACACTGTCTACATAGATGCTCGTGCAGGTTACTCTACCCGTCATACAACTTGAGAGTAGGGACTTTATCCCCTTTCTCCAGTACTTCTGATTAGATTTCCTCACTGAATGGGGTTAACCTCTTATGTCCCCCTGTTAATGCCAACTTCTGATCGACCACTGCTTTCTCACGGTTCAACTATTCCATCCTCCTTGCTATGTCTCTCCTATCCATCTTGGGGTTGGGACTGTCCTCGATGGTAATTCTCGATCATAAACGCTCCCTCTTAATTATCCTACATCTTTACGCTCATTCTCCCTGCAACTAGCTTTTGGGCCTCTTGTTGTGGACTTCTAGGGGTGCGGTGGCACGTTGTCGGTGCCCTGATTGATCAATCGTTGAAGCAAGGTCTATGGAGTGGCATTCAGAGTTGCTTGAACGGTGGCGTGTATTTGTACCATAATTTCTGGTGCCAGGATAGTGGGGTTCGCTGGCGCAGGCTCTAGCGCCACCGGAGACTTAGGGTGCAAAGGCTCGTTCTATTCCATTTCGGGTTCTAGTACTTGGACTGGTGGTGGTGGTGCACTTTCTGCTATTGAGTTGTCAACAATCGGTCTTTTACATCGCGAACAGGTAACCATGTGCTGCATCCTAGTGCCTTCGTCTAGAAACATGTTGTTCCCACAAATGGTGCCATGAATTTGGCTATAGATCGCATATATATGACGAGGTGGGATATTACACGTGGGGTGATACTATTCTATACAAACTAGGTCCACTATGACTATGACTATGGTATCGGATGGAGATGGCATGTAATGTCGGATATGATATCGGATGATATGTCGATGATATATATCGAATATATATACTGAAGATGATATCGGGTATACTCGATATCGGATGCACAATGTATGAGAATAATTAAAGCTTACCTTAATTAGCGGTATCCAGGTATTTATAGGCCTCGGGGTGTAGGGACCTCACATGTGACATGCACATGATCTGTACCATATCGAATATCACATTCGATATGCATATTGGGGCCCATCCCCAATATATTCCAGATATGGGCCTAGCGCAATACGGGAATCACCCATATCACAAGGATATACACAGGTTGAAAGGATAAATTTTGATGAGACATTTGCAACTGTGGCTAGGATTGAATAAATCATATTGCTACTAACTATCGCTTATTGTCTTAGGATAAAACTCTATCAAATGGATGTTAAAGAAGTTTTCCTGAATGGTTTAACTGACAAAGAAGTTTATGTTAAACAACCAAAAGGTTTTACTATTCCTAAATATCCTAATTATGTATATAAACCTGAGAAAGCTCTGTATGGTTTGAAACAAGTGCTAAGAGCATGGTATGAAAGATTAACAAAATTCTTGTTAAGTCTAGGTTTCTTTAGAGGAGATGGAGACAAAACCTTGTTTATTCTTAGAAGAACTTCTGGTGTCTGTATACCTCAAATACATGTTGATGACATTTTCTTAGGGTCTACTAAGAAGTCTACTTACTTTAGACAAGTTTGTTAAATCTATGACATGTACATTTGAAAAGAGTATGGTTGGAGAGCTGGATTTCTTCCTTGGTCTGCAAGTAAAACAAATGGAGAATGGGATGTTCCTGAACCATGAGAAATACGAAAAGAACTTGGTAAAAAGAATTGGTATGGTGGCGTCAAAAGCAAGTAAAACTCCCATGTCTTCTTCTATGAAGATTACTATAGATGGGACTAGAGACAATGTTTACCCAACATTTTACAGATCTATGATTAGTAGATTGTTGTATCTCTCTGCTACTAGACCTGATATCGTGTACTCTGTTTGTGTTTGTGCTAGGTACCAGGTTGTGAAGAGAATACTGAGATATATCACTGGAACTTTATCATTAGGTATTTTATGTCATTCTAATTGGGGAGGTAACTTGGATGGTAGAAAATCCAAAAGTGGGAGTTGTTTCTATTTTGGAAATAATCTTGTCTCCTTGTAAATGTATGGACCAGGATTGGTACCCCTTTTGATTCGCACACTGTGTTGACACTAAATGTTGTGCCAACACCATTTGAATTCGGTGTTGTCCCAACACTCGTTGTAAACACAGTGAATGAATTTTTATATGAATATAACTTGTCGAGCCTTACGGCCAAATAATCCCTAAATATAACTTTAATGATCTTACAAAAGTCAACTAAGCAAGGAACCCAATCCTAACACTAACTAATCTATAAGCTATGGAGTTTATTGCTTAGCTAGATAAAACTCAGTTAAAACAAGACTAATACAATACAAGAATTTCTTATAATCTCTCATAACTAATTCTGGTCTTGTTATTTAGTCTTGATGCTGAGCACGCCTTCTTATAGGATTTGATCGTCCTTCTTCATTGACGTGATAGACACGAGTTGATGATTCTTCTCTTCTTGTTTGGATAATTCTGAAATCTCCTTTGTTGTTATCTTCAAGAGATCGTCTAATACTATCTTCAAGTATCTTTGGCTTATCTTCTTTCCTCAAGCATAAGTCTGCACCATCCTTAGTGTCCTTAATAACCTGAAACATATCACAGATAACTACAACTTGTGGAACTAGGCGAGTTTAAGAATAAAGATAAAATAAAATATTTAACTTAAATAATTCGAACAGTGTAGTGTTTAGTTCATTGTTCTGCCAACACTAGTTACCAGAATGTTGGACCAATACTTCTTGACAACACATGCACTTTCAATCTCCCGCCCCCCCTTTTGCCTTTCTTCACAAAACTCCGCCTGCAACCAATTTTGTTCAAGTACTTGCAATTTCAGAATATACAAAACAATACCTGTTCTAATTTGCTCTCCCTTAATTTATGAATGATGAACTGCAGTGTTGAGCCAACACAAGTAACACTTGTGTTATCCCAACATTTTCATCAGTCATTTCAACACCTGTAGTTAGTTCAACAGTACCAACCAAAGCAAACTAGAATAATTAAAAACGTGCAGAGTAATATTCAGTTTACAGCCCCATCAGAAACAAAATAGAGAACTCGCTCTCTGTGCCAAAACAAAAATTGGCCAAACTATTCAACAAAGTACAAGAAACAAAAAATTGGTGGCCTAATCTCCCCATTTTTGTGAGGAAGGAACCACCAATAGGTGCTTCTTGACGGTGTGAAGCTTCTTGATCTCTTCCTCTCTGTCAGCAATCTCTATTTTTCTATCAGCAACCATCCTATCACACCAATCCACATTCTCTTGAATGAAGGCAACCATCCTGTTGTACTCTACTACTTCCTGGAGCATTTGGATCCTTCCATGGGAGGTCATTGATTATGTCTCCTCCATAGTAGTTCTTGGTGATATACAGTTGTACAGTCTTGTCCATTTTCAACTGATAGGCAATCTCATTCTCAACTTTTTGAAATCCTTTATCACTGAGAATTTTGTAGATCAAGGAATTGAAGGGTAGGATTGCATCATTCTTGTGCGCAGCCTTAACAATAGTCGTAAAATTTCTCTCCCCCATGTTCACTTGATGCATTTTTTGCAGTTTGTATATCAAAACAGCCATCTCTTAAGTGAGGGTTGTGGAGTTAGATGAGGGTATCCAATTGTCGGAGGCAGCTTTGCACAAAATGGAAGGGTTGTTCTGCCATTTCTTCACCATTCCACCTGCCAACTCTTTCACCAGAGTGTTGTCATCAATTTCCTCCTCTATTTCCTGTCTTCTTGACATCCTCCAGGGTCGTTTATTGTACTGGGATTGAATTTGTAAACTTATCCCTCATATACACCCTGCCATACTTGGGAGTCCCCTCAGCATGCACAACCTTAGACATGTTACTATTAAAACTCCTTAATTACATCAAGGACATATAGGTCAACATCAACCAAAGAGTATAACACGCTTCCAGACTCAAGAAACTCAAACACCTTATGTTTTTTATAGTCATAAAAAAAAATGTTCTTCTCAGCCCAAATGTTCCTAGCAGTCATAATATCATAGTTATCACTCACAGTTTTGGTCAAGAAATACCTATTATGGCCCTCAATAAATAAATATGACTCAAAAGTTTCTGGTGGTTCATCCCAAACTCCTCTCCAGACTCCAGTGTTGTTTCAACATCCTGGTCGGCTGGTGTTAGATCAATATTCTGATCAGTGGGTGTTGGTCCATCATTCTGAACATCAGATGTTGGCACAACATCAAGCTGGTCTAGTTCCTCATCTTCTTATTCCTCCTCCTCTATTCCTTCATCATCATCTTCCTCTTCCTCATCAGAACTTTCCTCCTCATATTCATCAGTAGAACCATCCCCTTCAGAGGACGAGGATTCATCTTCCTCAACAACACCTTCCTCAACAGCTTCTTTCTCAACAACTTCCTAATGATCTTGTTCCTATTCATCTTTCTTCTCCCCCTCGATTTCAGCAGGAGGAGCAGGTGGTTGATTCTCCCCAGGCACCACGACCTCTGAAATCACCGGCTCATCTGTAAGGGGGACATCCTCGGAGATCTTGGGTGAATTCAGAGTTACTTCATTATCTACAGGTTCATGAGTTGTGACAACAACCTCTTCTGCTGGCGCAACAACTTTTGGAACTTGTGTTGGCTTAGCACTGACAGTTGCTCCATTTTTTGATTTCACGTTTCTCATTGTGTAAACAGGAGCCACCTTTCTTTTGGGTGGTTCAATTACCAACAGTATATTGCGGGTGCGGGTGCGGGTGCGGGTGCTTCTACGAGGTTGAGCTTACCCTACATCAGATGACATGGCTGCAGCAACATTAGCAAGATCAACAATGAGTAATTTGGAAGAAAGTAAAAGTCTAGGGTTTAACTGATTTTACAAAATCTAAGCACACTAAAAAGTAGATGAATAAGGAAAGTGGAGGTAATGTAGGAGTCATGGGCGGGTAAATGTTGAGAACTTGTGCTGTTCCCCATGAATACATGATCCTTTTTGCTTCATGATCCTTTTTGCTTCAAAGTGTAATGCTTGAAAGTTACTTTTTAATAATGGTCTTAAAATTGGGAATACATGATGTTGAGAAGCAATAATAGGACCCCTTACACCCCAGTTTAAACACAATCAATGCAGATGTACAGGCAAGTACATAGGGATGGATGCAGGCTGTACAGGACCCCAACACCCTAGTATCCTAGCACATACTTGTTTACTGAGCACCATGAAGAAGGTTTTAGCACCAAATGAGCAATAATACTGTATTAAAGGCAATACCAGACCAAAGACACCCCATTATAAGTGTTCACCATCATATGCCCCCTCTTTAAGCAAAACAACATAAATAAGTCATAACTGATTACAACATAGCTGTCAACTCTGTACACCCCAGCTTCTTTATATTATTTTGTGTGTCTACAACCTGAACAGGACACAACTGAATACAACATAACAGTCAACTCTGTCTACTCAGCTTTTCCATGTTCAGACACTACCTCAAAGTAAATAAATTTTAGAAAAATTTCAAGAGATATTTGTATAGAGTAAGCTATCCAAAAATGCTGACAGGCTAGTAAGACTTCACAATACTCAAGAATGTAGACAAACATACATGAGATAAACAAGAAAACCACAAGAACTAACCAAACAAACAAGAGAAAAAGCTGGGTACATCACAATCAATCATTGGTGTTGGCCTGTGATGTTAAGGCAACACATGCGTGTTTAGTGTGTTCACAACACACTCATACCGAGAGCCTTCCTCAAACTGGAGAACATCTCATTATCTAGGGGTTTTGTGAACATGTCAGCTAGTTGATTGTTGGTTTCAATATGTTCAATTGTGATTGTTATATCTTCAACCAATCTTAAGAAGTGATGTCTAATGTCAATGTGTTTAGTTCTAGAATGTTGCCCATGATTTTTTGATATGCTAATGTCACTAAAGTTATCATAGAACATTATAAGAGTATTACTAGTTAACCCATAATCACAAAGCGTATGTTTCAATCATATCAGTTGGGTTACACAGCTACCAGCTACAATATATTCTGACTCAGCAGTAGATAAAGACACACAATTTTGCTTCTTATTGTACCAGGAAACCAAATTATTTCCTAGATAAAAGCACCCTCCACCAGTGGCTGACAAGTACATGAGACTCCCTATCATTGATCTGTAGAGTGTTGAGTCAACATCTTCACCAGCTACATCCTTCTCAATCTTCATAGTAGTGGACATTGGTATATTGCAAAGCTTAGACTCTAGTAATCCAAATCTCTCCACCAAATTCCTAGCATACTTATCTTGAGATAGAAACATTCCTGTTTCCTTCTGTTTTACTTGCAGTCTTATGAAGAAGGTGAGCTCCCCTATCATACCCATTTCAAATGTACCTGTCATAGTACAAATAAACTTGTCCAAAGTGGACTGATTAGAAGAGCCAAATATTATATCATCCACATAGATTTGAGCTACACAAACATCTTCATTATTTTTCATGATAAACAATGTCCTATCACTTTCACCTCTTGAAAAACCAAAACACAACAAGAATTCAGTTAACCTCTCATACCAAGCTCTAGGAGCTTGTTTCAAACCATATAAAGTTTTTTCAAGTTTGTAAACATAATCAGGGTGATAGGGGTCTATGAATCCTTTTGGTTGCTCAACAAAAGCTTCTTTGTCTATATACCTATTAAAAAAGGCTCCTTTTACATCCATTTGGTAAGTTTGATTTTCACGAAACAAGCAATGGTAAGTAGAAGTCTAATGGATTCTATTATGGCCACAGGGGCAAAGGTTTCATCATAATCAATCCCTTCAACTTGAGTGTACCCTTGGGCCACTAATCTAGCCTTATTTCTCATTATCACTCCGTTTTCATCACTTATAGTTTTAAAGATCCACATAGTTCCAATTACATTAGCATAAACAGGCTTAGGGAACTAGTCTCCAAACTTTGTTTTTAAAAAATTGCATGAGTTCTTCATGTATTGAATTTATCCAGTGAGAATCTTTCAGGGCCTCATTAACATTATTAGGTTCTATAGCACAAACAAAACAAGTAACTAAATCACATATAGATGACATGCAAACACTAAGTTATCCGTATTCTTATAATTTACTCTTTCTTTGTTTCTAGTTCTTACATCTTCTGTAATATTTCCAATAACTTGAGAAGTTGGATGATCCCTCTGAATTATGGCAGGAGTGTATCTTCTAACATTTTCACAAACAAACTCTTATGTGTCATAATCTGCATAAACTGATGTTGGTCCAACATCAGTATCGGTTGGTGTCGGCTCAACATCATCATTCCCAGTGTCGTCTACTTCAGTCCCTGGTGTTGAGTCCACATTTTCACTCGATGGTGTTGGCTTTACATCATCAGTCTGAGGCGTCCCAGTGGATTATCAATGATACCTATAGGAACAACCTGATCATCAAACACAAAATTTACAGATTCTTGGATAGTAATTTAACAATATCTCGTATATATAGAATAAGGCCGATTACAGTACAGTACAACGAGTATATCGATAAACTAGCATCCACAATACTAGTCTGTGTAGGCTTGGTCCGGAACACCTCGAACTGACGTCCGATGCAAGGAAGTATATCGGTGATATATCGGGGTTTACGTCGGGGATAATGTCGGGGGTGACCTCCTGATATCTCGGAGGTGATTTGTGTGATATATATCGGAGAGTATGTCGGGTGTTATGTCGAATATACGCCCGATATGAATGAGCAGTGCTCCTCAATAATTAAAGCTTACTTTGAATACCGGGAATCGGATATTTATAGGCCTTGGGACGCGGGGACCATTCATGTGATAGACACGTGAGGTGTACATTGTCAGGGCTATATTCAATATTTAAGTCGGGGAATCCCCGAGATACTTGAAAAGTGGGTCTTGGCCCATGGCGGCCCAATACGGGAAATCCCCATATCATATAGTCCCCCAATTTGGGGATTATTGTCTAAAGATAATAATTCGCAAATTAAATTTGGGTCTTTGGATTGTTAGTACCCTTCGTCCCTCCAGTTCAGATGACGAAACTCGTTATGCGAGAATCGCACTTCATGAGAATTTTGATGGACCCCTAACACGATTGACATAGTTCTATAGATTCTCATATGAATTCATGTCTCCATGATACCGCTAGGTATCTCAAATTTTTTCCACATATATATCGAAGTTCTTCTCGATATGTTTCTTCCATAAATATGTACCTAATGCCCGACGTCTATAAATAGGTCTTTGGGGACGGAGAAGATCATTCTTGTCTTCGAGCGAAATTGATATCCATCTTTAGAGGTATGTCGGGGCGCGTTTCGATATGGTTTTTGATATATTTTTGTTATATTCTTGATATAATTTCTATATAATTTCTGATATTAACGAGTGACGTGTCCTTCCTGCTTTCTCAGGTTTTGCTTGCCCTTCGTTCATCTCTACTTGCTTCGTGAGATCTCCTGTTTTTCTCGATTCCTATCATTCTCATGGCGGACAATAGTAAGCATGACTTCCTAAGCATGGATTCCCAGGACCCGGAAGTTGGAGGCTTTGGGAATGTTTTTACGGAAAATGACATGTTTGGTACTGATGAGTTATTTGGAGACGATTCTGGTGACGGCGCCAATGAGGATACCAACCCCTATCCAGAGACACAACGTGTAGAGTTGGATGAGTGGGGTTTTCCCATAATCCCTGAGGTCAAAAAGTTCAAGACTACCAAAAGTTATGAGGATATGGTGTATCGCGTACCTCATTATCCAAGCTTTTATTCATTGATGTATCACATCGACAGGAGATACGAGATTATTTTCCCTGAAAAGCATGAGAGGATGCACACGCCACCCAAGGGCTGCATCACGATACATGCAAAGCATCTTTCTAACGGCTTGTGCTTTCCTATTGACTTTGCCATAAGTGCTATTTTGGCCAGTATAGGTGTCTGCCTTAGGCAGTTGTCACCGAATTCCATTGGGTATATTGTGGCCTTTATTTGTGTGATGAAGGCGCTTGGGACGCCGTATGGCGTGAATGAATTATGGGCCTTCTTCACTGTCATGCTAAATAAGAAGGGTGGTGACAAAGGTTTCTATTATATCTATTCGCAGAATGAGTGTAAATTTCTGGTGAGCGGCCGAACTAGTTATGGCTTTGGCAATAAGCACGAGTACTTTTATATCAATGAGAGTACAGTTGGGGAGTTTAGTGAGCTTCCGCGGGACTGGTCAACTGCCGATAAATATGTGAAGCCCGCTAGCGTTGGGCGCCACTAGTTCTCATCTGACTTCCTGGAAAAAATGTTGGGTCATCCTTACGACCTTACTTTGTTGTGTGATGATGATGTACTTGGCGCGAGCGGTATTTCTCCGAGGCCGTATTGCGGTCCCCACGACCTTGGTAGGGTTTCCACTTATTTTGGGTGGGTAACGTTTGCTGTATATAAGCATTAATCTGTCTTTTACCTTGTTTATTTTGTAGCGACTCTTGTGGAGCACCTAAGTTTAAAGGCGATTGCCCAACATGATGTTGTGCCAGGGACTATCAATGAAGATGATCACATGCGTCCTGCCCTCATTAAGAAATGCGGGCCCGAAGGTCTTCGTTTGATGGAGAAGTTGAGTCGGTCCTCACAGGGTGGGACTGGGACAAGTGGGGTTGGCGCGAGTCCTAGCAGTTGTCAAGATCCGAGGAGCTCTGGCGTTGGCCCCAATGCCGCTAAGAGGAGGAAGTCTAAGGGAGAAGGTTCAACTGTTGGTCAGAGCGCGTTGTTTAAATCCGTAAGTTGTGATTTGTTGCCGATTGAGTAATTGTGATGACAAAATCATTGGATGTTCTCTCCTCTTGTCCTTACCATGTTGAAATATGTTTTAGGTTGGCAGATTCTTCACTAGGTTTTTTAAGATGGCGAGTCAGAATAACACTGCCCAGGTGGATTCTAATTCAGATGCTCTTGCCCTTCTTGAGAGCCTGGCTGATTATGATCCCGCTACTCCTGTTAAGCTGACGCAGGAACAGGACGAGGCTTTGAGTGTCCTTGCGGTATGTGAAGCAAATGTGAATAGCCTCCTTAAGGAGAATCGCGAGTTGATTGCTTTTGTCAATGAAGCCAATATTTCTATCGTTGTCGAGAGGGAGAAAAGGGAGAAGGCAGAGGCGGAAGTCGCCTCGCTGCGGGGTCAATTGGCCATCGCTGAGAGGGCTAACCGCTGTGTGTCGCTTACAAAAGGGCAGAAAATCCGTACGACAAAGGATTTCCTTTGAGCAAGACATTCAAGATGATATGTGTCGAATGTGGGGTATAGGAGAGGGAGGAAGCTAAAGATTCCATAATTGGTCAGATCCGTCTTCGCGACGGGTTTAAAGATGACTTTGATCCCACACCCTTGGATCCCTTGTTGGGTCCTGATGGTGAACCTATTGAAGATTCAGATCTTGAGGTCGATGACGATCCTGTAGATGACGCCAATGAGGAGATTGTCAAACAGAAGAGTCTGGTGTAGATTCATACAAAGGACGCGCTTAAGTATTCCGACTGAGGGTTGTGTTGGTCTTTTGTAATTAGTATATATAATGTCCTCTTCACATTTGTAACGCTCCACCTGCTTCTATAATGAAACAATGTTTTGGTGGTCTCCATGAGGCCTTGTGTTTTTCTGTATATTCTTCTGTCCTCTCTATCTCGGTGGATAGGGGATCTTTTATTTTTACTTTTGTCCGCTCTACCTCGATGGATAGGGGATCTTTCATTTTTTTCTTTTGTCTGCTACCTCGATGGATAGAGGATCTTTCATTTTTTCTTTTGTTCGCTCTACCTCGATGGGTAGGGGATCTATCATTTTTTGTTTTGTCCGCTCTACCTCGATGGATAGGGGATCTTTCATTCTTTCTTTTGCCCACTTTACCTGGATGGATAGGGGATCTTTCATTTTATTTTTGTCCGCTCTACCTCGATGGATAGGGGATCTTTAATTTTTCCTTTTGTCCGCTCTACCTCGATGGATAGGGGATCTTTCATTTTTTCGTTTGCTCGCTCTACCTCGATGGATAGGGGATATTTCATTTTTTCCTTTGTCCGCTCTACCTCGATGGATAAGGGATATGTAGTTTCCCGCCCCCGGGTGCTCTTCGGCCTACTGCTGCGGGTAGGGGAGTTATGACCCGAAAGGTGTGTAGACTTCTGCCCCAGGTGCTCTCCGGCCTACCGCTGCGGGTAGGGGAGTTATGACCCGGAAGGTGTGTACACTTCTACCCCCGGGTGCTCTCCAGCCTACTGCTGCGAGTAGGGGAGTTATGACCCGTAAGGTGTGTAGATTTTTGCCATTCGTCGGCGGTCCATGTGTCGTGGGAATTAATAGAGTATTGGATTCTTGTGGTTCGACAAGACAAAAAACATCCAAGCAAGACAATATAGACTGTTTAAAACAGGCTGGTATTTTGCCCAAGTAAATATTATCCTCTTGTGTAGGAGATAAGTGTTTTCGCAAGAAAACCACGAATACCTGTTGTACCTTCTTTGTATCACTTATATATAGACCTGTCTGAGAGATAATAATAAATAATATGAGATAATGTCCTCTAGATTTCCTATTGAGGAATCCAAAAGATTCAATGTGCCTTTAGGCTCATATCTTCATACTCCTTGAGGTACGTACCTACATAAGTTCAAGCATAATAATGCGAATCTACTTATCTAGGAGAGATAAAAGTTAATGTTGGAGAACGGTCGAGGGCTAGGTATATCCTAGCCCCCCTACATATCCCGCTGTATGGGAATCAGACCGGCGTAGTTCCTCCTATTTTAATTACAGACCAGCCTAACGATGGGGCATTTTAGGGAAATTTAAAAATTGTTCAACATTGTTGAAAGTAAAGAATTGTTTCAAATTTTACTCCATAGCTTCCTGGTTGTCCAATGAATTCGCGGTCCCTTCATTGGCATCTCTGATCCTCGGTAGGGAGAGGGAAGTGATGTAGCAGAACCATCCATCTTCATGGTTAGCTATGACTTCGGCAAAGCCTCCTGTTGCAGGGAATTTCATTTTTTGGTAGTATGTGGATACCACTGCTCGAAATGGCGTTGAGGGCCGGCCTACTTATTATGACATTGTATGCGAAAGGGTGGTCCACAATCTTGTATTGAACATTTATAGTCCTTATGTGCGGTTCCTTGCCAAACGACGTTGGGAGATTCACCTGTCCCGACGGTGTGACCTCAGCGCCTCCGAAACCCACTAAGGGGGTGCGAACCTGCTCCACTACATGGTGGCCGAGTGCCATCTTCTCCATGGCATGCACGAATATGATGTTCGTGGAACTTCCGTTGTCGATCAATACCTTGCGAACACCATACTTGGCAATGTCAATTGTAACAACCAAAGGGGAATTAAGTTTACCTGCTTGTATAGCTTCTGGAGTCCTTTACTGAAAAGGTCCTTTACTGAAAAGGTGATGGTCTCATCTTGTAGCTCGTCTATCAATGACATGAATCTGACAAAACGGTCCTCCTCCATAAGGTCCTTTACTGAAAAGGTGATGGTCTCATCTTGTAGCTCGTCTATCAATGACATGAATCTGACAAAACGGTCCTCCTCCATTTCCCTTGTGATTAGCTTCCTTTGATTGGTGGAATCTACACCTGATGGCCCCCCGCTGATCATATGGATTATTTCTTTCAAAGGTGCATTGATTATTGCGTTTCCACGCCCGTTGGTGCCCTCAATGGCCTTCATGTTTTCCCTCCTCGGGGAGCGAGATCGATCATCCTGATCCTCGTAGTCTCGATTATTCCACACAAACTCCACAAATTTTCCCTTCTTAATTAGGCGCTCAATTTCATCCTTATGATCAGTGTAATCCCTCGTCTCGTGCCCTTTCTGGCGGTGATACTCGCAATACTTCCTATACTATTTAGTGCCTTCAGTCTTTCGTATCTTCCTAGGTTGATTTAACCACCTCTTCCTCCAGGCTACTGCGAATATAGTTAGAATGTCCTAGTTAAGGGGAGTGTACCTCCTTGGTGATCTGTCTCGGCCACCTCTATCTTTGTTCCACCCCCCTTTGCTTCTGCTCTACTTAGCTTGCTGCAGACTCTATTTCATCGCCATCATACTATCCTGATAGATAAAATTGTGAGATAGGTCATTGATCTGATGAATAGTCGATACCTTGAGCTTGATCATCTCCTGCGCGAATCGCCTATGCGCCGTCATGTTGAATAAGATGAGCACCACCAGTCAACGTGTGGATCATCCACCTTCACCAGCTCGTCATTAAATCTCTTCATAAACTCCTCTTGTGTCTCCTTCTCCTTTTGCTTCATCGCATTCAGATGATGCATATTTGTCTTTATCCTCATCTGACTAGAGAATTAGTTCTCCAGTCTTTCCCTCACCTATTTATAGCTACAGAGTGATCCCGAGCTCGATCCTATTGAACCAGTCCAATGCGACTCTTGTCAAAGTTGTGGCCAATATCTTTGCCTTGATCCATTGCAAGAAATTGTGCAAGGTCAGCATACTATGGACACTATGGAGATGATCCTAGGGTCACTCTTCCCGTCGTAAGGCTTAATGGTGGGAACCTTGTCCCCATTTTCCAACACCTCAAATTCAATCTCTGTGCAGAATGAGGTCAGAGACCCGTGTCCTTCTGCCAACGCCAACTTCTGACTGACATGCATTCTCTCGCGGTCCAACTGCGCCATTCTCCTAGAGATGTCTCTCCTCTCTCTCCTTGGGTCATGCCTCTCTTCCTCACAAACTCTTGACCTAGAACGGTCCCTCATATCGTCACTCACTTCCTCCCGCTCCTCGCTCCTACCGGTATGCGAATGTCCTCCCCTAACTCTGGATTCCTGAGGTCGCGGTGGCATTACGCCTGTTCCCCTACCTGTCAGGCGTGGTATTAGAGTTTCCAGAGTTGTCTTTAGTGTGGTCTGCACCGTAGCGTTGATATGTGCCACGATCTCTGGTGCCAATGCAGCTGGTGCCACAATCTCAGGCTCATGCACCGCCTCTCTATGCGGTGGAGGTAGAACGGGCTCGTCTTCCTTCTCATAGTACCGGTGCCAGAATAGGTGGCGGGGGCGCACTTTCTGCCATTTTATTGTCAACCATGGTGGGTCTCGTAGACTGTAGACTGTGAACGTGTCATCCTCTTTTGCATCTCGACGTCCTCGTCCAGGAACCTGATGTTCCCAGAGATGGCGCCATTAATTTAACAATATCTTGTATTTATAGAATAAGGCCGGTTACAGTACAATACAACAAGTATATCGATAAACTAGGCCTACGTCAACTATACTAGTCTATGTAGGCTTGGTCGGGAACACTTCGAACAGACATCCGATGTAAGGGAGTATATCGGTGATATATCGGGGTTTACGTCGGGGATATTGTCGGAGGTGACCTCCTGATATCTCGCAGGTGATCTGCGTGATATATATCGGAGATATATATCAGAGAGTATGTCGGGTGTTATGTCGAATATACGCCCGATATGAATGAATAGTGCTCCTCAATAATTAATGCTTACCTAGAATACCGGGAAACGGGTATTTATAGGCCTTGGGACGCGGGGACCATTCACGTGATAGACACGTGAGGTGTACCATGTCGGGGCTATATTCGATATATATGTCGGGGATTCCCCCGATATACCTGAAAAGTGGGTCTTAGCCCATGGAGGCCCAATACGGGAAATCCCCATATCATTCTAGGATTAAACACTCTATAGGCACTGCTATTCACAGAGTATCCAAGAAAAATGCATTTTTCACTTTTGGCATCAAACTTTCCTAATGGTTGTCTATCTTTCAAGATGTAACACACACAACCAAACTCATAAAAATGACACATATTAAGCTTAATTTTCTTAATTATTTCATAAGGTGTCATGGTTGTGCCATGTCTTAGATACACTCTATTTAAAATATAACAAGTAGTACTTAGTGCTTCTACCCAAAGTCTTTTGGTTATCTTTCTGGAGTTTAACACCACCCTAGCTATTTCTTGCAAAGTTCTATTTTTCCTTTCAGCAACTCCATTTTGTTGGGGAGTGATAGGGGCAGAGTATTCATGAGAGATGCCTCTAGAATCACAAAGATCATCAAATATTTTATTTTCAAATTCCCTACCATGATCTGATCTAATCCTAATAACACATGTATTGTAGAGCATCCTAATACTATCAGCTAGTATTTTTAAGGTCTCCACGACTTCAGATTTTTCTCTCAAGAACTTAACCGAAGTGTACCTGGAGGAGTCATCAACAATCACATTTGCATATTTTTTACCAGCAAGGCTACAATCCTCTATGGGACCCATTAGATCCATGTGCAACAGTTCAAAGCATTTAGAAGTTCTAGAAACCTAACCTTTCACAGGTATAAGAGCATATTTAGTCTTGGTTTGTTTACCTTGTAGACAATCACCACAAACCAGCTTACCTGGACTGGTTAGTTTAGGTATACCTCTCACAGCTTCTAGTTTGATGATTTTTTCTAGATTCTTGTAGTTGACATGCCCTAGTATTTTGTGCCACGCCACTGAATCATCAACCTTCACATGTAGACACTGTGCATCCTCATCCACAAGGTAGCAGTTGTCCTTTGACCGTTTCCCTGTCATAACACAGTTGTTAGATTTGTTAAACACATCACATGAATACTTGTCAAACATAACAATCAAATTATCATCACAAAGCTGGCTAATGCTGATGAGATTAGCCCTCAACCCATCTACTAGCAAAACCTTAGTCAGATGTGGGAAACCATCCACATTAAAAACCACATTTCCTATGATATTTCCTTTGCTTCCTCTACCATATGTAACAGTACGAGGGAACGGAGGCACAAAGTCCATGAGATTAGTATTGGTACTTGTCATATGTCTAGAACAACCACTGTCAAAATACCAATAACCAGTAAGCGTATGAGTAGCTGAGATGACAACATTACAAACGATTTTAATTTTAGGAGACCACATTATGTTCTTTTGAAAACTGTTATTTTGTTCTCTGGTGTTGCTTCACAATGTTGTGCCAACATCTGACGCAACGTTACTGCTATCATAGTTATATCTTTCACAGTTTTTTTGTACTTGAAGCAGTATGGTTTCAAATGACTAGGCTGAAAATAATATTGGCATACATAGGTTATTTTCTTAGTTTTAACAGGGTTGCCATTATCTTGACAAAAACCAGCCTTTAGAAAACCAGGTATAACAGTTTCATATTTACTTGACTTTACTTGGTATCCCAAACCTGTAGTTCCTTCATTGTCAATACTCAGAGCTTCATCAAGCTTGCATGTACTTGAGTTCCACTTGGCAATTGCTCTCTGCATCTTGCAGCTTTATCTTCGTCTTCTCCAATTGGTACTCCTTTCTGTTGAGATTTTTTTCCAATTTTGTTATAGTTTCAATTAAGAAACTGTTATCCTTGATGAGCTCCTTTTCCATTTTTATGGGTTTCTTTACATCATCAAGAAGTTCCTTGTAAACAACCTTCTATTCATCAATCACCTCGCCTTGATCCATTTGCCCTTCAAAGACTTACTCTTTATCCAAATCATTTATATCAGAAATAAGACATTGAGGGTTAGATATATAATCATCACTCTCCCAGTTGTCGAAGTAGTCTTTCTATTCGTCTGGATCAGTCTGAGTGTTGAGGCAACATCTGTCAGTCCCAATGTTGTCCTGACACTCGGTCCAGTTTACTTGAGCAGACAAGGCTGCTATGTGAACTTCTTCAGACACCTGTTCATTTGGTAACTCATCCAAATCCGTCTCATAATAAATATCATCTATGCATAGCCAGTTAGAATTACCTTTGATTCTTAAAGTATAGTACACTCATATGACAAGTGACCATAAACCCTAAACCCTAAACCCTAAACCCTCTTGCAACACATTTAGAAGAGTATGGAAGTTAAGTGATGACATGTATTTGGCTTCTTGCATAGCAATCTTCTTAACTTCAAACCTATGAGACAAAGTTCTCATAACGTTGTACACTAATTGTTTATTTGTTAGAGGGTCACCTAATCTTTGACATTCATTAGATAAGTTCATTAGTTTCTCGAAATAAGAAGTGACAGACTCATCATCACCCATCTTAATACTTTCAAATTTATGTAAGGTAATTTGAAGTCTAGCTTCTTTGACACTTGCATCTCCCTCACAGTGAGTTTGAAGGAGAACCCAAGCTTGTTTGGCAGTTGTAAATAATTGTACTAGCCTAAGCATATGTGGATCAATCCAGCTGAAGATGGCATTCAATGATTTCTCATTGTTGGCTGCATCAATGACTTTTGCTTGAGTCCAGTCAGCTTCAGGTTTTAGGTGTACATCATTGTTATTGTGTCTAGCCATCATTGGTGGAGTGTATCCAATAATGACTGATTTCCAAGCCCGTAGATCTAAGGATTTGATGTATTGCCTGAGTCTGATCTTCGAGTAAGCATAATTAGTCCCATCCAGCACTGATATCATGTTGTTAGTATTGGGGTTCACATTATCCATGGTAGGGTACAAAATCCAAACACCAGTGAATTAGGTGCTTGGCTTTGACGCCAATTGTAAATGTATAGACCGGGATTGGTACCCTTTTTGATTCGCCCATTGTGTTGACACTGAATGTTGTGCCAACATCGATTGTATTCGGTGTTGTCCCAACACTCGTTGTAGAGTAATTTTGCAGCGGAATAACAAACATAGTGAATGAATTTTAAGCAGGTTATAACCTGTCGAGGCTTACGGCCAAATAATGACTAAATATAATTTTATTGATCTTACAAAAGTCAACTGAGCAAGGAACCCAATCCTAACACTAACTAATCTATAAGCTATGGAGTTTATAGCTTAGCTAGATAAAACTCAGTAAAAACAAAACCAATACAATACAAGAATTTCTTCTAATCTTTCCTAACTAATTCTAGTCTTGTTATTTAGTCTTGATGACGAGCACGCCTTCTTATAGGATTTGGTCGTCCTTCTTCATTGGCATGATAGACACGAGTTGGTGATCTTCCTCTTATTCTTTGGATCATTTCGAAATCTCCTTTGTTGTTATCTTCACGAGATCTTCTAATATTATCTTCAAGTATCTTTGGCTTATCTTCTTTCCGTAAGCATAAGTTCCGACAATCCTTAGAGTCCTTGATAACCTGAAATATATCACAAATAACTACAACTTGTGGAACTAGGTGAGTTTAAGAATAAAGGCAAAATAAAATATATAACTTAAATAATTCAAACAGTGTAGTGTTGAGTTCAGTGTTTTTCCAACACTGGTTACCAGAATATTGGACCAACACTTCCTGACAACACCTGCACTTTCACTCCTGGTATAGTATGAAGCAAAACCGTGTTTCATTATGTACTGCTGAATCTGAATATATAGTAGCTAGCAGTTGTGTTACCCAACTTGTATGGCTTAAACACATGTTGTTGGACTATGGGCTAGATATTGATACTCTTCTCATGTTTTGTGATAATCTTAATGCCATTAGTATCTCAAGAAATCCTGTTCAACACTCTTGGACAAAGCATATAGATATAAGACATCATTACTTGAGAGGCATGGTAAAGGACAAGTTAATTAACATTATTGAGACAAATAATCAACTTGGTGATATAGTAACTAAACCTTTGGATAGTGAGAGATTCTTCAGTTTGAGGAAGTTTCTAGGCATGTGCAATATGTAAGAATGTTGGAACTCCCAGTGTTGACAAACACCGTTTTCTAGCACTGGTTTCTGTTTGTGGTGTAGTTTGTAAATCTTTTTGGTTATGTTTATCTTCTTTTCGTATAAAAAAAAAGTCTCATTCATCCTTGTTAGTCATATTTGGTTTGTATTGTTGAACTTTGTAATTAAAAAATCGTTTTGGTTGACATTTCATTTCTTTGTTTTGAATAGATTAATAAAACTCTTCTGTTTGTCTGAGGATGTTAACCTAACATTGGAGGAGCAGGGGTAGACAAAGTTCGCTACTTTGATGTCTCTTTAGTTGTGACTTATCCAATTTTAGGAATTGAAGGACATGTATAGAAGTTGGGGTTCATGATGTTGACGACAACTTCAATGATATTTAGTTGTGCTTATTTACATGTTTTGTGTTTTTTGCGAAGGGGTACATAAGAGTGATCCTTTCTACTGGGATGTTTGGGATTTCGATTGCCTTCATTCAGTAGCACTGATCACTTTGTACTAAAACCTTCTATGCAGGTTGGTAAACAAGTATGCATTAAGTTGTGGGGTGTTGGGGTCCTGTATTAACAATCAAGGCTTATACACTTGCCTAATTTTCTGCTGATAGTGTTGTTACTGGGGTGTGTAAAAACCCGTGCTGCCCTCATTTAGTGATGTCATTATTCTTTGTATTGCAACCGTCAGTTGTTGTTCAGATGATTTATGATTTTTTTTAAGAATTTGTTGATGTGATCTGTTGTTGGTTAGAAAAGTTTTTCACAAGTGATCTCCATCATACAATGTTTATTTAACAGTGTTGCGTTAATTTTAGAACTGCATTTCTTTTTTACTTTTGTGTGTCGATTTGGGCTTAAGGGGGAGTATATAGTCTCCATTCACGTGCTGAGGCATACACTTTGGGTGACATACTATAGGTGAAGCACTAGTTTTTGACTTCTTATGTTGTGGAAGTGTATTGTTTTCTATAATTCACAAGTGCTTATCTTTGCGTGTTTCTGTTGTCTATGTCATTTGATTATGAATTTGATCTATTTACTATGTCTATGGTACTAACTTACCATATGCAAAGTTTCGATTTAATATCTCAGATCTATCTCACGCTCTTACATGAAATTGCTAAGGAAAATCCCTTAACCTCCTCTGTTCAGATTTGGATGTTAGGCTAACATTGCCTTCCATGCTGTTAGCCAAACATTGAAACATTGTGACTTATAAATTTCTAAGTTAAAACTGGAAACCGCTCTGGTCATGTGTTAACCCAACACTGGCACGTAGTGAGGTAGTACGCGGGAAAGATTTAGTGGGAAAGATTTGGCAACTTCCTTTATTCCCACTAACACCATTATCTCTCTTCTTTTTAATCAGATTATTTGTCCTCATTAGTCTTACTTCTTTGCGATTATCTCTAAAATTAGTGCAAATTTCTCCGTTCTTATACTCAATTCTCTTTCCCCTCTAAAATTACTCTTACAATGGCACAAAAGTCTTCAATGGAAGCTCTTGCAGATGATGCTCTCTATACTGAGCCAGAAGTAGGTCAAAACCTAACCCAAAAGTAGAACACTCGACGTAAGGGAGCTAAATCCACTGTTCCTTGTATGAAACGAAAGGCTAGAACCACTTATCAACAGCGCAAAATAGAATCTAAGAAAGGTGAGGGTCCAACAATGTTGAACCAACACCAGACACAAAGGATACTACTACTACCGCTACTCAACCTGAATATGAGGTAAATAAGGCTACCCCTACCCCTACTGTTGTTATGGATCATGAAATTGAGGGGTGAGTTTTGAGTCCATTGAAAGGATGGTTGATGAGTGTGACTAGTGAGCCTGTATTTGATGAAGCAAGGCCATCTAGGGTTGCTGCAAGAAAGAGAAAAAGGGAAACAAGTTATGGTTGAAGAAAGTGAGGGAGAGAAAGAAGAAGAAGTAGATGAAGAGATTGAAGAGAAGAAACATGAGAATGAAGAGGAACATACTGATGCTGGCCATACCGATGTTGAACCAACACCAAAAGAGTCTCATGACAATGATGGGCTGACTGTTGAAGAGGAGTCAAATGTAGACGATTACATAGACCTGATGGAGGCAGGGTATCCCAAAACTTTGAATTATTCAGAGTTTGGTCTCAATAGGGAAATCGAGGAGAAGAGGGAAGCCTTTATTAACAGGGTGATCCATCTTGAAAAGGCTATGGATTTGATCAGTTTTAGAGAAAGCAAAGTTCCTGAGCTGCTTGAAGCAAGGGGTGTGCAGAGATCTATTTTGAAGCATGGTGAGTATGATGAGGAGATAGTGAAGGAGTTCTACATGAATCTATCTCACTGGTCCTGCAATGAAAAGTCTCACAAGTTTGGTAAGGCATGGGTAAGAGGGAATGTGTTTGATTTTCTCCCTTTCACTATCAATGAGATTTGGGGACTGCCAGATCCTGAGGAGTATGATGATCTTAGGCTAGATGAAGTGATTCAGGACCTGACAGGTGGGTTGACCACAACCTGAAGAGAAGGTTGTCTAACCACCTAGTTGGCCTCCCTGAGTGCTGTGCTGCCAATAATAAGAAGATTCTTCCATTATCCTCACTGATTTTTTCTATTATGGTCAAGCAAGGCATGAAAACTGAGAAGAATGTGGGGTGGGGTTCAAACAAGGCAAAGATAATTATCTATGTTGCTTACTTTACAAATGTAAGGATGAGAGATCTGCCTTGGAATCCTGATGATGGAGTTGGTCAAAGTAAATGGAAGAATAAGAAGGTCCAGAAGTTTATGAAGAATGTGGTTCCTTCAGCTGATGAAGAAAGCTTGGTGATCACTCCAACATTTGTTCAACAATAGCTAGCCTGGTACAAAAATATCTATGTAGAGACAGAGAGATTCATTGCAGATCAGCGGATTCACCTTCAAAAACATGATGTTCTTATTAAGAACTTTGAGAATCTCCCCTATTCACAAAAAGAGGAAGGATAAAGCCAATTTTTTAATTGGATATCTATTTTTTTTTCTTTCAGTTTCTCTATCTCATGAACTGTTTTTCTTTTGATTTTGCTGATACACTTTCATATGCTATTTTTATTTGATCAAGTAGTATGTTCCTTGTTATTTTTTTTTGGTCTGTAATTTGAAGTAGTTGGTACTGATAACTCCTCTTAATGATAGCTTTGATGATAGATAAAATAATAACATTTTAGTGGGTCGGTCTTCCCCGAATTCAAGGCCTCGTAAAGAAGATAGAAAGGTAAAATTTAATATTGCCTTTTTTCTAACAGACTCAAACTTTTTTTCTGCCTCCCATTTTCCAAATGAAAGGGGAGTTATATATAGATTATTGGGAGCTATTTACAACTAAGTTTGCTCGAATAGCGGTGTATGTCTGGTCAAACAAAAGTATGTCAGGTGTCGTGTCTTTCGATAAGGGTTTCAAAGAGCTATGTGCCAGCTTCGTCTCTGCTTTGTGCTGATCTTAAAATGGGATAAGGATTTCGAAGAGCTCCGTGTCAGCTTCGTCTTTGCTTCGTGCTGATCTTAAAATAGGATAAGGATTTCGAGGAGCTCCATGTCACTCTGTCTTTGCTTCGTTCTTATCTTGAAATAAGATAGGGATTTCGAGGGCACCGTGTCAGCTCAGCCTTTGCTTCGTGCTGATCTTGAAAAATGATAAGGATTTCGAAGAGCTCCATGTCAGCTCCGTCTTTGCTTTTGCTGATTTCGAAATAGGATAAAGATTTTGAGGAGCTCCGTGCCAGCTGCATCTTTGCTTCGTACTAATCTAGAAATAGGATAAGAATTTCGAGGAGCTTCTTTTCGAGTATTACCAAGAGTCCCCTAATTTGCCTCGTATTCGTAGAATACAAGGGGAATTAAAACTTTGCCTTGGAACTTTTAATAGAGGCACTTCAATGGGATGTGACTCTTTGTTCCATGACGAAAAGATTGGACGCATTTATTAGGGCCTAATTATAATGAGTTAGGGTCTCTTGACGTGGTGCGACCTTTGGAGTTCGATTAGACACGTGCCTTTCCACGAATCGATTCATCTTTAGGATGGAATTAAATGACACTGTTTCCTTATTTACAAAAATGAGGGTGTCTTGCGCTATGTTTTCCATATCTAAAAAACGACAATTTCTCTCTTTTAAGAAATAAAATTATCCGTGTTTTTGTTTGCTTATACTTCACCGTTTTAATCATCTTTTTCTTGTGAAACACTGTGGCTTCTGATACTATAATTCGGTGGTATCTTTTGAGAGGGAGGCGAGAACTTTAGGGGAGAACCTTCTAGGATGGTGGTATCTTCTGGGGTTGGAGGCGAGAATTCTGAGCAAGGTGGCCTTCGTGGATCATCCTCTCGGTGACAAAGGGGGCTGGAGGCCGAATTTTAGCATATTTTGGTTGGCGACGATCCTTTTGTCGTTTCTGCCAAATTTGTAGAGGATAAGCTTAAGGAATACACCTGGAATGTTTTGCCGGTGGATTTTAGGGTTCCTCGTACTTTTGATTGGGCTAATGGGCCTTCTGCAGGGCACATTACTGTGTACGAGGGGCAGCTTAGGGAGTGCTTACAAGCGTTGATTCCTCCATTCTTCTGCAATGTTTTTTTAGCGTGTGGCTGTCTCATAGTCAGGTGGCGCCTAATGGTTATACTTTCTTGGCATGGTTCATTTTTGTGTGCTTGTCGAATGGGGTGTTGTGCTCGGTAGAGCGTTTCTTGGTAGTGTACAGGGTGAGCTTTTCCCCTTTGGGTCCTCTCTTTTACTATTTCACTCATCCAAAGGCTTAGTTTAGATTTTCGTGCCACACCTCATCGTTGTTTAGGAGTTGGAAGTGCCGTGTCTTCTTTGTTCATCCCTGAGGAGTGGCATGGGTGATTCCTTATGCATGGCAATAGAGGCCCCTTGTTCAAGATTCCAATAATTTGGGCGCGGTGATGCATACAATGCGTGACGAAGGGTTTTTTGATACCATGTGCGATGCCACCAAGTTTTTTGGATCCGAAGGTGCTCAACTCTCTTTACAAGAGTAGGGCTCTTTCTTTGGTAGGTACTGGTCAATGGAGACTATCGCCGGTGAATTCCAATGTAATTTGTACAAAGATCTTTTGATGAATACAATGCGTGACAAAGTGTTTTTTGATACCATGTACGATGCCACCAAGTTTTTGGATCCGAAGGTGCTCAAGTTTCTTTACAAGAGCACGGCTCTTTCTTTGGTAGGTACTGGTTAATGGAGACTTCCGCCTGTGAATTCTAATGTAACCTATACAAAGATATTTGTTTCTTTGCATATAATGTGATGTCGTAATTGAAAGTGCAGGTGTTATCAAGAAGTGTTGGTCCAACATTCTTGTAACTAGTGTTGGCACAACACTGAACTCAACATTGCACTGTCCAAATTATTTAAGTAAAATATTTTATTTTGCCCTTATTCTTAAACTCACTTAGTTCCACAAGTTGTAGTTATGTGTGATATGTTTCAGTATAATAAGGACTCTAAGAAGCGTGCAGACTTATGCTTAAAGAAAGAAGATAAGCCGAAGATACTTGAAGATAATATTAGAAGACCTCTTGAAGATAATCATCAAAAGAGATCTCGAAATTATCCAAAGAAGAAGAGAGAAATCACCAACTCGTTTCTATCACGCCAATGAAGAAGGGCGATAAAATCCTATAAGAAGGCGTGCTTGGCATCAACACTAATTAACGAGACTAGAATTAGTTCTGAGTGATTAGAAGAATTCTTGCATTAGTTGTTAGTCTTGTTTTTACTGAGTTTTATCTAGCTAAGCTATAAACTCCATAGCTTATAGATTACTTAGTGTTAGGATTGAGTTCCTTACTTAGTTGACTTTTGTAAGATCATTAGATTTATATTTAGTGATTATTTGGTCGTAAGGCTCGGCTGGTTATATTCTTATAACCTGCTTAAAATTCATTCACTGTGTTTGTTGTTCCACTGCAAAATTACTCTACAACGAGTGTTGGGACAACACCGAATACAATCTGTGTTGGCACAACATTCAGTGTCAACACAGCGTGTGAATCAAAAAGGGTACCAATCCCGGTCCATACATTTACAATTGGCGTTAGAGCCAATCACCTAATTCATTGGTGTTTGGATTTGGTACAATACCATGGATAATGCAAACCCCTATACAAACAACAGGCTACCAATGCGGAATGGGACAGATTATGCTTACCGTAAGATCATGCTCAGACAATACATCAAATCCTTAGACTTACAGGCTTGGAAATCAATCATTGATGGGTACACTCCACCAATGACGCCTAGAGACAATGACAATGATGTACACCTGAAGCCTGAAGCTGACTAGACTCCACCAGAAGTCAATGATGCAACCTACAATGAGAAAGCACTGAATACCATCTTCAGTTGGATTAATCCACATATGTTTAGGTTAGTACAATTATGTACAACTGCCAAACAAGCTTGGATTCTCCTTCAAAATCAATGTGAGGAAGATGCAAGTGTAAAAGACGCTAGACTTCAAATTGTTTTTACTAAACATTAAGAGTATTAGGATGGGTGATGATGAGTTTGTCACTTCTTATGTTGAAAAACTAATGGACTTATGAAATGTATGTCAAAGTTTAGGTAATCATCTAACTAACAAACAATTAGTTTACAAAGCTATGAGAACTTTGTCTCCTAGGTTTGAAGTTAAGAAGACTGCTATGCAAGAAGCCAGACACGTGTCATCACTTAACTTTCATACTCTTAAGAATGTGTTGCAAGAATTTGAAATGAACTTAGAGCCCACTAACAAATAGAGAGGTCTTGCTTTAAAGGTGACTGAAGAAGAAGTAGATGATGAAACTGAAATAAGTGCTTATATAGGTTCAGTAGTTAAATTGTTCAATAAAATTGCCTCAATGATAGGGTCAGAAAAGAAGAAAATGTTACTCATAATCTGAGAAAGAGTTTTCCTGGTAAAATTGTAAAGTATTCTTTTAAAAAGCCCATTGAAAGTGACAGTAAGAAAATGAAAGAAATCCAATGCTTTGAGTGCAAAGGTTATGGTCATTTGTCATATGAGTGTGCTAATACTTTAAGAATCAAAGGTAACTCTAACTGGGTATTCATAGATGATATTGATGATGAGACAGGTTTGGATGAGTAACCAGATGAACATGTTTCAAGTAAACTGGCCCGAGTGTCAGGACAACATTGGGACTGGCATATGTTGGCTCAACACTCAGACTGATCCAGAAGAACAGAAAGACTACTTCGACAACTGGGAGGAAGACAAAAATTTATGTAACCCTCAATGTCTTATTACTGGTATAAATGATTCAGAGGAACATTCTAACTTTGTCTGTTTTGGTGGCTCTGTAGATTTGGATGAAGAGTACTTCTTTGAAGGGGAAATGGATCAAGGCATGGTAATTGATGAACTGAGGGTTTATTTACAGGGAACTCCTTGATGAAGTGAAGAAAATCACAAAAAGGGAAAAGAAGCTCATCAAGGAGAACAATTTCTTAATTGAAACTATAATAGAACTGGAGAGAAACCTCACCAGAAAGGAGTGCCAAATGGAGAAGATGGAGATAAAGCTGGAAGAAGTAGAGAGAACGATTGCCAAGTGGAACTCAGGAACAAGAAAGCTTGATGAAGCACAGAGTATTGGCAATGAAGGAACTACAAGTTTGGGTTACCAAGAAAGGTCAAGTAAAACTGTTATACCTGGTTTTGTAAACGCTGGTTTTTGTAAAAATAATGGCAACCCTATTAAATCTAAGAAAATAACCTATATATGCCAATATTGGTTTCACCCTGGTCATTTGAAACCATACTAATTCAAGTACAAAAAATTACGTGAAAGATATAAGTATTATAACAGTCATGTTAGATCAGATATTGGGACGACATCAGACCCCTCTGATGCTGGCACAACATTACGAAGCATCACCAGTGAACAAAATAACAGGTTTCAAAAGAACAGAATGTGTTCTCGTAAGATTAAGATTATCTGTAATGTTGTCTTCTCAGCTACTCATACCCTTACTAGTGATTGGTATTTTGACAGTGGTTGTTCTAGACATATGACTGGTACCAAGACTAATCTCATGAACTTTGTGCCTCTATACACTGGTACTGTTACATATGGTGGAGGAAGCAAATAAAATATTATAGGAAAGGGGGTTCTCAATGTGGACGGTTTCCCACATCTAACTGAGGTTCTACTGGTGGATGGGTTGAGGGCTAATCTCATCAGCATTAGCCAGTTTTGTGATGATAATTTGATTTTTAAATTTGACAAGTAATAATGTGATGTGTTCGATAAATCTAACAACTGTGTTATGACAAGAAAAGGTCAAAGGACAACTGCTACCTGGTGGATGAGGATGCACAATGTCTACATGTGAAGGTTGATGAGTAAGTGTTGTGGCATAGAAGACTAGGACATGTCCACTACGGGAATTTCAAAAAGATCATGAAACTGGAAGTTGTGAGAGGTATACCTAAATTAACCAGTCTAGATAAACTGGTTTGTGGTGATTCTCTGCAAGGTAAACAAACCAAGACTACACATGGATCTAATGGGTCCCATAGAGGTTTGTAGCCTTGTTGGTAAAAAATATGCATATGTGATTGTTGATGACTTTTCCAGGTACACATGGGTTAAGTTCTTGAGAGAAAATCTGAAGCCGTGGAGACTTTCAAATTACTAGTCGATAGTATTAAGTTTCTCTACAATGCATGTGCTATTTGGATTAGATCAGATAATGGTAGTGAATTTGGAAAATTTGATGATCTGTGTGATTCTAGAGGCATCTCTCATGAATATTTTGTCCCTATCGCTCCCCAACAAAATAGAGTTGTTGAAAGCAAAAATAAAACTTTGCAGAAAATGGCTAGGGTAATGTTAAACTCCAAAAAGATAACTAAAAGTATTTGGGCAGAAGCACTTAGTACTACTTGTTATATTTCAAACAGAGTTTATCTAAGACCAGGCACAACCATGACTCTTAAGAAATAATAAAAAAATTAAGCCTAATCTGAATCATTTTCATGAGTTTGGTTGTGCGTGCTACATCTTGAAAGATAGACAGCTATTAGGCAAGTTTGATGTTAAAAGTGAAAAATGCATTTCTGTCGTATATTATGGGAATAGTAGTGCCTATAGAGTGTTTAATACTAGATTAAATACTATACAAGAATCTGAGAATATTGTGTTTGATGATGAGGTTGATCCTGGAGGTACCACTCGTAATCAACATGGACTTCCTCAGACTGGTGATGTGGTGCCAACACCATCGAGTGACAATGTGGACTCAACACCAGGGACTGAAGTAGAAGACACTGGGAATGATGATGTTTAGCCAACACAGGCGGATCCAGATGTTGGACGAACACTAGTTTGTGCAGATTATGACACATAAGAGTTTGTTGGTGAAAATGTTAGAAGGGACAGTATTGCTAGGATCTAGAGGGATCATCCTACTTCTCAGGTTGTAGGGAATCTTACAGAAGGTGTAAGAACCAGAAACAAAGAAAGAGTAAATTATAAAAATACTGCTAAACTTAGTGTTTGCATGTCATCTGTGTGTGATCCAGTTACTTGTTTTGTTTTTGCTATAGAGTCAGGAATGTTAATTAAGATTTTAAAGATTCTCACTAGATAAATGCATTCCAAGAAGACTCATGCAATTTTCTAAGAATAAAGTATGGAAACTAGTTCCTGGGCCTGTTCATGCTAACGTAATAGGAACTAAGTGGATATTTAAAAATAAAAGTGATGAAAATGGTGTGATAGTGAGAAATAAAGCTAGATTACAAGCCCAAGGGTACACTCAAGTTGAAAAGATTGATTTTGATGAGACTTTTCCCCCTGTGGCCAGAATAGAATCCATTAGCCTTCTACTTACCATTGCTTGTTTCTTGAAAATCAAACTTACCAAATGGATGTAAATGGAGCCTTTTTAATAGGTACACAGACAAAGAAGCTTTTGTTGAGCAACCAGAAGGATTCATAGACCCCCATCACCCTGATTATGTTTACAAACTTGAAAAAGCTTTATATGGTTTGAAACAAGCTCCTATAGCTTGCTATGAGAGGTTAGTTGAATTCTTGTTGTGATTTGGTTTTTCAAGAGGTGAAAGTGATAGGACACTGTTTATCATAAAAAATAACAAAGATGTTTGTATAGCTCAAATCTATGTGGATGATATAATATTTGGCTCTTCTAATCAGTCCACTTTGGACAAGTTTATTAGTACTATGACAAGTACATTTGGAATGAGTATGATATGGGAGCTCACCTTCTTCCTAGGACTGCAAGTGAAACAGAAAGAGACGCAAATGTTTCTATCTCAAGAGAAATATGCTAGGAATTTGGTGAAGAGATTTGGCTTATTGGAGTCTAAGCCCTACAAAACACCTATGTCCAATGTTGTGAAGATTGAGAAGGATGTAGCTGGTCAAGATGTTGACTCAACACTCTACAAATCAATGATAGGGAGTCTCCTGTACTTATCAGCCACCAAACCTTACATAATGTACTCAGTGTGTGTATGTGCCAGGTATCAAGCAGCACCAAAGGTATCTTACTTAACTGTTGTTAAAAGAATCTTGAGATATATTTCTAGAACTACAGTGTTAGGAATATGGTACTCTCATGATATATATTAAAGTCTAGTTGGCTTTAGTGATAGTAATTGGGCAGAGGATCTAGATAATAGAAGATCCACTAGTGGAGGGTGTTTTTATCTAGGAAATAATTTGGTTTCCTGGTACAGTAAAAAGCGAAATTGTGTGTCTTTATCTTATGTAGTCAAAATATATTGTAGGTGCTAGCTGTGTAACCCAACTGATATGGCTGAAACATATGCTTTGTGATTATGAGTAAACTAATAATACTCTTCTGATGTTCTTTGATAACTTGAGTGCCATTAGAATATCTAAAAATCTTGTTGAAACCAATCACAATTGAACATATTGAAACCAACAATCAACTAGCTGACATGTTCACAAAACCCTTAGATAATGAGAAGTTCTTCAGTTTGAGAAAGGCTCTCGGTATGAGTGTGTTGTGAGAACACTTAGCATACATGTGTTGCCTCAACATCATAGGCCAATACAAGTGACTGATGGTGATGTACCCAGATTGTTCTCTTGATTGTTTGGTTAGTCTTTGTGATTTCCTTGTTTGTCTATTTTCTTTAATATAGTGAAGTCTTACTGGCCTGCCGGCATTTATTAGATATCTTACTCTTTACAAATACTTTTTTAAAATTTTGCTAACTTTCTTTGCTTTGAGGTAGAGTTTTGACTTGGAAAAGCTGGTTGCTATGTTGTATTCAATTGTGTTCTCTTTAGCTTAAAGGTACACAGAGTTGACAGCTATGCTATATTCAGTTGTGACTTATTTATATTGTTATGCTTGCAGAGGGGCCATATTATGGTGAACTCTTATACCAGGGTGTATGGGGTCTTGTATTGCCTTTCATGTAGTATAATTGCTCATTTGGTGCGAAACCCTTCTTTATGCTGCTCAGTAACAAGTATATGTTAGGATACTCAGGTGTTCGGGTCTTGTACTACATGAATCCAGCCCTATGTACTTGCATGTGTGTCTGCTTTGATTATGTTGAAACTGGGGTGTTAGGGGTCCTGTTATTGTCTACATTCAGTGAATACATTATTTTTGCCTCAAAGTGTAATGCTTGAAAGTTACCTTTTAATAATGGTCTTAAATTGAATAAGTAAAGGGTTTTATCTGTGACTGCTGATATGCTCTGCTGAGACAACGTTGTACTCATAAATGTTGGCCAAACATTCATCTTTTGATATGTGCTTGTTCACTCTTCCTATTTATGTTTTTTCATGTGTTGTGTTGTCATGGTTTTCAGGGGGAGTATCTCTTGGTTTTCTTCAGGTCATAATTTCATATGTAAGGCATATCTCCTGGGTTGATAGCGCCAGTAACACACAAGACTGTTTCTCACTGAACCATAAGAGCTTAATTATCTCTGTAATGTTAACATTTTTACTGTTTTGTTAGTGTGTTTTTCTGTTCTTTAACTCCCACTCCTGTTTCAGATCTAAGCTAAGCTACTGGATTTGAATGATTCCTTATAACTCTTGAAGTTCCAGGTATCTTGCTCAGATTCTGCTTATGCTAGTATGTGAAGAAAACCTTGGTAAGCCTGTTACAACACAGACAGTTGGCTCAATACATATAGGATGTTGATTCAGAATGTTGTGCCAACATTGTCTCTACGAATGTTGTCTCAACACTCAACACAACACTGTGACTTATAATTTATTTCATTAACTCCTCTGGTCACGTGTCATGCCAATACTTCTACATGTGTTGACTCAACATGGCAGGAATGGCAAACGTCCTCAACATTTACCCGCACATGACTCCTAATGTACCTCCACTCTCATTTTCATCAACTTTTCATTGTGCTTAGATTCTGCAAAATCAATTAAACCCTAGAATCGTATTATCTTCCTTATTTACTCACGCATGCTATAGTGGAAATGAAATCCACAATCGCTGATCTTGCCAATGTTGTTGCATCCATGACATCTGAAGTAGGGGGAGTTCAACCCTGTAGAATCACCCGCACGCGCAATACAGTGGTGGAACCCGAACCACCCAAAATAAAGGCGACTCCTCTTCACACCAAGAGGAATGTGAAATCGAAGAAGAGCCCGTCTACCAGTGCTAAGCCAACACCAATTCCAAAAGATGTTGTGCCAGCACAAGAATCCACGGATGTTGTCATAGCACCAGAAGCAGCGGATGTTGTCGCAACACATGAACCTGCAGATACTGAAGCAACGCTAAATCTACCCAACATCTCTGAGGATGTCCCCCTTGCGGATGAGGCGGTGAGTTCAGAGGCGTTCGTGCCTGAGGAGAGTCAACCACCTGCTTCTCATGCTGAAATTGAGGGGGAGAAGGAAGATGAACAGGTACAAGATGATGACGATGCTGCTGAGGAAGACGTTGCTGCTTAAGAGGATGAATCCTCAGCCTCCGAAGAGGATGATTCTGCTGATGAAGATGAAGATGAGGGTTCAGATGATGAAGAGGAAGATGATGATGAAGGAACATAGCAAGAGGAAGAAGTCGAGGAACTGTAGCAGCTTGATGTTGTGCCAACATCGGCTGACCAAAATATTGGACCAACACCCTCTGATCATAATATTTACCCAACACCAGCAGACCAGGATGTTGACACAATATTGGAGTCTGATGAGGAGTATGAGGATGAAGCACCAGAAACTTCTTGACTAAAACTGCAAGTGAGTACTAAGATATTATGACTACTAGGAAAATTTGGGCTGAGAGGAACATTGTTGTTGATGACTATAAGAAGCATAGGGTGTTAGAGTTTCTTGAGTCTAGCAGCCTGTTATACTCTCTGATTGATGTTATCCCATATGTCCCTGATGTGATTAGGGAGTTTCACACTAACTTGTCTAAATTTGCACATGCTAAATGGTATCCCAAGTATGGGAGAGTTTATGTGAGGGATAAGGTTTATAAACTTAATTCAACTATCATTAACTACACCTGGAGGATGTCAAGAAGACAGGAAAATGGGGAGGAACTTGATGACAATATCATGATGAGGGAATTAACATGTGAATTGGTGAAGAAATGAAAGAACAAGATAAGTGTGACTAGACTCACGTCTCTCACTACCATCTTGTGCAAAGCCGCCTCTTATAATTGGATTCTCTCATCTGACTCCACAACCCTCACTCATGAGATGGTTGTGTTGATATACAAATTGCGGAAAGGGCATCCAATGAACACGAGGGAGAGAATTGTCAGGACTATTGCTGAGGCTGTACACAAAAAGGATGACAATAATCCCCTTCCTATCATTGATCTACAAGATTCTCAGTGATCAAAGATTACAGAAAGGTCAAAACGATACATTTGTAGACAAGGTTGGATAGCTGCCTATCACCCAAATGCTCCTAAAAGTAGCGGGCTATAGCAGGGGAAGAAGAAGGCACAGAGCTTCACTGCTGCCTCAGTTGATGAGGATGACTCAACCCCCACTGTGGGTATTAGCTCTGCCTTCATTCAAGAGAAGGTGGATTGGTGTGATAGGATGGTTGCAGACAGGAGGAGGAAATTGCAGACAAGGAGGAGGAGATCAAAGAGCTGGACATCAAGAAGCACTTGTTGGTGGTGCTTTCCTCACAAAAAAGGGAGATTATGCCACCAATTTTTGTTTCCAGTGCTTTGTTAAATAGTCTGAACAATTTTTGTTTTTGGCACATAGAGTATATTCTCTGTTTTAGTTTTTGATGGGCTTGTAAACTGAATATTACTCTCCACGTTTTTAATTATTCTAGTTTGCTTTGGTTGATACTGTTGAACTAACTATAGGTGTTGAAATGACTGATGAAAATGTTGGGACAACACAAGTGTTACCTGTGTTGGCTCAACACTGCAGTTCATCATTCATAAATTAAGGGGAAGAAAATTAGTATAAACAGTGTTCTATATATTCTGCAATATAGGTACATGAACAAAATTGGTTGTAGGTGGAGTTTTGTGAAGAAAGGCAAAAATGGGGAGAATGAAAGTGCAGGTGTTGACAGAAAGTGTTGGTCCAACATTCTGGTCGCTAGTGTTGGCAGACCACTGAAATCAACACTTGGCACTGTCCCAATTATTTAAGTGAAATATTTTATTTTGCGTTTATTCACCTAGTTCCACTAGTTGTAGTTATATGTGATATGTTTCGGGATATTAAGGACTCCAAGGATAATGCGGACTTATGATTAAAGAATGAAGATAAGCCGAAGATACTTGAAAATAATATTAGAAGATCTCTTGAAGATAATGATCAAAGGAAATCTCGGAATTATCCAAAGAAAAAAGAGAGCAATCACCAACTCCTGTCTATCACGCCAATGAAGAAGGACAATCAATTGCTATAAGAAGGCGTGCTCGGCATCAAGACTAATTAACGAGACTAGAATTAGTTTTGAGTGATTAGAAGAATTCTTGTATTAGTTGTTAGTCTTGTTTTTATTGAGTTTTATCTATCTAAGCTATAAACTCCATAGCTTATAGATTAGTTACTGTTCGGATTGAGTTCCTTGCTCAATTGACTTTTGTAAGATCATTAGATTCATATTTAGTGGTTATTTGGTCATAAGGCTCGACAGATTATATTCATATAACCTGCTCAAAATTCATTCACTCCTGGGACAACACTGAATACAATCGGTGTTGGCACAACATTCAGTGTCAACACAACGTGTGAGTCAAAAAGTGTACCAATCTCGTCCATACATTTATAGTAATGCTTGTTTTTAAGGTTGATTTGTTTGCCCTAGGCGCTTGTATTGAGGTTGAGTTGCTGAAACAAGGGAGGGACAAGGGTTCAACGCATAAGGAGGAAGACGAAGAGGAAGGTGAAGTAGCTTCAGGAGGAGAGCCACTGCAGGTAGAGGGACAAGGGACCATAGCGGAGGTTGAAAGCGCAGGTCCAAGTGAGAAGAAGAGGAAAAAGCCAAAAGAATAGTAAGAAGAGAAAGAGGATGCCGTTTGCGGGTGATTCCTCGATCAATGGAGGATTGTGGGGTGAAGGAACAAAGAGGTTTGAGGAGGGTGCTTCTTTGGGTTCAGGGGTTGTTTCAATGAGAGAGGGGGTGATCTCTTTTTCGGTTTTCGACGCGGGGAAGTTTTTTGCATGTCTCCAGCATTACTTATCGGAGGCTTTTATGGAGACTCCTCAATCTAGTCTCTTAGGGAGATCTTTTTCGGACAAAGATTTCGGCGATGTGTTTGCTAGAATTGTCAAATGTGGTCCAGTTGTATGTTTTTCGCTTTCTTTGCTGGGTGTAGTAGGGACAATAGGGCTTGCTGAGAGGAAAGATGTCACGTTGGATCAAGAGCCAGGGCTGGTAGAGCTAAGTAGTGGTGACTCGGCGGGCCAAGTTAGGCCTCTGGTGGAGATGGAGGCTTTAGGGGCAGGAGTCTAGGCTAGAAAAGCCGCAGAGTCGAGGGGGGAGAGGGGGGCACTATTTCTTTTACTTATGCAAAATCATCGGCGATGGCAGAGTTAGGTATTTGTTTGCATCGGGCCTTTGATAAGGTGAATTTACTCATTTTTTTAGGCAAGCTGTAGATGGTTTGTAAGGAGATAGGCGTATTGGCATTCGACTTTATTTTTCCTTTCTGTTTCTTTTTACATGCATTTTCTTTGAGGGGAGACGTGTGGGTTTTGTACGATCAAGTCTTAGCCCGAACAAGGGAGATGGAAGAAAGAGTGCGTATATTGGAGGCCGCGAATCGTTACCAGAGTGTTAACTTGGAGCAATGGGATCGACACCTCGAGGAGTATGTGGCAGTTGAGAAGCACCAAGAGGAAGCTGAGCAGGCAGTTGAGGCTCATAGGCATGACCTTGAGGAGATGCGAGTGGCCTTGAAGGCTACAGAGTTGGAGAGAGAGGAGGTTTCGGCGCAGGTTCGACAATTGCGTTAGGCCAGTAATGAATTAACCCAAGCCGCTAAGGAACAGACGGCAGAGGTGCTTTGATTACATGAGCCTTTGATAAGGCTCATTTTTGTGCTGAGGCTGGCGTGGAGGTGGTATCCAAAGACATGGCCCAGTTGGACCAGGACTTTGCCGACCGAGAGGTGAAGTTAAATCGTATGCACAATAAGCATACATATGAAGTAGTGAAGGAGATTGCCTTCGGGGTGCTGGATCAGTATAGGGGATCCGAGAAGCGCCAATCAGCTCTTTGACGCTACTATGCCAGCCACGTCTTGTGTGGCTCTGAGGCTGCAGATGCCTGATTCTCCGGATCATGTCTTGCCCTTGTTGTTGTTTCTAACCTCTATCATTCTTCTTTCGCGAGGCGCGCTCTTCTACAAGTGAGTCTTTTTAGAGGGATGTCTTCTTTTTCGTGAATTTGGTCAGATGGCATGCTGATAGTGTGATCTTAAAGTTATCCTGCTTAGTCAGATGCCACGTGTATATAATATAGACATGTAATAATTTTGCTCATTTAAACGCATTTATATTTATTGGCAACAGTTTGTCTACCCATCCACGCAGACTTCCGTGACGTCTCCACGATCTAGCCGTTTCAAATCAAAGGGTTGCGGCAATTTCTTTAAGCAAGTATAAATGTGGAGCAGGTAGGTACCTTTGGAGGGCTGCCTATAAATACCGCATGTATTCATTTGCTCTGGCTGACATTTCCATTTACTTATTTCTTATGAACATACTTGTATACCTATCATTCTCTAAAGTGGCTGGTAGTGAGTATGGTTGTTACACTTCCATTCCCTTGGTGAAATGGTGTTTATAGATCCCGCAACTTTGGAAGTGTCTCACCTGCATATTAAATGCACGATTCAACCGGTAGGTCCAATTTTTTTACGGCGCGTTCTCATTTATGTGTGAAGGTGAATCACGGTTTTGTTAGGTATTTAGTATCAAGACAAGAAGAAGCGATGTCGTCGGATTCTGGGGTAGCTTTGAGGACTTCTTTCAAGGAGCAGCTCATCTAGGCTGCATCATAGCCGTTTAAATTCTGGCAGTCAGGGGTTGCCACAGAGCCAGAGCGCGAGTTCAAGCAAAGGTGCTTCTTCATCTCGGGCGTCTCGTCGTGAGGTGGATGAAGTAAGGGCAACATTTCTACAGAGCTAACCTTATAATCCTTATGTTCCTGGAGTTGAACCGTGACCGAGTTATTTTGATCACAGCTCTAACGTGGGGGTGGGAAAAATCGAGAGTACATACAACACCTTGATGGGGGAGTATGTGCCCAGGATGTTCGAGGGGGTGTCCATGGATATTTCCAAGTGATATCGGTATTCCGAGGACGGATCAAAGGGCTTATAATTCTCCTATGGGGTTTCTAACGGTGTATGCCGGTCAGATTTGGCATGGCTTTCATTGGTTATTTCACCCATTCGTAAGGAATTTAATGAAGGTTTTGCAAGTTTTTTCTAGTCAACTACTTCCTTCATCCTTCTAGAAATAGTAGGATTTGTGTTATGTTGCAGGTATTTGGATATTACTTGTTCCCCCTTTGAGTTTGCGGAGGCTTTCCCTCTATGGGTCGCGCCTGACGATCCTCTCTTTATTTGCCTTGAGCCAGCAGGATCTTCCTCTTTTCTAGAAGTTAGAAGTTTTGCAGACTAAGGTGATGCTTGGTAGGAGGAGTTTTTTTACTTGGCTCCACGTAACGTGTCTATCGCGGAATGGGAGCTACGAACACGGTGGAGATTGGGTGTGAAGAGGCTACCTTCTCTCGTAGAGGGACATGTGAGGAAGGATTTGGAACATAGGGGTTTATACACATGTCTCTATGATACGCTTCCTATGTTGAATTATTCGATAGCTATGATCATGACTGGGTTAAAGTAGGTTGCCGAAGTGTTGCAGTTCCCTGAGGGTCCTTGCCATACGACCCCCTTATTTAGTAAGCGTTTTTAATTTTTTAACGGCTATTCCCCCACACTTTTTCTATATCTTTTAACCTTGTTTTGGGGGTGTGACTTACTACTAACGGGGGTGAGCGGGTTGCAAGGGCAAAGATGAAGGTTGAGGTACATTCAAACTGGAAGGTGGAGGTACAGGCTTCCTTAACCTATGCATTTTATTAGGATGAAGAGGGAGCACATGAACCGCTATTGAGGGGGTTCAATTTAATGAAATCTCTCTTTGCCTCTCATACTACGTCGGTTAAGTTGCCTCCGCAATTCTGGCCGGGGTCTGGTTGGAGTATTCTTGATTTAGAAGGTCAACTATCTCGCAAATTAGGCGAGACATCTAGTCATACTATTCGCCCTTCTATTGTTCGGAGAGGAGAGCTAGCACAATCCTCTTAGATGGGCATGGCAGATGGTCTTTCTCTTGTTATGGGTCTACCGAGATATTTTGAATACTGTCAGTCATATTTGTGTGGATTGCAGAACGAGCAGGACATAGAGTTTCTTCTTCCTTTCACCTTTTTGACCTTACAGAAGGTCTTCAACAAGAATGTTATGAGGTACGTAATTTTCTTCCTTTTACGTTATATTTATCTAGGGTTTGACTTACTTATCTACAACTCTTGTCGGTCGTGGCCTTTAGTGGATGAACAATTATTTCTTTTGGTAGAGGCTATGGGTGGGCATTTCTGAATTGGTCCTTTCAAAGTGCCAGCCATACGAAGACGCTGCCAAGAGCTCAAATCGACATTAGAGACAGCTCGGGAACAACTAGAGCAGACGGACGCAAAGATTGAGGCTCTTCATGCCATGAATACGTGGAATTTTGATGAGAGTATGGAGATATTGGAATGAAATCTAAAGGTTGTGAATGATCGATGGAAGCCGACTGAAGAATGGCTGGAAAGTCTCCCTTATCGTCTAGGCCAAATAGGTAAGATGCTTCGTTCAGCAAGGGCGAAACGGACGAGCATAAATGATTTTTGATGGACTTGGGTCACTGATGTACGAAAAGTTGGCTCGGTCCCAAGCTCGAGCTGCGTTGGGGGCGTTAGGTGCATCGCCTTCGGATGACTCCTTTAGGGAAGAGGCGCGACAATTCCTGTTGGTTGGCTATAGCATTTGTCGGGACGTAGTTCAGTCGATGCCTGGGTTTCCTTCGAACTTGGTGATCCCTGAGTTAGTACTGGATCTTTCTTTAGAGGGCCTTTTGGCGTCCATATCTCTACCCGTGGAAGGGGCAAAGGATTCCAGTTCGTATAGCTCAGAAGTTGTAGGTGCATCAACGTCAAAACCTATCTCGCTGTCAGTTTCCCTAATGAAGTTGCGTGAGGATGTGAGATGAGCGGTCGTATGGGAAGGGAAGTGTCCCGTTCTAGACTAGGGGCGGTACTTCGGTTGATTCGAACAATTTTGAAGGGTTCTTACCGTCCTTCGTTGTATAGTACTTATACGAACTTTTGTACGGAGTAGGGGGCATTTTGTAATGTAGGTCTTTTTTTTTTTTTTGAAGAGGGACATGAAGAATGTGAAGTTTTTGTAAGATATATCCTCAAGAATCTTGTGCGTATAACTTAGTTGATGTATATAGTCGTTTCTTATCTTTATTCTTTGTTGATCCTTATCCATTTATTTCATTTTCACGGTTACTAAGGTGATTTTGCCGAACCGAAAGGCCCCCGAACCCAGGGCGACTCTATGGTTCCTTTTTTTGACTATATATAATATACGGATAAATGCATTAAACCCCCTGAACTATGCATGTTTTTGCGTTTTCGTCCTTAAACTAAATAAATAAGCGTTTTGCCCCCTAAACTATGCCATTCTGTGCGATTTGCCCCCTGGCCGGGTTTTCGGCTATTTTTGGCCATTCTTGGACGGAATGTTTCCCCTTACCCGACTCATATGTGTTGTACTAGATGTATTTTGGTAGTTGGTGACAAACAATTGGCGGGAAAACACCTCGAACGGGACATATTCCGACTTAAATGTGATTTCCTCTTTAATGTATTGTCGGCCATTTTTGGCCGGAATATCCCCCCTACACGACTCATATATATATATATAGTTTTCATGCAAAAACAGGCTTACAGATCTTGATCTTCGATGGACCATGACTATTTTTGTGGCATAGTACTATGCTGCAAAAAGATTCTTCATCTATGGTCAGTTTTCTAGAAATTTGGAAAGGGGAGGTCTTCGTCAAGTTTTTTTATACTTTACAAAGTGGTGGTAAAGGACGTGGTGAACACACGATGGACCAATATTTTCTAAAAATAAGCCATGAGCTTTCTTCCATACTTTCGGGTTATCTAGGGATGAGAAGACCGATTTCCCATAAACGACGCCATTTTATGATAGCTAAAATAATAACATTTGAGTGGGTCAATATTTCCCCGATTCAAGGACTGGTAAAGAAGATGGAAAGGAAAATTTTAATATTGCCTTTTTCTAAGGGACTCGAACTTTTTTTCTACCCCTCCCCCCCCTCCCCCCCCCCCCGGTTTCCAAATGAAAAGGGGATTTGTTTACTACTAGGTTTCCTCGAATGGCGGTGTATGTATGATCAAACAGGAGTTTGTCAGGTGTCATGTCTTTTGATAAGGATTTCGAGGAGCTTTGTGTTAGCCTCGTCTCTTCTTCGTACTGATCATGAAGTAGGATAAGGATTTCAAAGAGCTCCGTGTCAGCTTCGTCTTTGCATCATGCTGATCTTGGGATAGGATAAGGATTTGGAAGAGCTTCGTGTCATCTCTGTTTTTGCTTCGTGCTGATCTTGAAATATAACAAGGATTTCAGTGAGCTCAGTGTCAGCTCCACCTTTGCTTTGTTATGATCTTTAAACATGATAAGGATTTTGAAGAGCTTTGTGTCAGCTCGGTATTTGCTTCGTGCTGATCTTGAAATATGATAAGGATTTTGAGAAGATTTGTGTCAGTTTCCTCTTTGCTTCGTGCTGATCTTGAAATAGGACAAGAATTTCGAGGAACTCATTTCTGAGTATTACCAGAGAGCTTATGAAGAACTTTTAAGTACTACAGGTTTCTGTAAATTCTGATGCATGTCGTTTCTGGTTTCAATGTTAAGACAACATTGAGAAGTATCAATGTTTGAACAAAACTCTAGATTTAAGTTACCACTGAGGAAAGTCTAATGTTATGAAACATTGTTAGATATCAATGTTATTCCAACATTGAGTTGGAAACAGTTGCATTAAGTAGTCTAATTGGGTTATGTTTTGCCTTTATTCACCTATTAATCAAGTTCCACGGTTTTAGTTGACTTTGTATGTTTCATGATTAAGCTTAAACATAAGTTAAAGCAAGAAGTTTCCTTGTTCAAGAAGTTTCCTTACTAGCCGAACGCGTTTGTTAGAGAAGGAAAGTATTGCAGTTTAAGTGCAACTAGGATGATCTTTGAATTGAAGAAGGTGTATATATAAATTAGAACTTGTTCTAATATGGAAACAATTATTCAAGAAGGAGTCCGAGACTAAAGGAAAAAATGATTTCAAAAAGGAAGCTTGAAGAGTTACCAAAGCTACCTTGAAGATCAAGTCTCAAGACTACTATTTAAAGGGATGGAGTACATCAAGACAAAAGAAGAGTCAACAGAGCTAAAAGAATCTGAGTGATTAGATTAATTGTTGTTTCAGTTTTTGTCTTGCTTTATCGAGGTTTGGATTAATGAGTTAAGGCTAGATTCTAGAGTTAAGGAATTGATATTTGTTTGCTCGATTGAGTTCGACAACTTGACAGTGTGAGCTTGAGATTTGAGAGAAACATTTTGTTAAAATTATTATTCATAGTGATTATTTTGCCTAATGCTAGGAAGATTATGAACCCTTATAATCTTCTGAAAAAAATATCTTCTTGTATTCTTTTATTCTGCTCCAAATTCTTTGTTAATAAGATTAGACCGATCACATTGCTAAGGCACCACCAACTTAACTTTGTGAAAGGATTCTAGTGTTAAGGCAACATCAGCTTAACAGTGGAAGTTGTGATTGGTGTTAGAATAACATCTGGAGAGAATTTTGTTTAGAGTACCTATCCCGAACCATACAATTTCAATTGGCGTCAAAGCCAAACACCGATTTCACTGGTGCTTGGATTTGATACTACTTAATGGACAAAATTAATCCCAAATGCCAACAGATTACTAGTTTTGGATGGCTCCAATTATGCCTACTAGAAGAACAGAGTCAAGACTCACATCAAGTCCATTGACATAAGGGAATGGCAAACTATGATCAAGGGGTATTCCCCTCTCACATGTCCAAGGGATGTTAACAATGATGTTGTGCCTAAACTAGAATCAATATGGTCATCAGCCAAGGTAAATCTCTATATCTTCAATGAAAAGGCTTTGAGTGCGATATTCAGTTGGGTTAATTACCATATGTTCAAATTGATTCAATATTGTACTAAAGTTAACCATGCTTTAGATATTCTTGAACTTCACCTGGATGGAAATGTTGCTGTAAAACAATCTAGACACAGACAACTTCTCCATGATTTTGAAAAACTCAAGATGGGTTAGGAAGAAAGTGTGGACATTTACTCTGGAAAGATAATTGACATTACTAATCAATGTGAGAATCTACATTTTGGCACAAAACCAAAAGATGGTTTATAGACCTTACAGAATATTATCTTATAAGTTTTCTTTCAAGAAAGTAGCTATGGGAGAATCTAGAACCATTGCTACATTAGATTTCCAAGTCTTGCTTAACACACTTAGGCAATTTGAACTAGAGAATAATTTCACATCAAGAAAACATAAAAGTGTTACTTTAGTATTTGCTCATTAACGGAACAATGAGAGTGATGAAGAGATGAATTATTATTTTTTAACTATGGTAATATTACAAAGAAGTTTAACAGATTGAGCTTTCAAGGTAAATCAAAAGCAAAAAACTATGTTAATACATCCACAAGGATTAAGAAGCTTCCTCCCAAATTTGTTATATACATTTCATGTAAGCATACTCCTCACGAAGCTAAAAAATTGAAAGAGGTACAATGTTATGAATGCAAAGGTTGGGGGCGTATGGTTGTTGAATGTGCTAACACTCTTTGAAAAAGAGGTTCTTCTCATTGGGTTCGTGTAGATGAAGTATAGGTTGGTTGACACTTGCACAAATTAAAACTCAAGGAAAATATGTCAAAAAGAGCTTAAAATGTATGGCCAATGAAGAAGACCAAAACGAGGGAGGAAAAAGTAGTATATGAGTGGTTTACCATATACATCTCTAGAACTCATATGTAAGTTTTTCCATTAAACCCCATACCCGAGCCTAACATTACAAGATAAACAACTCCTAAATGGTCCTCACCATAGGAGTCTACATGGTCCTCAAAAGTAGAGAGTGAGAGTGATGTGATTACATGAAGATAACCCTTATGCATGAACAATAGTATCACACACTATTTGAGCACATGAAACTTGTATGACAATGACTTTATTAAACTTGATGTACATTAATCATCTCTTATTTTGATCATAGGTTGTATTATGAGAATATATCCCTATGCATGAGTGTTGACATGTTGATAACTTGAGTTCTAATTTAGATCGAGTGAGTTTTTGGTTTTATGTTACTTGAGGACGAGCAACAGTCTAGGTTTGGGGGCATTTGATGAGTTTCTAAAGTATACACTTTTATCCATCATTATTTGGGGTTTAAGGAAGACTTATCTAAGTATATAAGCATATTTAAGTACGTTTTTCATGTATTGCAGGTTTTTAGAGAGAAATGGTGAAACATAGCTTGTTAGGGTCATAATGAGCTAAAATAGAGCTAAAGAGTACAAGGCTATAAAGGAAAATCAAGAGGCAAATGGAAGAAATGACAATTGATTTAGGTAAGAAACGAAGGAGGAAGAGCCAAAACACCATAAGTTATACAATGAGGAGAATCCAAATGAAGCCATCGATTCAAATACATATTTAAGGATCCAAAAGAAGAATCAAAGGTCCTGCTACATATCATTGGAAAGCTAAGAAAGTCAGTGTTCTAATGCAACAAACATATCTTAATTCCATCCACCTGAAAAGAAGTTATAACAAAGATCGTGAAGCCATGCAGAGCAGACAGAACGCAACACAGCCTATGGCGCGGAACGTGGCACGTAGCACGTTCCGGGCATAATATGGCGCAACATGAGCGCGAGGTGGAGTCCCCTACGCCTGGGTTGCGACCCTATGGACTTAAATCAGCTTCCTAAATCCATTTTCAGGTCCATACACCATGTTTATTATATGAAGATACTAGGGCTACGAATTTAGGGACGTAACATCATAATCTTACACCATCCTTCACCACACTCCACCACCACCACCGGGAGGAGCAGAGCAACAGAGATTGGGAGATTATACTTGCCTTTTAATCTTTTGTTATGATGTTCTCTTCTGTTTATATTGTTGAACTTGTAACCATGAGTAGCTAATTTCTTATGTTTAGAGTTATGGCGTAGTTTGATTCATGAACCTATGTGATTTCTTATATTTTGATTAAGACCTTTTTGTTTATTTGTTTACTCGCTATCTTAATATCAATGCTTTTATGTATCTGGCCAATATATGAATGATTAGAAGTTATGGTTGGTCACTAGCGTCACCACATAGCACGTTCTGTGGGATAGTTGAACATGTGAGTGTGAGGGCCCACTAACGTCATCCCATGTCCATCTGCTACATCGAAAGAAGCCATTAACATGTAGATCAAAACTACTAATTAAAAGCATGAGAATGAACACAAGGATATCCAGTGAAACCAGATGCTCTAAACATTCATTCACCATCTGTGTAGAAATGTAGTAATTAGATTTAGTATTAGTATATATTAACCAGTCATCCAATTCAATATAGTAATTAGTTTAGTTTTGTTTAATCTAGTTTTCTTTAATTAATTTAGATAATTCAACCTTCAATTTACGATTCTTATTACGTGACAAACTTGAGAATAAAATAAAAGAAGCGAGATTGATTCAATAAAGTCCTCGTTGGATTCGATAATTTGGACGTAATTTACTTTCTATTTTATATTACTTGACTCGTATATACTTGCGAATATGGGTAACTGAATATTAATAACACGAGAAAATACGCATCAACTGGTATCATATGAAAGGGGGTAAGGTGCTCAGAACTAAACCGATGATCACATAGAGTAGAGAGTGTCGGGTCACGCCCCTCGCGCTCTGTCCATCATTTCCCAATAAATGTAGTCGTTGGACTCCATCTTGTGGCAACGCTCTACGACTCCACTCGAACGGGGGGCATACACGAGCACACCACTAGGACTTGATGAACCAAGCTCTTTTCGCCTTCAACATATATCTCTAGTCATACTAACCTCTCCGTAAAGGCATGATCCTAAAGAACCACACACGCATAAATTACCCTAGAGGTACCCCTTCTAAAACACTCGTACTCTGAGTCACACTTAAAACAAAATCGCCTCAACTTATTGAGGTCACTTTACCTAACGAGCCTCCTCTAACCATGCCCTAGTCTCACGGGGCAACTTTAAATTAACCGTTTAAAGGGGCACCGTGCAGCTGGTAATTTGCATCACAAACTACTTCTGCCTTCTCTATTGTTGGTCGTCGCAATTTCGTTCCTTACGAACATTTTAGAGGAACAACATAATTTTAATTCGTCATTGTGGCAATCATTTATCTAACAGCATAAATAGGAATTGCTGGGTAGGTTACAAGAGCTTTTGTTGCTTGAATAATAAATATATATTACAATGCTTGCTTTCAACTTTCAACTCTCTTCTCCCTACATATGCCTAAACAAAATAAACAATCCCGTCAGGAAGGAATGATACAGACTACTAACTACTTGGACAAGATCCAAATGCCCCATACATTGACTGGATCTAAGCCATCGTCTTGTATGGGTCGTTGATCTTGCCCAATTACAAGCTGACAACTTGCCCACGAAGGGTCCGACTATTTGCCCATTAAAGGGTCTTCATACGGGTCTTCGAAAGGGCCTTCAAAATGGTGTCATGAGCATTGCCCAAAAAGAGGTCGTGAGTCGTCCGCCCTTGCGGCTGGGCGCCAACGGAAGGTGACGTTCACCCTTGGAGCTGGACGCCAACGCAGGGCATCAATTGACTAAGTGGCACGACACCCATGCTCATGCCACCTCGTCAGGCTCAGTAACATAATCTATCCACTCGGACAGATCTCTCGGTAGAAGCTCCTTACAAGTAAGCCCACACTTAGAATATATTTCACTAACATTATATCTCTCCTCTTGGCAGGAACAAAGCGAGCCACCGTGCCAACTAACACGAGAACCAAGGAGAACTATGAGAGGTTACAAAAGGGAATCAATACAAATTTATTTCCAGACTCCCAACTACCTACAATAAATGAGGAGAAGTCTGAGCCTGATTGGTCAACCCTCCGCAGAACCCCAACGATTGGCCAGAGGAACTCGATGCTTATTGGTTCAAAAAGCCCACCATGCATACTGGTAGGAGAGACACTCATTCCATTGGCCCCCCAAACCGACGACCTACATTCGTGCAGAAGAAATCAGACCATCGTGCAACAGGTAGCTTACTTCACGAACTACTTCCGCCTTCTCTTTCATTGATCAACGCACTTGCGTCTCTACAATAGTTTTAGAGGAACAACTTAAATTCAATTCATAATCGTGGCAATCATTTATCTAACACATAAATAGGATTTTTCGGGTAGGTTATAAGAACTTTTATTGCTTGAATAACAAATGTGATTACAATGCTTGCTTTGAACTTTCAACTCTTTTCCCCCTAAGGGTATCACAACTTATTCGCTAATTCTGTCCCCAACGGGCGTTACAAATCTACTAACTGCTTGAACAAGATACATACGTCCTATACTACGACTAGATCTTCAGTGTTCGTCTTTGTATAGTCCATGCATCTTGTTCAAAGATTTGGCACATGAAAGGTCTTCAAAAGTTCTTTAAATGATGCCATGGGCGTGGCATAAAAGAAGGTTGTGCGCCGTCCACTCTTGCGGGTGAATGCCAATGTAGGGCGACCTTCTCCCTTGTTGTTGGACACCAAAGCAGGGCGTCATCCGTCTAAGCGGTACGACACCCTCGCCCATGACATTACCCACCACCTAAGGTAGTGACGTCCCCGGTGCTATGGAAGCTTTGTATAATTCAATGAGCTTCTATGATGCTTTAAGGGCTGTTTCACGCTCTCAGGTGTTCTTTTCACTGCCGGAACCATCCCACTTCACTATGTATTCATCAAATTTACCTTTCTTGGTTGTTGCCATTCGGTGATTAAAGATTGCTTCCGAAACTCGTTTGTTGTTCTTCAATTGGAGCTCGGCCCGAGTAGGCTGATTGTGTGAGTTGTCCTCCATGTATGCAAAGTAAGGTTTCAGGAGCCTGGCATTGAGGACATTGTGCACCTTGCACCATGAACCTAAGGTAAGTCGGTAGGCCAGTTTCCCAACGCACTTAGTGAATGGTATGGGTCCGATGTATTTTTGCATCAATTGTGGGTCTCTACCCCTTGATGCCTTTGATAAATGTGGATCAGGGTCCTTAACCATCACTTGATCTCTCACTTGGAATTCCACAAACCGCCTATGCTGATCTGTATGCTTTTCAATGCGCCATTGAGCCCTCTCCAAATATCTTCGAGCTACATCCACGTTGCGCTCCCAGTCTTTCGAGAACTCGCGTGCGAGAGGAGACCTTGCACTTAGATCAGAATCAACAGTGTGTGAGAGAATGGGTTGCTGCTTGTTTACAACTTCAAAAGGGCTGCGAACAGTGGAAGAACTCTTCAAAGCATTCTAGCACAATTGAGTCGCATCTAACAGTTTTACCTATCCCTTCTGAAAACCTTGAACAAAGGGTCGAAGAAGCATTCCGTGTGGATGGAAACTCAAGCTCATGTTCAACGTTGAACCCAACAACCGAAATAACTCAGGCCAAAATACACTAGTAAATTGAGAGTCGCAATCAGTGACAATATCCTTCGGTATATCACAATATGTTTGAAGAAGAGATGAGCCATCTCTTCCACAGAAACAAGCTTGGAAGCCGGTATAAAAGTTGCATATTTGGAAAAGTGATATATCACCACAAAGATCATCCCCAAGTCACCCACCTTAGGTAGACACGAAATAAAGTCCATCGATACACTTTGCCATGGTCTTGTTGGCGCCTTTAAGGGCTGAAACATAATAGCTTTCTTCTCACGGTCGAGTTTATCATGCTGGCACACCAAACAGGTGCGCACATACACATCAATGTCTTCCGCCATTGTGGGCTAGTAATACACCCGTTGGACCAGCGCCAAGGTACACTGATCCCCCAGGTGCCCGACCCACATCATGTCATGACATTCCGTTATTAGAAAGTTCCTAAGGTCTCCGCCCTTGGAAATATAGTCAGTTACCTTTGGTCCTTGGCAGACCATCATCCATCCCAAATTGGTTAGCCTTCCTTTTCTCAACCAATTCGATCAAAACCTTAGCTTTTGGATCACTCGCAAGTACATTCTGAATATGATCCTTCACCGATGTCGTCACATCACTCACGGCTATCGCCGCTGTCTTCCCCGAGTTGGCACGATGAATAAGGGCGTCAGCCACTTGGTTATTTGAGCCCACCCTATATTCAAGGTATACACTAAGCTAAGACAAGAGCCCCTGCCATCTAGCTTGCTTACCCGTCAAGTTTGGTTACGTCAAGAAATGACTCACCGCCATGTTATTCGTCTTTACGACAAATGGATAGCCAAATAAATAATGTCGCCATAATCGCAAACAATGGACCATCGCCAATAGTTCTTCTCGTGGATCGAGTAAAATGTCTCCACGTCCTATAGTTTCCTACTCTCAAATGCAACAGGGTACCCATCTTGCACCAAGATCCCTCATAGATGCATCAGTCTGCACATAGAACGGTTTTTTCATGTCGGGGAGGGCCAAGATTGGGTCCTTAGTTATCGCTCACCTCAAATTTTCAAACGTGGCTTGGCAAAAAGCCCTTGACAAACTTACGATAACAGTTGGCCAATCTTTTATCGCCATTATCTTATTGGGATCCATTCAAATCCTCCCCATTCAACAATGTGACCTTTCTTGCTTGAGCGAATGAACACTTTTATACCTTCACATACAATTCATTTTCTCTCAAGCGCAAGAATACTTTCCTCAGGTGGTCCACATGTTGCTCCAACGTCTCACTATAGATCACAATGTCGTCTAGATAGACAACAACAAATTCATCAATAAACCCTTGTAGCACCTGATTCATTAGGACACTAAATGTAGTAGGGGCATTAGTGAGGCCGAAGGGCATGATCGAAAAATCAAAAGCTCCATATCTCATGAAAACTATTGTCTTTGGTTCATCCCCATCCTTGATCCGCACCTGCCAATACCTTGACCACAAATCAATCTTCGTAAAGTAATTCGCGTGAGCAGGCAGCTTCATGTGTTTGATCTCATGATCTATTGCACGCCTAGGCGGCAATCTTTTTGGCAACACATCCAGCATAATATTCTCAAATTCTTCCAACACATATTTCACCGGCCTAGGAATAAGCCTGGTTGATCCTTCAATTTCTTCCAACCTAAGGGTAAAAAGGAACGAAGGTTCACTCCGCTTGCACCCCTTTTCAAGCGGAAAGACTGAAACACTCTTCCCATTGGTTTTTTGAAAGACCACTTGGATGACACATGCGGTATCGCCCACCACCATCAAGCAGTCGACGTGCGGCATTGGCACTGTCTTTGTGTCCCTCATAAAATCTAGCCCAAGAATGAGCTTAAAGTCATCTATGATGACTACCCACAAATCGATATTTCCTTCAAAAGAAAACATTTTCAAGATCACGGCCTTACATACTACAGCGACCAGTTAGGTCGATGAGTTGATAGCCTTCACCCTTCCGATCGCCTTCTCCGTGACTAACCCGAGTCGTCCCACTTCCGAGCTTGCAAGATAATTATGGGTGGCACCGAAATCGATCATAGCCCGAAGTGGCATGCCGTTAATCTTTACAGCCACATACATCAGTACCCTTTGTTTGTTATGTTTGGGTCTTCCCTATTTAACGAAAGCGGAGCTTTGACCCCCGTGGTGTGAAATAGAATTACACCACTGCGTGAGAGCTCCGAGGTTGTCTTCCTCTTCTAAGGGCTCCACGCCCACTTCTGACTCACTTTCGTGACTACCCTCCATCTTCGAGGTAGACGATTCTCTTTGCAAAGTTGACAAAGCATTCCGTTATTGCTTTTGAGAAAAATCTCTAATTAGGTGCACGCAATCACATAAGAAGCACCCCTTGTCAGATTTAGATGACTCGATATTCTAAGCTTTCCCTTGAAAGACACTACGTTGGGTGGGGTTCTCTCCCCCACCTTTCCCTATGTATAGTTGGAACGGTTGTCCCACTAGCCGTGGAACGGCCGTTGTTGGGGCAACATGAGTATCCCTCCTTGGTTCTTGTTCAAGTGCTGGGAAGTTATTAAGGCACTCGGCCGCAATCTGTACTGACGAGAAATCCATCACTCGCTGTCGTTGTAGTTCTAGCCGAGCCCACGGTTTTAAACCTTCTAAAAAGTTAAATAGTATATCCTTTTCCAACATGTCATGAAGGTTTTGACATAGTCTCTTACCAAACCCGTGTGCTTAAATTCTCGTAAGGCCCTCCAAGCATTATAATCAATGTTTTCAGGGAAGAATTGTTGCATAATAGCTTCCCTTAAAAGTTTTCACGTATCCAGTTGAAACCGTCTAGCCAAGACTTTATTAAATTTCATTCTCCACCACAACTGGGCATCTTTGACAAAGTAAATGATGGTAGTGTTCACTTTATCTTCTTCGTTCTCGACATGAGTGGCCACGAAATACCGCTCCATGTCGAAGAGCCAATTCTCTTCATCTATGGCATCCCTCGCGTCTCCATAGTTCTATGGCTCTAGAACGTGCAAAGTTTACCTAGCGGATGGTTCGGGAGCCCTAGATGGTGCATTACTAACCGCTTTCTGTAGTGTTCCCACTTGGTGGGTCGGCCCCTCAACCGTTTGCCGCAAATCAATTAACCCATCAGCACTGAGTGCTTCTGTGAGAGATTTGCACACCTCTCTGCATTCTTGCATTTGGGAGTGGAGCTCAACTATCTCAGCCAACGAGAGCTCAGTCATTTGTTCCACTTGGTCACAAAATGCTTCCAACGCTTTGAGGCGTGCTCAGTTTGTAGGCTATGCCTACCCCACGGGCTCCAAGGGCGGCCTACTCGCAACTGATGCATTCGACATCCGCCTCAACCCGATGGATCATAAGCCAAGGCTCTGATACATCCTGTAACGGCCCGATATTTTCGAGACAAATTAGAACAATATCAGAGCAACTATTACATGTCAAACTTATAAATATTCGAATCAATTATACCGAAAGTACTACTCTAATTAAAAGAAACAAAAACTCAACTAACTCAATACCCAACTAAGCTTTGAACGCTCCCCAATGCCAAAGGCTCCCCAGTCTTGACATGGTAGTAACCTAGTTCGTCTTAATCTGGAAGGAAGGAAAGGGAAAAAAACAGAATTTTACGTGAGATAAATATCTCAATGAGTGTTCATGCGTGTGTGCAAGTGTAGCGTTTTCTTTTCATAACTTTCTTTTGAAAACAGTTTAATAAAAGAACTTTTAACGCATACAAATGCCATGCAATAGAATCATGAAGTCAAAAGCTTTCGTGGTTTAACAAAAACGCTTTAACAAAATAACAGATTCACTTTGATGATCGGTGTCCACGTTTTTGCCGATGCCAGTCAACCTTATCACCTCATAATAGTCCTTATCTCCCCGTCCAAGGAGCGACCTTGGAATCAGTAACGTATGCCATGGAACATACGGAAACAGTGTACCCAACAAAGACACAACAACCTCCTGCTATGCCTGAGAGGGAATGGGCCAATGGGGACAAAGGCCCATACCGGCAAGCCCGGCGGTACCCCTGCACTCCCACGCCAAGTTGGATCCAACTATATATCCGATCGGGACCGAGTAAACCAACGGGACACCATTCATCATAACAATTTCAATCATTTACGGCAATTAACCAATGTGCGGTTAACTTGCTTTGATAAAACTGAACAGTTCAAATACCCAATTTACAGAAACTTTCTTTCAAGAAATAAACAGTTCGAATATCCAATTTACAGAAACTTTCTTTCAAGCAATCAGCATTTCCAAAACAAGTTTCTTTAAAAAATGACAGTTCAATATGCAGAGATTCATGAATACACATATATATATATATAGGTATAGATATACATGCACACATTCCTTCCAGTTTTGAAAATAATACAGTTTAGGAACACTCACCTGAAAAACGACTCCCAAGCGATAAATATCAGACATCTACCGAAACACCCTAGGAGCCACAATAATAACAGTGAGAAACTATTCACCTTCTTTTTCTAATACAGCAAAACAAAACTTCAAGTAACACTTACTAATCTTAATATCATCGGGTATTACTTAATTTTATTCACTAATTCTGGATTCTAATAGTTGCTAATTACCATATGCTGCAAGCCAATTAAATGAACACTTTGTCAACCTAATAATCATGATATCAATCATTCACAAGTTCCCATTTACTCTACACGTTTAGATATTACATTATAATAACATATCCAGAAATTGTGTAATAGGTGGTAGGCTTCACAGTTGACTTTCAGAGTTATGCTAATTAAGATTCACTTCCCATCCTAAATCATAATTTGTCATGTGTCATCAATTCACTTCCCATCCTAAATCATAACTTGTCATGTGTCATCAAGTCCTTAACTTAACGTACAGTGGTATAATATGCATAGCATTGGTGAATGTGTCTGTTGGAGCTATAATCCTAATTCATAACTTCTTGCCTCTTGTTCATGTTCAAGTACAGTAAGTTAATGAACTTCAATTTAAAGAGGTTGTTATAATTAGCTGGAGACTTAACTTCATTTAATAGTCACCGCCAACTAAGTTTATTACTGTACTCCCTAAAATTAAACTTCAACTTAGATTTCCAGCCACTAAAGCCCCCACGAAATTACATAAAGCTTTACTATATTGTTCGACATATTATGCTATGGTATAACTTATGTGTGGCTTTCCTAATCTTAACTCAAAATCTATTCTAAGTTTAATATTTCATTCTTATACACCTGGTTCACCAATTCAAAGTCCCATTATTTGCATCCGAGGGATTGTATAAAGTAAACTTTTATTAATTCACCGTAAATCACCCTCTCCTAGTAGTACTGATTAAAGTCGTGAATTAGAGCTATGGTCATATAATTACTTATTTATCAAACAAGTACCTTTCTAACAATATAATCTTTCGAGGTCCAGTGTTCTCTAGATTAAGACTTTAATCCAAAAGAATGATAACTAGCTAGCTTAATCTAAAAACTCTTAAGTAATTTCAACAAGATAAAGTTTTATTTAATTACATAAACCCTTGTACATAAAAATGAATTTGAGTAGGAGAATGGAAGAATATGAAAGTTTTAATCCTATATACGATAGTTCATCGGTTCGTACTCTTGAAATCTGCTCCTCTTTCTTTCTCCTTCCCTGTAACTCTTCTTTTTCCATTTCAATAGGAACCCGTGACCTACCCTTTGTGGTATGTATGCTATAGGTATATGTATGGTGATATATATGCTCAGATAATTTACTTTAAGAATTTCACCAAACAATTCAGAAAGCTGCTACGATGCTATGGTTAGATCAGAAACAAATAAAAAGCAGACTAGTGAGATGAATATAGAAGGGAGCTTACTGCTTACGTGCACCGCTATGGAGAGGTGTGGAATTGTGTAGAAGGACAAATAAACCTTAGGCTTATCTTGGAGTTTAAATAATCTATCTTACAAATATTATTATACTCCAATGGTGGGCCGATTTTTGGGCCTTCCCAAAATTGGACTTTAGGATATAATTTATTTCCTAATTTTTTATTCTAATTTTTAAGCAAGATCCTTTATACCAAATTTTAGTCTAGTTATGATATAAATCGTTCCCATAAACTTTAATTAATGTATCAAACTATAAATCTCACTTCCAATCGCGTCTTCACACATGATTCAAGTTATATTCCTATATCATTATTAAGGTTTATAACATGATAGTACCCAACTAGTTACAATTCATGTTTTGACCAAAGTATAAATGTACATAATCCATATTTTAATGTTGTATTACCATTTCAAGCCATCAAAATAACCAGACTTTAAATTCGCCCTTTGAGTACATCTACATAATAATATTAAAGTAACCTACTGCTCCAAATTCCTAATACAAAGATTCATTTGTAACAGGGGTCCTTAATTACATATATAATTAATATTAAGTATAATTATGTTCTGCCTACGGTTTAGTAAAGTAATCAAACATTAAAACAAATTTTTGGATCAGCAAACTAGCATTCCCTCACTGGCCGTCTATTTAAGAGGTTAAACGTTAATACATCACCAGACTTCAGCAATTAAATGTTAAATGCTAATTAGCTAAATAAACGTTGATATACACCATATAATAGGTATGCAAGTATCTATCAATTGGTCCTAGATGAACCTACTATACAAATTAACAACAGAAAATTAGTAAACAAAGGAAAGAGGAGGATTCACCTTAGAAAGTTGCATCGCCTCAAGCTGTCGAGGACGATCGGGTAAGAATGGTTTTAATATACGTAAAAGGACATAAGGTACTCTCATATATATATATTAAAACAAGTCTTGGATATTGTCTAGCAAATTTTGTGGGCCACATATTTGTTATTTGCATGCCACGTTTCCTAAAGTGGAAGCTGATCAAAATTATACATGGTGTAGTAATCTAGTAGTATGAATGCCTAGTTAATACGTATGTATATTTGTAAATTTTTGTCTTACTTGACTTGTATCAAAGTATTAATATTTTATGGATGAAAATGCTAGTATATATCACGCAAATCGGCTCTCATTGAGTTAAAGTGGGACTCTTAATTATCTAGATATTTAGTGAAAACAATTTACACACTTCTAAAAAGAATCAGATTTAATTGGTTAAATTAAGGTACTTATTTAATCACTTTTATAATGATAGAATTACAATTTTGATAAGTTGAATAGAAGAAAAATACTTGTAACCAATTAAGCACAGTGTGATATTAAATTATCCTACTTAGCAAATAAATTTAGATAACTCTATTTCTAGAGAGCAACAAGGAAGAAAAATATTACACAATTAACTTGAGAGATCATTTTCGATAATTATTACATATCTTACCAAAGAGACATAAAGCAAAAGCTAATTTTAGTTTCGAGTTTCAATTAGGTAATTCGAAATAAACCAATAACAATTTTATGCCTTTCTCGGTATTTCTTATGTAAGATTACTTAAACGAGAGGGGCATTACACATCCTGTCATGAGACAACTTTAAATTATACGATTAAAGGGGCACCGTGCGGCTGGTGGCTTGCTTCACAAACTACTTTTGTATTCTCATTCGGTGATCGCATTTGTGTGTCTACAAAAGTTTTAGAGCAACAACTTAAATTCAATTTATAATTCTGGCATTCATTTATCAAGCGCATAAATAGGAACTGCAGGGTAGGTTACAAGAGCTTGTATTGCTTGAATAACAAATATGATTACAATGCTTTCTTTAAACTTTCAACTCTTTTCTCCCTACACGTATTACAACATATTTGCTAATTCTGTGCCCAACAGACGTTAAAAATATACTAACTGCTTGAACAAGATAAATGCGTCTGATACTACGACTAGATCTTTAGTGTTCGTCTTTGTACAGTTCATGCGTCTTCTATATTTGGCCCACCAAAGGTCTTCAAAAAGTCTTAAAAATGGTGTCATGGGCGTGGCATAAAAAGACCCTTCGCGCCGTCCGCCATTGCGGCTGGGCGCCAACGCAGGGCGTCGCCCGTCTAAGCGGTGTGACACTGTCGCCCATGGAACCTCGTCAGAAGGGTGTATTGGTGCAGAAGAACCCTCCCAACTGACAGAACATACCCCTATAACTACCTCCGACAGAGGAGACCTCCTCCCATTGGCTTTCTTAGTCCAGACAATTACTTCCAGCAGAAGGCTCACATCTATTAGTTGAAGACCCCCATGAAAGTCCTATAAATAGGAGCTTGGTAGCATTCCCACAACAACAAAGAACTTGGCAAAGAAATAACACTATCACTCATTTCCATTTCTTCACACACTGACTTGGGCACATCATTTGACACCAAAAGATAGGTCATACTTGTAATGCAAAAGCTATAGTACTTGTTTTAGCTCTCGCCTACCCAAATGAGTCCCCCTTGTGTAATCTCTCACTCTCCCCTCGTAGATCATTAACAAAGGCACCTTTCACTATTTTCATGCTTGGGATCAACGTTCCAAACAAAATAAATTCCATCAATATCTCCGTGTGCATCTCACTCGTAAGGCCAAACGATATTGCATCATTAAACAATGTCATTTGTGGGAACGCTATAGAATCCCCGAGACAACTAGGAAAAAACTTGTTAAGCCTAGGTATCACGATGCCAAAAGAGAAACAAAAGCAAGTCATTTAGAACAGTACATCGCCGGACAATGGAGAACCACCCCAGAAGCCCCCAATGCACAGCCAGTTCTGTCTCATCAAACTATAGTCCCTCCGTCCCCCGATGCGGAGGAACCAGGAATGGTGGACGTCCATATTTCGAAGGATGTTTATGACTACCCGATAAACAGAGTCCTCAGCCGAGGTGCAAGGGCCTCACACAAAGAAGAAGGATGTTATGCCTATGCCAGCTCTCACCCACCTTCTCACAATACTGGGTCGACAGGCTCTAACCTGAGCCAAGCCCAGATGAATCGCCCTCCGCCCCGAATTGCTCGTCTATCAGTATAGCATTTGGAAGCCACTAAAAACAGTCGGCCGGGGGCACCGAGCTCAAATATGCATCCCAAAAGAAGAGAAAACAAGGAAAGACGCTGAAACCCGGCAAATAAGAGACACCAGAGATCCAACTGCACCATACAAATGCCTTCGAGGGGGCCGTGCAACAGATCATGGAAGAGACGCATAAATAGTTGCGTAAGTTTTACCACAAATGGAACCCGGGTGAAGAAGTTGCCTTTAGAGGCTCCCCCATCACACAGAATGTGGCGCAAGCTCAGATGCTTATCGGAATAAAACACGCTGGCGACAAAAATGATCGAGACCCTCATGACCATATTAGTAACTACATGGCTTGCATGGATCTGGTGCTGCTTCAAACTATGCCCTATGCCGGATCTTTTGCACTAGACTCATGGGAAGAGCATAAGCCTTATTTTTTTGATTGCCCACGAGATCCATCTACACCTATAATAAGCTCACCCAACTGTTTGTGAGGCAGTTCGCATGCAATCGTCGTTTCCCTAAATCCGAGGGATACTTGTGCAACATCAAGGAAACAAAAGATGAATCTCTCCGAGATTTCATGAGAAGACTTGCCGATGGCGTCCTAGACATTCCCACGTCGACCCTCGAATGCTATCAGACATACTGGTGAACGACCTCCAAATCGGTGATTTCTCTAGCTATCTGATAAGGACCCCTGTAAAAGACCTTGAGGATATAATGCAAAGGGTCGCAACCCTTCATGCAAGTGGAAAAAACTTTCAAGGCCATGCAAGAGTCTGGCCCTTTTGGAGGGAAAGGCAGAGATAAAAATGAGGACAAAGGGGCGGGCAAGAAAGATGAAAAGGCATCTTGAAGCGATGTCGTTCCCTACCCTGACAGCTACCTCGTTGGGGGAGGAAGACAGTTTCAATGGCCACAACCCCCAGAGAACCAGTAAAATATTAGAACTCAAGAAATTATTGCGCTTACCACCGAAAATGGAGGCATCTCACCGGCCAATGTTACCACCTCATGGACGAGATCCGACGACTCCTTAGCTTGGGGTTCCTAGCGAAATATATGAAGCCCGAAAACAGATGGCGTGCCGATCAGTCCCTGGACTGGCAGATCTGATAGGTTGTAATATCTTGTGGCAACGTTCTACGATTCCATCTGAACCGGGGGCATACAAAAGCATGCCACGGTAACTTGATGAACCGGGCCCTTTAGCCATCTGAACCCTAAACTTCATGACATCACGCCATCTGAACCCTAAACTTCATGACGTCAGTTTACCTAACGAACCTCCTATAGCCATGCCCTCGTCGAGCTCAATAACGTAATCTATTCACTCGAACAGGTCACCTGGCAGAATATCCTTACGAGTAATCCCATACTTAGAATATATTTCACTATCATTCTATCTTTCCTCTTGGAAAGAATGAAGGGAGCCACGGTGCCAACTACCACAAGACCTAAGGATAACTACGAGAGGTTACAAAGAGGAACTCTATACAAATTTATTTCCTAACTCCAAACTACCTACCATAAATGAGGAAGAGTTCGAGCCTGATTGGTTACCCCCACCCTCCAAGAACCCCAATAATTGGGCCAGAGAACCTAGATGCTTATTGGTTCAGAAAGCCCACCATCCCTACTGGTAGCAGAGACTCTCATTCCATTGGCCTTCCAAACCGACGAGCCACATTTGTGTAGAAGAAATCACACTATATGTTTGCCCTCGATAGAAGGGCCTATTGGTGCAGAAGAACCATACCAAAATTGACGGGAAATGCAAAATAGGGTATCATTTGCAATCATGGACAAGTTATGATATAAACTTTGATGAGTGAACAAGTTCACGTATAAACATTGATGATTTTATCTTTGCCAGTTTACCATATACAGTACAAGATTTGGTCCTCATCAGAGACCACACATGCGATCTTAGATGAGGGCTTTGTGGTCGAAAAAGGCTTTCTGCAACCGCAAAGCAGTCTCTGTTTTGCAACCTCATCGCTTCTCTGTTTTACCTTAACTGCGACTATAAAAACTAGGACCGCGCCGCTCTCCCAGATATTATTTGAGACCGCAATACAGTCCTAGAAATCTAAAGAGTATCTAAGACCGCAAAGCGGTCCCAGACACTTGAAGATTATCCGAGACCGTAGAGCGGTCCTAGACACTTGACTGGTATCCAAGACCGCGAAACGGTTCCAGTTACTTGAAGGGTATCTGAGAGCATAGCGTGTTCTCTGATATTTAAAAGGGTAATTCAGACCGCAACGCAGTCAGTTGATGTTAACCCTTAAAAAGAGATATATATATATATACATATATATATATATATATATATATATATATATCAACACCCCGGATGACCACGACGGTATCAATAGTCTTAAAATTACCTCCACAATACCAAACAAATGGTGCACCCATTCCCACGACTGATATCTCATAGAGTACAAATATCGCGTGAGATGTCGGGAACTTTAAATAGCTTTCTGGAACATGCCCCAGGTATACGATACTCTTGCACCTATTGTGTCACTCGGATCAATGTCCCTAAGAAACACCCCGGAAAGAACCCTCGAAAATTTCCTCACCTCCTAAAAGGAGCCCTCAGAGCACAAGTACTTCCCGTCCTTATCTCAAAATAAACTTATCCCGATAGCCGGATAAGGATCCTGTTAAGAAGCCACGTTAGCTCCTTCGAAACACCTGTCTCTCATCCGAACGCCTGTAGACACCGGGAAGCCACGCCAGCTAGTTGTCTCTATCATCAATGAAGATAAAAGCTCACACAAATGTGACACCTCTAAACATCCCACTTGTACTGTATGAAACTGTCTCCTATAAAAAGAGAAAGAAGAACATGAAAAAGAGACACACCTTTTTTCGGGAATAAAAGCATAATAGCAACACCTCTCTTCAAACTCAGGAAAAACCAATCATTCCCACCCGAGAAACCCCTTGAAAATAAAAAACCGTTAACAAAATGGCGCCGTCTGTGGAAACTCCATAGAACCTTGCCTTTGAGAACGTTTGAAGAGATCTCTTTGCGAAAAAGAAAGAGGTTATCATGAATAATTCCTCTAACTCCAAAGCTTCAGAGAGCCAGCGAAACTCTGCAGAATCCACACCATGGGAACACTAAAAAACACACTCATCACCAACCACGGAAAGAGGGGATTTCATAAACATCCCATGTTCCGTGTTCGAACGCCTTGTGGAAGGAGCAACCCGGAGGGACATACCGGAAACAGCTACCCCCGGAGAAACTATCCTCCCCGAACCCACAAGGAACGAACCTACTCGGAAGAATATGTGTCTCGCCCGAGATCGCATTTCTGATACCTCCCCCCTAACCAGAGAACGACGAACCCCCTTCAGAGACGCTATGGGCAGGGTACCCCGAGGCGAGGAGGGAACCGACTTTCCCTACCCCCGAGAACACCAATTACCAACTATTTCCCCCAGCGGCGACCACTCTTTGTGGAGCATGGTCACCAGCCTAAGAAGAGAGATAAGGGACCTACAAAGAAATCTCGCCCCGGGCGAGGAAGTTGTGTACCACGGGTCTCCCTTCGTCCCAGAAATAGCTCGCGCTCTAGTCCCCCCTGGGATGCGCCCCAACAACCTCCCTCTACATATGGGGGAGAAGGACGGAAGAGATTCCCAAGACCACATCCATCAGTATATCGCTTCCATGGACCTAGCCTCCACGTCGGATTTTGTCCTATGCCGAGTGTTTCGCACCATCCTGACAGGTAGCGCCCAAGCTTGGTTCTCCCAGTTGGTACCCCGCACGATCTCCCATTTTGATCAACTGACGTGCTTGTTTGTACGCCAATTTTCTTGCAATCAGAGATACCCAAAGTCGGCTAGCCACTTGTTCACGATAAAGCAAGGCAAGGATGAGCCTCTGAGAGAATATATGAAATGCTTCTCGGATGAGGCCTTGGATGTACCCAACACTAATCCGTCCATCATAGCGGACATCTTGACCCAAGGACTCAGAGCCGGGGACTTTTTCCGATACCTTATGGGCAACTAAGTTAGAGATATGAATGAGCTCATGCACAAAGCAAAATCCTATATCATCATGGAGTAGGCGAAAAACTCCAAAATTCGGGCAGAGCGCAATGATCTAGAGCAGGAAAAGGGGGCCCAGACAAAGCTAAGGAAGGGAAGACACCTTCGAAGAGGAGGGAAGATGGGGGGCTAGTAAAGCGGCACATCCACCCCGCCCCGCTACCCCCCTTAAAAATCACCCCCGCCGAAGTTCTCAACGTTATGAGAGGAAGTACTGATCTCCAGTAACCCAGCGCCGTCAGGAGACCTCATGACAAGAAAGATTTCGGCATATTTTGTAAGTATCATAAAGCATGGGGATACGATACCGACGCTTGCACCACATTGAAAACCGAAATACACCGACTCTTCTGTGCCGGATACTTGGGAAATTATTTGCAAGAAAATAATCAAGAACCCGCTAAATACAATGTTTGGAAGAGAATCCGATCTGAGGGACCTACGGAAGAAAGAGGGTCCGACACCAAGAATCGGGAGGACACCCCTCGCCAAAGGCTACCACCCCCCATAATCCTACGTGGATAAACCTCCCCCGGGCAGAACTATAAATATGATAGATGGAGGGGACATCTCTGTAATCCCCCGGGAAAAAAGAAGAAATATTTGAAGGAGGCGAGATGAGTGGAGAAAGGACCGCCAGTGTGCTCCGTACAGGGCGCCCGGTTACCTACTCTACCTTCGGTCCAGAAGACTTGAAAGGTATCGTGTACCCCCATGAGGACCCTCTGGTCATACAAGCCATGATATTCGGCATTGAAATCCAACGCATCCTAATTGACACGGGAAGTTCTGTTGATGTTCTTCTCCTCCCAACCTACCTAGCCATGGGATTAAATAAATACTGCCTGGAGGCGGCCGAAGTTCCCCTCGTCGGGTTCTCTGGGGATGCATGTCGCAGTTTAGGGACCATCACTCTGCCCATGTCCTGGGAGAGGGCGCCATGAGGCGCACCGAACCGACCAAGTTTTGGGTAGTAGAAGCCTCCTCTAGGACGTATAACGCGATATGCGGATGACCGTCCATACAAACGTTTGAGGCCATCCCCTCCACCTTACACCTGAAGGTCAAATCCCCCACCCCCTCGGGAATCGAGAAGTCCGTGGCAGTCAAGTCAAAGCCCGGGAATGCCGCAGGAACGCTATCCCATCCGAAAATAAAGTAGAGATCACCCTGCCAGCCAAGAAACAAATATTAGAGGAAGAATTGAAGGTACAACCCGTAGAAGAGCTAAAGATGATCGAAATAGTGGAAGGAGCCCCCACTAAGACTGTCAAGATAGGGACGGGCATGAGTCTAGAAATAGAAGAGGGAGTAACCCTTACGCTCAAAGAATTTAACCACCTCTTCGCCCGGGAAAGATAGATGACCAGGTATGTCAACACTTCTTCAGTGTCAAGACCGGAGCCAAGCTCGTACAACAGAGATAATGGAATATGGGACTGGATAGGAATAGAATTATTTGGTCCGAGATACAACGGCTACTCAACTTGGATCAGATCCAAGAGGTACTTTACCCTGAATGGTTATCCAACGTGGTCCTCGTACCTAAGACATGAGGAAGGTGGTGTATGTGTGTAGATTTTACCAATCTGAACGATGCTTGCGCAAAGGATTGTTATCCCCTCCCCATCATCGATCAACTGGTAGATTCTACGGCTGGGTGCGCCTTACTATCCACAATGGACGGGTATCAGGGATATAACCAGATACCAATGGCAACTATAGATCAAGACAAAACCAGCTTCATCACAGAGGTGGGTACCTTTTGTTACCTAGTAATGCCATTGGTATTGAAAAACGCGGGCGTTACCTACCAGCGCATTGTGAACTTGGTGTTCGCTGGCCTAATTGGGAAGTCGATGGAGGTATACGTAGACAATATGATCGTCAAAAGCCCTCGGGCTGAAGATCATCTGGAGGATCTCCGTAAGGCACTGGCGATTATGGACCAATTTGGAATGAAAATCAACCCTCGAAAGTGTTCATGGTCACAGAAAAGGGAATAGAAATGAATCCAGAAGAAGCTCAGGCGGTCCTAGAAATGCCTACTCTTAAGACGATCAAAGATGTCCAAAAACTCACGGGAAGGATGGCGTCCCTAAGCAGATTCATCTCCAAATCAGCAGACAAGGGGCTACCCTTCTTCAAAATCTTAAGAAACATTAAGGACTTCAATTGGACTGAACAATGCGAGAGGGCTCTCGTAAAGTTAAAAGACTATCTAACTCGCCCCCCATTGCTAATGAAGCCTACACCCCAAGAAGAACTGTTTGTATACCTAGCAATAGTGGAGGAAGTCGTAAGTGCGGTGCTAGTCAAGGAACATAGTCGGGAAAATCGCCCGATATACTACGTCAGTAAAACACTACAAGGGGCGGAAGGACCCCTTGTAACATTGCCCGAGAAATTAGTGCTAGGCCTATCACTACCGCACGGAAGTTACACCCCTACTTCCTTTGCCACCCTGTAATGGTGTTAACCAAGTATCCCCTGCGAACCATCCTCAACAAGCCTGAAACCTCGGGCCGACTCATAAAATGGGCCATCGAACTTACCGAGTATGACATCACCTACGCTCCCCGTCCCGCTTTTAAAGCCCAAGTTTTGGTGAATTTCGTGGTAAAGATGGCAGGCATGGAGGTTACCCAAAATCCCCCCATGTGGCATGTACTTGTGGACGGGTACGCCACGGTTACCCATGACATAGCGAGAATCGTCCTACCCACGGTTACCCATGGTCCGATGACTTTTTAGATTTTGGAGTGTTGAGTGAGGGGATATTCTCGCAGGTTCTGGGACTCTTGGTCCGTTGTGGTCCCTCTCGGTGCATTGATGGATATCGGAGTCGCGCGGATTCATCGGGGTTTGCTCTTTTTCTGATGTCGTGTTGATATCTTTTCTTTATTCATCTTGACTTTCCAAGGGACGTTTTAGTACCTTTTCGGGTGCCACGTCATACTGCTTCGGGTCAGTGATCGAGCGGATTAGTGACATCCGATGGGCCTCCTCATCGGGAGTGTGGGCTCCTCATCGGGAGTGTGACGATAGTATCGTCCTAGGTTTATCCCAAGATTTAGGGTTAACCTCTTGTTTAATTCATTTAATCTCGTATTTATTTTTTAGGGTTAACACTAGCCCCCCAAATTTCGATCGCCATCGTAAAGCCGAGAGAAATTTTATTTCGTGGCCTCTGTGAGGCAAGGGGCATTTTCTAATTTTTTTTCCTTCCTCATATTTATTTTTTGATGATTTTACAAGGAGTGTAGGCATCTATTTATATGTATTGCAAAATTTTATAAGGAAATTACCTTCTTACCCTTGTAGCTTGATCCTCGGGTGTGCATTTGTTGTGCTGAGTAGCGGAGGCAACGGTCTGCTCCGTCAATGGTGTAACGACTCGCATCCAACCGTTTCGCCATTCAAATAACTGCTCATCTGACTGTTGGCAGCTTCCAATGGCTAGTAGGTTGTGCTTGTGGCACGCGTTAGGTGAGTGGACGACGTGGGGTGTTGAACTTGCTCCACGTTCTTCAATGCATCATTATAAATAGCCTCTAGCCCCTTCTTCCTCATCATTATTCATTCTGCCTTTTCCTCTTCACGATCAAAAGTTGCTCTCTCTTCTTCTTGCAATTTTAGCAAAACTCATTATTGCTCTCTTCACAATTTCTTTTTGCAAACACTTTCAATTTGTCTTCTAAACCACGATGGCGTCTTCTGCAGCTACTGGTCCCATTACTGCTGCTTCCGCCTCGGGAGCTGTGGCTTTCACTTCCGCCACCGATTTACCGGCTGTTAATGGCAGAATTGCAGTAGTGGGTCCTGCTACAGGCACTCGCAAGAGAAAGGGGGTAGTTCTGTGGCAGCGGGGGAGAGTAAGGCTACTCCCTCAAAAAAGGTTAGGGTTTCGAAGGCCAAGAAGGTTGATAACCATAATTTGCAGAAAGTCGGAAAGACGGTGAGCTCCGTCACTCGGAAGCAAGTGCTAGATCTATTTAAGAGCTTGGGGCCGTATCAGAAGAACATGACATTAAAAATTCCCAAGGCGGATGAGAGGGCCAATAATCCTCCGACTGGGTATCTAACGGTGTACATTGCTTAGATGAAGTTTGGTTGGCGCTCTTTCATGCCTCCATTATTTTGTGAAATTTTCAAGACGTGCAATGTCTGTCCGAGTTATGTAACCCCAAATAGTTTTGCTGCCCTCTGCATTTTTGTGTTCTGGTGCCAAACCAAGGAGTTAAGTTGTATTGTGGTTAGATTTTTTTCCATTTTTGTTATGGCGATCTCGCCTGGGGTGCCCTTTTTTATCACTTTTGCCATCGAGATAGTGCCAAGAATTCATCGAAAAAGATTCTGGATGAGACGCTGAGTTCTCACAGTACTTGAGAGGATAAGTACTTCTTTGTGAAGCTGGTACAAGGTGAGTGGGATATGCCCTTCGACTGGAGGGAGGCTAAGGCTCCGATGCCTTCTTTGGATCTGGGGATGAGCTTTGCTCCAGTTATTTTGCAGAAGTCCTTGATGGAGTCGGAGGACTTTGGTAAGTTGTACGAGTCCTCGGGATTGCACCGTGTGGTGTTTAGCGATGCCGTAATTCCAGAGCCGTTGGCTCTTCTCAGTAAGTAACTTTAGTTCTCTTCTTTGTTTATGTACGTTTCCTCCGAGCAAATCTTAACTTTCGTAATGCTTATGGGTTTTTGAGTGTTGCCGGGGGAATTTTGTCGGGGGTATTTTTCGACCAAGGGTCATTCGGATCCCTTAATTATGGCGGCGTTATCGGGGCAGACAAATCCGGCTCTGAGTGGTCACATAAGGTTCAAGGCTCCGACGACGTCTCTGACCCGTTCGTCCAGCGGTGCTTCTGATGTTCCCGAGGAGGGGGATGATGAGGAGAGCACCTCCGAGGACACGGATATGCATCCCGTTGGAGAGGAGGAGGAGGATGAGGAGGATTACGCACCGTTTGTCATTGGGGAGGACGGTGTAATTTACGATGCTATTCCGTTGACCACCGTGGATCCCAGGTCAGCCATGGTTCTTCCAACGGGTTCAGGTTCCGCTGGAGGGAGGCTTCTATTGAAGAATTCGTGTTGTAGGAAGGTTTTCCCGCGGAGAAGAGCCCATCTCCGAGGACTGCTGGAGGGGATTCAGTGATCGCTCCGTCCGAGTTGGTGCTTATTTCCTTCGAGGATCCTTCGCCTTCTCCTTCTCGTGAGGCGAAACTAGCTTTCGAGCCCTCTTCTCTTGGTAAGTTTTTCCTCTTTGCGTTTTTTCTTTAAGTATTTAAAGTTCATCTTGCTTAGATAGCCCATTTTTTGTTTCAGCCGCCGTGGATAGAGGGAAGGCTCCGATGGTGGAGGAAGAAAGGATTTCTTTTTCAGGTAGTTGTCCCTTGTTCTTTTCTTCTTTATCTCCGCTTGTCTTTATCTAATGTCTTCCCTGGTTTATCTCTTTTGTTCATGTAGGGGAGGATTTGTTAGCCCAACTCCTTAGGCCCAGGTCGGAGGCTTCGTTAAGCGACTCCGAGCTTGTTGCAGGGTTGCCCGAGGTGCAGCGAAGTGAACCGTCTCAACTTGATGTCAAAGTTGAGCTTTTGAGTTTGTTTTGTTAGGGAGGCGGTCCTTCTGCTGCCACTGGGGTTCCTCGGGCGCTGTTCACCAATGCGGATATAATAACCCCTCTCCCAACAACCCTTCCTCCGAGGACTAGTGTTCCTGTGACTGTTAATCCAATGGGTATTACTTTTGAGGGGCCCTATCGCGCCACTCTCTTGTAGGATTTGCCTTCACTGCAAGTTCTAGATGGGGCTTTTCAGAAGGTTCTTTCCCCATTTTGCTTCTTCCACTGCCACTACTTCCGACGGGTTCCACTTTATGCATACTTGTCTCAACTTGATGGGATTAATGGTAAGTGTCCTTCTTCTTTTTGTTCATCCTTCTTTTCTTTTGTTAGGATCGCTTTGTCCGATGGGAGAACTTATATTTGTCTTCCTTTTTTTTCAGGTCGGGAAGGCTCGAGAAGCGGCTACTAATGCAGAGCAAGGCTTCAGTAAGGGTGGGGAGGAAGTGATAACCCTTCGAGCCCAAGTAGCATCTCTGGTCTCCGAGAGGGAAGGGGACTAGATTATGATGGATGTCCTTCGGACCAAGATATCCGATTATGGATTCCGATGGGAGGAGGACCAGAAGGAGTTGACAAAGCAGGCGGAGCTACAGGAGAAGTTTAAGGCGTCGGAGGAGGCTTTCCAGGCCAAGATCAAACTTCTTGAGAAGGAGAAGGAGGAGATTCAAGAGCAGTTGAGTCGGGCTCTTGACCGTGCTAATTCTGCTGAGGGGGAACTGGTGGGGGCCCTTTCCTTCGAGGAGGTACAATCGAGAGTGGACGTGGTGGTTAAGTACACTCAGAAGGAGACCATGAAGTAGTGCTCGGAGTCCTTTGAGAAGCAGCGTCAAGAGCTCTCCATGGGCCATATGGTCCAGGGCTACTTGGAGTGTGCAAAAATGGCTAAGGGGCAGTTGCGGGCGGATGTGGATTTTCACAAGGCTCTCGACATACGTCAGTTGAAAAAGCCCAGCTCCGAGGAAGTTCGCTTTTTTTCCGAGAGGCTCACTAGTCTAATGTCTCCTCAGGCTTCTCATGTCCCTTCTCCGATGAGATCCGTCGGTGGAATGAGCCCGGGACCTAGTGGTTCCGGAGGGATACTGTCGCCAACCTCTCGTCTGGCTCCGACTACTCTTCCTTCCGAGGGGACTTCTACTACTTCTGTTCCTTCTCTTCCGACCACGGGGGTATAGCTTATGACTTGTTTCCATTTTTTGTTTTTAGTTTAACTTTAAATTTCTGTCTTCAAAATTTTTAGAAGTTTAAATCAACTTTCGTACGATTGTAAATGTTTTCCGAGGACTTCTCGGCCCTGAATCAATGAACAATTAATTGTCCTTTCTATCCGACTATTTCTGCTTTTGTTTTAGTGACGCCTGTTTAGCGCATATAAACACTTTGACTTGTTCCATTAATTGAGGAGATAAGATTGAGTCAGAATGTTATCCTTGCTGACCCGGTTAACCCTTAGCATGACGTGCCACCTCGCAAGGCAAGCTTAAGATGTGTTTATCCCTAATTAGGGAACTCTTTGCCACGTGTCCTGAGCATGGGTATAATTTGGACAACTCAAGCTCTCTCTTTCATTAAGGTATTAGTCTTAACTATATATACAGGCGTGCTAACAGTCACACTTATATTCACTTTCAAAATCTGTTTCAGCTCTAATAAGCTTATTATCTCTTTTGCAAAGTTACTCTCATAGAGCTAGCGTTTGGTTTTCGCAGTTATATCCACCATTTTTAAACCACGTAAGAAAGGAATAGAGAACTTACCAGGAAAAATGATGCCTTCTCACTATAGGCAAGGAGGGTCCGTCTCAGAGTGCAGTTCTCCTCGGAACTCTACTAGGAGTCCATCTTTACCACTAGGGGTTTGCCTCGTTTCCTCGGAGGGCTCTTCCCAAGGACCACAGGATCGATTTATTGAGAATCGAGCGTCCCGCGTGGTTAGCTCTTCATCGAGAGTGACGCATAGGCCTTCACATGCGAATTCTCACATAATGGATCACATTAGGAGGATATTCATAGGCAGGGAGCCGTACTCTCTCACCGATGTGTCTTCAGAATTTGATCTAATCCCTCTTAGCCCTTCAAGGCTAATAGGCCTAGGGCGTGTTGGGTCCGCTGTGAGTACTGAATATGGGGACTCCGTGGTGACTCTTTTTTTGGAGTATAACTTGGACTTTGACGAGTATGACATGGTCGTGCCTTCCTCTGACCAGAGGGCTTACGATCCTCCCTCGGGTTATTTGACGGTCTATTGTGAGCTGATGCGATATGGGTTGCGGGTGTTTTTTCACCCCTTCCTTCAAATACTCTTTCGGTATTGGCAGATATGTCTGAGTCAGCTGACGCCAAACTCATATCGTCATCTGGTGGGATATGTCTTGTGTTGCAAGCTTTTGAACCTTCCCATGTTCCCTCATTGGGTGGGGGCGATATTCGTCCTTCGGCCTTGTTCGGATGGAGCTCCCTTTTTCAGCATAGCCTATCGGGACAACGAAAAAGCCTTCACTCGTGTATCCAATCCTCGCTCTCATAGAGGGGAGTGGAGGCGGAGGTTTTTCTTTGTCCGCCCGAGGGGCCAATCGGCGCGATCATGGGGAGTGCCCATCCGATATGGCTTGGGATATATCACTCCCAACACCGAGACATTAGGGCGCGAGTGGGAGGTGTTGTCTCATTATGGGTTGTTCCTTGGTTCTTACGACATAACTGGTCTGCTGGATTTTCTCGAGTCCTTACTCTTGGCGGGCCTGCAAGAGGGGGTGGAGGGGTGCAACCCCTCACTTCATCCCCTTCATAGCAACTTCTATTTTCGTAAGTTTGTTTTCCTGTTACATTTTCTTTTTATCGGCTTGTATGCCTTCCTTATGCCCTCGGAGTTACAATATGCTTGTACTTTTTATAGGCGTAGAGATGGGAGCATTTTCCATCGAGCCTTTTAATGGGGTTTTTCTGGGGCAGGCGTTGCATGGCGGGCAGATGGGGTCGAAGGAGGGCTGCTCCGATCAGTTTGTTAATGAGAGGATGACTGATCCTTCCTCGGAGGGACAGGAACTGGGGGCTTCGCCTATGGCAGCCGCCCTAGTGAGCTTTGTAGCTCCCATTAGGGTAGAAGATCCGATAGCAGCTCTCTCTCGGATGGATTTTCTGATGCCTCCGTTGGTGCCAAAGCCTTTTCCTCGGGGTGTTGATATTGTGAATGTGGTGGAGGAAGGTTCTCTTTCTCCTACTCTGGTAGGGTTGCGGTCTTTCGGAGATAGTCCCCACCGCGTCCCCGTGATGCCACTCGAAGGGAATCCTTCCCTCGTGGGGTTGCAGCCCCTTGGGGGTAACAATATTTCTTCTCCCCTCGGGTCGGTGGCAGGGTTCTATCGGAACTTTCTCAGCGGTCTATTGAATGTGACAGATTGTGGGCTAATGAGGACCCTTCCGTCGTCCGGCCTCTAGGACTTAGCCTGTAAGAACTTGTGCAAGGTATACAATCATTTCATCTACTTTTTTTAATACTAACCTTTTGTCCCCTTCTGACGTAACCCGTTTATCTTTGTGCAGATTTATATGGTGCTGGATGCCATCGGATCTCATGGGGTTTTTTCTTCTGATCCTAGCTTGGTGTACCGCCGCCGGGATGAGTTGGAGCAAGGTTTGCTAGAAGCCCATGCAGAGATCGCCCAACTGAGGGAGGACCACGATGCTGCTCGGGTGATTAGCGATGGGGTACTTCAAATCCAGAAGGATAAATCGTGGGAGGTGGAGCGCCGATTGGTGGTGGAGAGGGCCCGAGTGATGGGGTTGGAGGAGAGGCTAGGGGAGCTGAGAGATCAGATTCGCTCCTCCGATGAGCAGTTGCTGTGGGCCACGAGAGAACGGGACGCGGCAAACCAAAGGGTGCTGGAGATGACTCGCGCCCACGAAGTAGCTCTGGTCATAGCCCGAGTCCAGGCAGTTTTGGATATCACATGTCCATCCGGCCTTCGAGACTCTTTGCAGGGGGAGATGCATAATTTGGTTCGCAACGGATACCGGTTGTGCCGTGATGTTGTGCAAGTCCTGCCAGAGTTTTTTGCAGGCTTGGCTATTCCCGAGCTCAGCCTTCGCAAAGTTTTCCCGGGCTCAGCTTTGGAAGGTCCGACGGTGACGCTAGATGACCCGGTTACTCTGTCCGCAGAGCAACGGCGCCGTCTAATTAGGGAAGGAAAGTGTCATATAGGGGACACTTAGTATGTAATACATGGCCCTTCGGGGTCCGATGGCTGTCGTTTGTAAAAGATGGTCCCTTAGGGTTAGGTTGTTTGCGATGACTTCCTATTTAAGGTCATCGTTTTTGTTTTGCAAACCTATATTTCCCCTCAAAGTCGAATGTATCTTAATCATCTATTTATAAACAAATTTTATTTATTTACAAGCTTACACCTTACATTAAGCATAATACGTTTGAAGGTTAAGCGAGTTCCAGGTGTTGTGTAGTAGAGCACCTTCGGAGTTGGCAAGTAGATAAGTCGGGGGTCCGACGACTCGTGCAGCCTTGTAGAGTGCTTCCCATCGGGGATCAAAATTTCCCACATTTTAAGAAGCTCAGACTCGTTTTAATACCAAGCCTCTAACTTAAAAGGTCCAAAGCTTTACCTTAGCATTGTAGTATCGTGACATCCGAGTCTTATATTCTTCTATTTGGACACCGGCTCATGCTCTTCTTTCCTCGAGAAGATCTAGGGCGAGGGCCAAGTTGGAACAATTAGCGACTTCTTCGTATTCCCGAATTCTCCAGCTTTCCACTACTACTTCTGGGGGCACAACGGCTTCGCAGCCATAGGCTAGGCTAAAGGGAGTTTTGCCCGTGGCTGTTTTTTGTGCAGTTTGATAGGCCAACAAAATGCCGGGTATCTCCTCTATCCACTTGGCCTTGTGCCAATTAAGTCTGGCTTTTATATATTTAAGGAGAGTTTGGTTGGTCCTCTCTACTTGTCCGTTTGCTTTGGGGTATCATACCGAAGAAAACCGATGCTTAATCTCCCAATGATCGCACCATTTTTCTAGATCTTGACTTATGAACTGTAGCCCGTTATCACTCACAAGGTTCCAATGAATGCCAAATCGGTACATGATGTTCCGCCATAGGAAGTTGATGATCGCGCCCGCAATGACTTTCGCCAGGGGTTCTGCCTCCACCCATTTGATGAGGTAGTCAACCGCAAACAGCAGAAACTTCTTCTAACCGGCGTCGGGGATAAGAGGGCAAAACTATATCAATTCCCCATTTGGCAAAGGGGCACGGAGTCAGGTTAGGCTCTCATGGGGCCGCGGGCTGGTGGACCCAAGGAGCGTAGGCTTGGCAAGATTTGTAGCTTTTAGCGTGCTCCTTACAATCCCTGGTCTTCTTAGGCCAGTAATATACTTGTCGAACCAGGCGCCCGACCATGCTTTCGCCTCCGGTCTGGCTCCCACAAGTGCCTTCGTGAGTCCACAATAGGACTTGTAGGGCTTCCCCTTCGTCGAGGCATCGGGCGTGGGGGCAAGAGTACGTTCTTCTAAACAGTATTCCATCCTTGAGGAAGTATTGTATAGTCTTTTTGGACATCATCCATTGTGTGGACTTGTCCTCGGAGTAACCTTCTGGATCTTGGAGGTAGGTTTTAATGGGGGCTATCCAACTCGTCGAAGGATTCGTCGTGGCGTTTACCTCTTGGGGCTCAACTTTCTCTGACTCACTCAAATGGAGAAGAGTGATCTTATGAGTGTGGATGGTGGCCATTTGGCAGCCATTTTGGACAAAGCGCCGGCTTCTTGGTTTTCCCCTCGGGGAATTTGTACCACTTGATATTCCTCAAACCAATCTCGCCCCCGGTGGACTACGCGAAGGTAACCCTACATCCTTTCTTCATTGGCTTCATACGAGCCGTTGATTTGTTGGACAATTAATTGAGAGTCGTTGTGAATGAGTATTTTTCGTATCCCGCCTTCACGTGCGAGTCTCATTTCGATGAAGAGAGCTTCATACTCGGCTTCATTGTTGGATACGGGATAATCAATCCTAACCGCGAAGTGGAGCGTTTCCTCTTCAACCTCTGTGTTTACCAAGACTATCCATGCTCCTCTATGTGTGCTTACCAATGAACCATCCACATAGGCATGCCACATAGGCTCTTTTCCTTTGGCTCTGAGTCCTGTGAGCTCCGTTACGAAGTCCACTAGGACCTGCGCTTTAATGGAGGGTCTCGGGGCATAGGAGATGTCGTACTGGATGAGTTCTATGGCCCATTTTATCAATATCCTCGATGACTCGGGTTTGTTGAGAATGGCACGCGGCGGGTGTTTGGTCAGAACGGTAATCAGATGGGAGAGGAAATAAGGGCGCAGCTTCCGCGTCGTGGTGATCAAAGTTAAGACGAGTTTTTTTGTCAGGGTATACCTGGTTTTGGCTCCGATGATGGTTTTGCTAACATAGTAGACCGAGTGATGCTCCCCGTTTTGCTCTTCGACTAACACCGCTCCGATGGCTTCTTCTCCGATGGATAAGTACACGAAAAGCTCTTTATGGGGTGAAGGTTTGACCAATAGGGTGGCCTTATCATGTAGTTTTTTAGTTCTTTGAGAGCTTCCTCACACTGCGCCGTCCATTGAAACTTTTTGATGTTCCGAAGTACTTTGAAGAAAGGGAGTCCCTTCTTTGCGAATTTAGATACAAACCGGCTGAGGAAGGCCATTCGTCTGGTCAACTTTTGCACATCCTTCACCGTCTTCGGAGCGGGTAACCCTATGATGGCTTCGGCCTTCTCGGGGTTAACTTCTATCCCCTTTTCAGTAACCTTGAATTCTAGGACTTTTCCCCCTCGGATTCCGAAGGAACATTTCCTCAGGTTTATCTTCATTCCGAAGTGATCCATGATGGCCAGCGCTTTTCACAGATCCTCGGGATGATCCTCCACAGAGTGGCTTTTGACGACCGTGTCGTCCACGTAAACTTCTACTATTTTTTCGCTGAGTCCCGCAAACATGAGGCTTACCAACCGCTGGTAAGTGGCCCCGGCATTCTTGAGTCCGAAGGGCATTACTAAATAGCAAAAGGTACCTTCGGCAGTGATAAATCTGGTTTTATCTTGGTCAAGTACGGCCATCGGGATTTCGTTATATCCCTAGTCTTCGTCGAGAGTTGACATGATTGCACAGCCAGGGGTAGAGTCTACGAGTAGGTCTATGTTGGGCAGGGGATAGCAATCCTTTGACATGCTTCATTGAGGTTAGTAAAATTTATGCACATCCTCCATCTTCCTCCCGATTTGGGGACTAGGACCACATTGGCTAGCCATTCGGGATATATGACTTCTCAGAATTGCCATAGATTAAGGAGCCGCTGAATCTCCGATCGAAGGATCTTATTGCTTTCGGGTCCCATTTTCCTCTTATTTTGTTGAATTGGTTTGGCCCCTGGCTTTACATTAAGAAAGTGTTGCCATACCTTGTTGCTAAGTCGCCCGGGCGGTCCACCTTCCCATGCAAAGAGGTGGCAAAATTCCATCAGGACCGAAGTCAGTTGAGCTTCCAGCTCAGGCTCCATGTTTGTACCCATCTTAATTGCCCCACCCTCTCGGGGTTTCCCTCTACGAGTTCTACCATTTTGAGTTCTTCGATGGGTTGAACTCGGGTTTCTTCTGTTTTTTGCTTTTTGTTGCTGTCCGGGGTGATTTCATCTTTTTCGGGGAGCAGAGCATTCATGCGGCATTCTCGGGCTCTAGCTTGATTTCCTCGCACTTCTCCGATGCCGGATAAAGTAAGAATTCTACCTTTAGGTAAAGGGTAGAGGGAATCGCTTCAAATGTCTGAATGGAAGGCCTTTCGAATATAGCGTTGTATGTCCTTGACGAGGCCTCCACCACCCAAAATTTGGTTGGTTCCATTCTTCGAAGGGCTCCTTCTCCCCACGACATCGGGAGAGTCACAGTTCCGAGGTATTACAAGCTTCTCTGGAAAAGCATACTAGAGGGACCTCAGCCACCTCCAATTGCTCGTTCTTCAATCCCATGGCAAGATAGGTGGGCAGGAGTAGGATGTCGACATAGCTGCCCATATCTATGAGGATTCGTTGGATCTCGAATCCATAGACAGTAGCTTCAATTACCAGGGTTCTTCGTGGGGGTAGATTATACCCTTCAAGTCTTCGAGCCCAAATATGATGTTAGGCAGTCTGGCCCCTTGGGCGGAACATATAGAGAGTCCTTGTTCCACTCGTCTGGCTCCTTTTAGGTACTTCTTCTTCTTACCCTGACGTGTCATCGAGATGTCTCCTCCCTCGATCATACTAATTTTTCGTCCCGATGGGGGATGATCTTCATATACTTCTGGGGGAGGAGGCAGATTCCGATGTCATATACTTCATATACTTGGTCGACTGAGGCCAGCGTAGCTCATCGTTGCCTCTCTTCACGTTGAGCACTTCTACTAGGGCTAGGGTCATCGAAGGAAGGGGTACGGGTCAGAGAAATTTCTTGACCACATCACCATTGTCTTTCCGTTGGGGTGGCTTTCCCTCCTTGCCCTTCTCTTTGCCCTTCACTTCCGGTTTGGCGCGCTCGTGATGTTCATTGTCCTCATTCTCCATACGCCTCTTTATACCTTCTGCTTCTTCCATAAGGATGTAAGTTTTCGCTTGCTGCATGAGTTCATTCATGTCTGTGACATGGTTTCCCATGAGGTATTAGAAAAAGTCTCTGGCACGGAGTCCTTGTGTCAATATGTCTGTCAAGATGGTTGGACTAACATTCAGAACGTCCAACGCCTGATCTATAAAGCGTTTTATCTACCCAGTAGGGTTCGTCCTTCTGCTATTTGACTATGAGGAGATGCGTGGCAGATTTAGCATACCGCCGATTATAGGCAAACTGCCTTACCAACAGGTGGGCCAATCGGTCAAAATTACCCACGGAGTTAGGCAGGAGGTGGGTAAACCAAGCTTGAGCTCACCCTCCGAGTGTAACAGGGAACATACAGCAAAGGACGTGGTCGGGGGCGGAGGATAAATCCATTCCGACCAGGTAATGTTGGATAAGATCTTGTAGATCTTTTCGATCAGCTTTGCCAGTATACAAGGGTACATTAACATGCCGCATCCCCGAAGGTATCGAGGCTAGGGAGATTTCGGGAGTAAGGGCGAAGGTCTTAAACGTCGGATCCTCTTTCGGATCCACGGTCTTCTTGATATCACCCAGCTCCTTCTGTAGGCTCTCGAGTGCTCCCCATAAGGTTTGCTCTTCGTCTACAAAGGCGAGGAGCGTAAGGCAATTCAAGGGTCGGGCCTCTCTTCCCTTTGGCCTACTCTCGGAGTATCTTAATAGTCGTGGCCCATCTGTGACCCCCGAAGGGGTTCACGGTACCACGAGACGGGGGTGGGGCTCTGTCTGGCACGGTATTCCTCTTCCGAGGCATAATGTCTCGGGTGGGGGGACTCGGAGGATATATCCCAAGGGTTCTCAAATCCTCGTGGTATTCTCCTAGATATAGCCTCCACAAGCCTTTTGTAGACAGATCGGGGAATATTGATAAAATCTCCTTCATCGAGTCGATGGTCTAACACGGTTTCTTTCGAGTCGCCTTGATGGAATTGACGAATCTCGCTGTGAAATAAATTTTCCATAATAGGTTTCGCTTCGTTGAACACGCTCGAAGACATATTCTATGGCTTTCCCACAGATGGTGCCATTTTGTTAACATGTTTGATGTAATTACCTAATTAACGGATTCATTTAGGGTTGGAACGCCCTGTCCGTGGCTCAACGAAGCTAACAATATTACAAAAATATCCTTCGTTGTATTCACTGAAAGCCACTCCGAAATCTTTAGATAGTTTTTGCATGTACTCATGTGTGTGTGAGTAATGGAGTTTGTTCTTGATTTTATATATAACTTCTCTAGCTTGAGTAGCTTGTCCTTTTCCAAGTGAGACATCCTCCCTTTATATAGAGATTTTTTGGGGCAGGTGTCGTTATGCATGTGTTTGCATGTGTTTACAGGTGTTGTAACGTGGTATGGCGATAAGGGAACGTATATCTCTTGGGATATATGCCTACTAGGCGCTGACGGAGATGATTCTTATCTCTTTCGATGGCTTCCAGGAGTTCCGATGAGTTGATTCTTCTGGCTTCTTCTCTCCGATGGGTTCTATCTATCGGAAATGTTGGATAAGTGGGACGGAATGCTCGTTTGACATTGTTGTAGCTGCTGCAGTAGTTAAGTCTTTGGTTGTCTTCTTTGGGAAGTCTACTCCGACAGGTATTTCTATTTTCTTTCTCTTGTGGCGCGGCCTCCGATAGCTTCTGGATTTGAGTGAGGTAACTTTCTCGTACTTAGGTATTTGTAACAAGTATTTCGACGGTTTTTGGGATTTAACGCAACATTGTTCTTCAAGTTAGTCCTTCGAGATAGGGGCTCTGATGGCCGTAGTGCCTCAATATGGCGTTGTTCGTCGTATAGATCCTTGTGGCAACTGCTTCTGATGGCTTTTGAACTTTGAATGAGGCGTTATTCTTCAAGTTTGGCCTTTGAAGTGGATGGTCCGATGGCTTTTTAGACTTTGGAGAGTTCAGTGAGGGAATATTTTCGTCGGTTCTGGGACTCTTCGTCCGTTGTGGTCCCTCTTGGCGCATTGATGGATATCGGAGACGTGCGGATCCATCGGGGTTGCTCTTTTTTCGATGTCGCGTTGATATCTTTTCTTTATTCATCTTGACTTTCCAAGGGACGTTTCAGTGCCTCTTCGGCTGCCACGTCACACTGCTTCGGGTTAGTGACCGAGCGGATTAGTGACATCCGATGGGCCTCCTCATCGGGAGTGTGGGCTCCTCATCGGGAGTGTGACGATAGTATCGTCCTAGGTTTAATCCCTAGATTTAGGTTTAACCTTTTGTTTAATTCGTTTAATCCCGTATTCATTTTTTAGGGTTAATAGATACTCTCGCACCTATCGTGTCACTCGGATCAATGTCCCTAATAAACACCCCGAAAAGAAATCTCGGAAATTCTCTCACTTCCCAAAAGGAGCCTTCGGAGCACACGTACTTCCCGTCATTATGTCACCCTTACCCCGATAGACGAATAAGGATCCTGCTAAGTAGCTACGTCAGCTCCTTCGAAATACCTGTCTCTCATTCGAACGCCTGTAGACCCTAGGAAGCCACGCCAGCTAGTTGTCCCTATTATAAATGAAGATAAAAGCTCACACAAATGCGACATCTGTAAACATCCCGCTTGTACCGTATGAAACTGTCTCCTATAAAAAGGTAAGGAAGAACAAAAAAAAGATAAAGACCTTTTTTCGGGAATAAAAGCATAATAGCGACACCTCTCTTCAAACTCAGGCAAAAGCGATCATTTCCACCCCAGAAACCCATTGAAAATAAAACACCGTTAATAGTTAATATTCAAACTCTAGGACCACATTGCTGTCCCAGATAGTATGAATATTAACTGAGACCACATTGCGGTCTCTGATACTCTACGAACAAAATAACAAAACAACCAATAATATTCCAGTAAATTACCAATATATAATGGCAACAAACCAATATACACGAACAACTAAAATTAAATAATGAAGAACAATTAATAAAATGAAATGAAAAGATTAATAAAAGAATAAATATTTCACAAATGAAGAAATGTAAAAAAAATGAACAAAAAGCAAATGAAAGATAAATTTTGTGGAAAATAAAAGCAAATGAGGTGTTGTGAGTTTTTTTTTTTTTTTTTGGATTTGGAAAAGAAAAGAAGTCAAAAGTTCGTGTTGGTGTTGGGATTTTTTGGTTTTGGATTTGGAAAGGAAAAGAAGAGAAGAGTTTGTGTTTTTTTGTTTTGGATTTGGATAAGAGAATAAGGGGAGAGTTGGTGTTTTTTGTTTTGGATTTGAAAAAATTAGAGGGTAGTGGTGGGTATATATAGAAGATGGGGTGAAAATTTGAATTTTTGTAAAAATTCAAATTGCCCCCCATATTCAGCCGAAAATTTGAATTTTTGAGGTATAGGCGACCTCAACGCGATTGCTAAAGGTTTGAAAAATGTAGGTACGAGTTATTGAGACCGCGGCGCAGTCCCTAATACTTGCATTAGAGACCACGTCGCAGTCCCTAATATTATTCATACACGACATTGTGAATATTATTATGGACAGTGACGCGGTCTCAAATGCACTTATTGGGCACCATAGTGCAGTCTCAATTAGTTCTATTTATAACTGCCACGCGGTCTAAAATAATATTCATACTTCAAAATCGCTATTTTGTGAACGATCTCAATGTGTTTGTGATTTTTAGCAACAAACATCAATACTACATGTGAAATGAACTAATAAATGGTTACAAAACAAGTAATTGAGGTATGAAATAGTAGATTGAATGTGATCGAGCAAGTTATTAGTGTTGAACTTATTTTATGTTCTATCTACAACTGCTCATCATACACATGATATTAGTGTTGATTTGTTATTATGATTTTCTTTCCAAATTAAAGTATAAATATCATTAATCGATTTAATTAGTAGATCGTCTTATGTTTATATCTATATGTATCTAGGCATGATATATATATATATATATATATATATATATATATATATATATGATCGTTGTCATTCGAAATCGTGAGAATCTTCATAATGGCTTGTCCCTCATATTTAATGCTCTGATTTGTAACAAGACTAATTTGGCAATAGATCGTTTTATATATATACGAGTGTCGGTTACAAGTGTATGGTCTAGCAATACAACGAGCCTATCTCAAATCAGGCCTACACTACGTGTTTTGTGTAGACTTGGTTCGGAACACCTCGAACCAACGACTTGATGCTTGGATGGGAGTGGAATATCGGTAGATAGATCGAAAGGACGTCGGTGATCGCCTTCGATGTGACGTCGAGGATGAGCCCCGATGTGAGATCGGTGATGATGTGGTGTGACGTGTCAGAGGTGTATGTTGTAGTCACTATATTGAATTAGATGCAGAAAGTGACATCGGTGATGTATTTCGATGTGGCGAGCGGTAGCTCAGGGATAATAATTTACTTGTTTTGGGATCCGAGCACCGCGTATTTATAGACCTCGGGATCCGGGGAACACAGTACCATATCGGTGATGATTACCGATATGACATCGAAAGTAATCCCCGATGTGCTCCAAAATGGGCCTGGTTTGGGCCTGGCCCAATATGCGGGAAATGCCCATATCATGTAGTCCCCCAATTTGGGGGTTCTTATCTTAGAGATAGGGATTCACAAATTTAATTTAAAATTTCTGGGTTACCTGTACCCTTTGTCCCGCTAGTTCAAATGACGGAGATCAAACTTGTGGGGAGTGTATTTGTGATGAACGTTGAGTTTGAGGTCCTCGTTTGAATTCTAGTCCCCTTGGTATTTGGGTTCCTTGAAAATTATGATCAGGTTGCCGGGGCAGTTGTTATATTCTCCCTGCTCTTCGCGTAGTAGGGTATGATGTCGAGTTTTAGCTTCGATCTTATGTCGAAACTCATATTCGATCTAATGTCTAAAGTGTATTTCGATGTAGTAAGGCGTCTGTGTATTGGTAGGGTGATGTCCCCTACACGCCTGTCCGTCTCCATTTTCTTCATTACATCGAATATAGTTACCGATGTTATATCGAAACATAGTTTCGATCTAATATCTCCGATATCTATAAATGGGCCGTCAAGAAGGTAAAAAACCCACTTTGGCTTCTAGCGAAATTTCGTTGTCCCTTCAAAAGACACGTCGAATTTGACTTCCGATATAGATTTCGACCTCGCTTTCGACATCTCTCTCTGATTTGAATTTTCGATATCGAATTCGATACTTGTTTCGATATCACTTTCGATCTTGCATTTCATCCTTTTAGAGCGTTAAATATGTCGTTTGCCGGAGGTAATGTTGGTGCAGATTTGCCTGAAATAAATTTTGAAGAGGGTGGAGCCGTATTCTCTGAAAATGAGATGTTTGGACCTGAACAACTGACTGGTGAACAGGGCGGTGCCAAATTTTCTGCTCCGCCCGAAGCTGCCAGCCCTGATGTGGATGAATGGGGCTTTGAGGTCAGCCCCCCGAAGTATAAGACCTCTGAGAAGTACGAGGATATGAAGTCTCGTGTCCCTCATCATGCCGGGTATTATTCTGATAGGTATGACATTCCGCAAGGGTATAAGATCATATTTCTCAGTGCCGATCAACGAATGCATACTCCACCAAAGGGCTGCATTACTGTCCGTGCCAAGCATTTTCAGACTGGGCTGCGCTTCCCGATTGATCATGCGGTTAGTGCTATTATAGCAAGTATCGGTGTTTATTTGGGACATCTATCCCTCAATTCTCTGGGCTACATTGTAGCTTTCATATGTGTCATGAGGGCGCTGGGTGCCCCTTGCGGAGCTAACGAGTTCTGGGAGCTTTTTAGCGTTATGGTAAATAGGAAGGGTGGTGATAGAGGGTTTTTCTGTGTGCGAGCCCAGACGAAGCTTAGGTTCGTGCACTATACTCAATCTAGCTACGGACTCGGGAATAAGTGCGAGTATATGTATATCCAGGAGAGGACGGCTGGTGAGTTTGATGCGCTTCCTAGCGTGTGGTGTGAAGACACCAAATATGAGAAACCGGCTGTTGTCCGTCCTACTGCACATAGCTTCGAGTTCCTGAGGAAGTTGATTAACCATCCATACGACGGTACCCTACTGTGTAGTGACATAGTTCTACGAGCAAGTGGGATATCTCTCGTGCGCTATAACGGTCCCTCTACGCTCGGTAAGTGTTATATCTTTGTAACTTGATATCTTCCCCTCGATCTATCTCTCGATCCTCTATTTTGTATGTTTCGCAGCCGATCTGGTGGAGTATTGGAGTCTGGATGCGATAGCGCAACGCAGACAACCGGGAGCCGAAACTGCTACAGATGACGCACCTCCACTTTTGAAGAAGAGGGGTCGTGAGGGCGTGCGCAAGAATGCGAAGAAATCTGTGCCCTCCTCGAGTGAAAATACTGCCGGGGTGGGTAATGCTTCGCAATCTCAACCTGACGCTGATGTTGGGATGTCCATGGGGCGAAAGAGAAGGAAAGAATATGGTAGTTAAAGTGGGGATCACGGTGGTCTCTTTCGCTCTGTAAGTAGTCTTATCCCATTTACTGTGTATTTCCATTGGGTTTTCGTTTGTCTGATGATCCAATCCTTATTGTGGACGTACAGGTGGCTGGTTTTCTGAAAGGTTCCTTGACGATGGACATTAGGGGTCAAGCGGATGACGCCGAGTCGCTCCGAGTTACCAATGGTTTGCTCGAGAAACTGGGCGAATATGATCATGTTGCCGCTGTACAGCTCCAGCATGAGAGAGACGAGGCCATGGATATTCTAAAGGCCATCGAGAATAATGTTGGGGCCCTGTTAGATGACAATAAGAGGTTGATCGGAAAGCTTAATGAGTCTCGCCTTATTGCTGGTCAAGAAGCATCTCGTCGGGAGGCACTTGAAGCTGAGGTCGCAATTCTGAAGGACCAATTAGCCCATGCTGAAAGGCATATGCGGTGCATGACACTGAGCAAAAGCCAACTGACCAGTGCGGCCAAACAGTTCCTTCTGAGTCGATCGTATAAGATGATATGTGCTGAGGGGGGCTTGCTGGAACGGGAAGAAGCCAAGGCCTCTGTCATAGGTCAAATCCAGCTGGATGGTGGTTTCAAGGATGGTTACGACCCTTCGGCCATAAACACATTGAAGGGGCCGGACGGGGAATTTCCTGAGGATTCCGACGATGATCACGAATATCTAGAACTGGAGTCGGAATACCACGAGATCGTCGAGCAGGAGAGTTTGGCGTTAATACACATCAAAAGGGCCCCTCGTTATCCTGGTCGAGATTCTAGGAGTTTGTATTTTTTTCTTCTTTCGACGCAGTTGCCTCATGTAATATGGTTTATAGTCGTACTTGTTGATTGAATCGATCTTTTCTGCGTGTCCTTGCCTGATAACTTGTAGATTTCTTTTGTTGTCATGATGATAGAATATGCAGTATTCCGATATATGAGGCGCAGTCACTTCGTTCTCGTATTTGATAAGATTCATTTAATCTGTCTGTTGTCAGTCAAGGAATGATTGGAATTTCCTTGGGGTTGGTAGAAACGTGGGTAATCTGCCACTGTTTTTGTGTGTGGGGGATATTCTTCTTATGGTTAGGGGCCCATAGAGCCTGCCTCTTGACCTAACATAATTTATGGGATTTCCACCCAATAGGCTATTCACCTAGCTTGATTTATGGGATTTTCACCCAATAGGCTCTTCACCTAACGTAATTTATGGGATTTCCACCCAATAGGCTCTTCACCTAGCTTGATTTATGGTATTTTCACCCAATAGGCTCTTCACCTAACGTGATTTATGGGATTCCCACCCAATAGGCTCTTCACCTAGTTTGATTTATGGGATTTTCACCCAATAGGCTCTTCAACTAACGTAAGTGCGACCCCGTTATCACAGGGAATGTCTTCTTGGATTGGCCCCGTTATCACAGGGACTTTTTGAACCGACCCCGTTATCACAGGGGATTTTTCTTGGATTGGCCCCGTTATCACATGGACTTTTTTGAATCGACCCCATTATCACATGGGATTTTTCTTGGATTGGCTCCGTTATCACAGGGACTTTTTTGAATCGATCCCGTTATCACAGGGGATTTTTCTTGGATTGGCCCCGTTATCACAGGGACTTTTTGAATCGACCCCGTTATCACAGGGGATTTTTCTTGGATTGACCCCGTTATCACAGGGGATTTTTTTTGAATCGACCCCGTTATCACATAGGATTTTTCTTGGATTGGCCCCGTTATCACAGGGACTTTTTTCAATCGACCCCGTTATCACAGTAGATTTTTCTTGTGTTGTAGGCGAGCCTTTTTATTGTCTTTTTGACTATGTCACTCGGTGACTGTGTCGTCGTTGAATATGTAGGTCATTGAGCCCTGCAAAACATTATAGACAAGAAAACTTTTCGACATAACATCTAATACGTAAGCACGAAATGACTTGCATGTGTTATTTGAGGGATGTTCCCTCAATCTGGGAATATCTGTTTTACACAAGAAATAGCGTTTCCGTCGTGCTCTATCATGCCCGTGGTACACGTTTGTACCTGTTGTACCTGTAAGAGGGCTATGTGTTAAATATATATCTAGGGGGATATTCCCCCATAGTTTGTGCAATTCTCTGCACCTCTGCAATGTCCGCTTAGGACATATCCATGCATCAAATATTAGATTGTGCCAAGCAACAAATAGAAAAGTAATAACGGGTAACGGTCGAAGGCCAGGTAAACCCAGCCCGCCTACGTATCCCGTTGAGTAGAGAATCATACCGGCATAGTTCCTCCTGTTTTAAGTTATATGCCGACCCTCAAAGGGGCTAAATAAGAGATAACGGTCGAGGGCTAGGTAAACCTAACCCGCCTACGTATCTCGTTGAGTGGGGAATCAGACCGGCGTAGTTCCCCCTGTTTTAATTTTACAATTTAACCCGCGATGGGGAAATGTTTCAAATGTTCAAGCGTAATTTAAAAACTACTGAAATCTAAAATATTGTCATGTGTCCATCTTGGTGATTACTCCATAGCTTGCCGATCTTGATTTGGTCCGATTGTTTCCTCCTCTGCTTCTCTAATTCCTGGCAACGTAAGAGAAGTGATGTAGCAGAACCAAGCTTCCTCCTGGTTGGCAACCACTTCTCCGACCCCCCCTCCTGCTGGAAATTTCATCTTCTGATGGAATGTGGATACCACCGCTCTTATCGCGTTCAGGGCCGGCCTGCCGATTATAACATTGTATGCAAACTGTTGGTCCACGATTGTGTACTAAACATTAATAGTTCGCATGTGCGTTTCTCGTCCAAATGATGTGGGAAGGTTCACTTGCCCTATGGGAATTGTCTCTGCTCCACCAAATCCTACCAATGGCGTACGGACCTGTTCAACTATGTGGTGGCCGAGTGCCATCTTCTCCAAAGCATGCGCAAACATAATGTTGGTGGAGATGCCGTTGTCTATGAGTACCTTGTGTACAGCGTAGTTAGCGATATCAAGCTGAACAACTAGGGGGCAGTTGAGCTCGCCTGCCTGGATAGCCTCGGGGCTGAGATCCAAAAGGTCCTTGCCGGAAAACGTGATAACCTCGTCTGGGAGATCCTCGTCTGTGATCAACGTTGTAAATCCAGTGAACCGGTCCTCGTTCAATTCGCGAGTTATCTTCTTCCTCTGGTTGGTGGAATCCGCTCCTGCGGTCCCACCGCTTATCACATTGATGACCTCCCTCGAAGGCGCATTATGTATCGCATCGCGTCCTTGCCCATTCTCAATTGCCTTCAGGCCCTCCCTTATTGGGGATTGGGACCGTTCTGTCGACTCAGCATACTGCCCGCCTGCCTTAACGAACTCTATCAATCTTCCATCCTTGATTAATCTCTCGACCTCATCCTTCAGGTCATAGCAATCCTTCGTGTCATGGCCTTATTGACGGTGATACTCGCAGTAGCGTCTAGACTTCTTGGTGAAATCCGTTTCCTTGATCTTTTGAGGCGAACTTAGCGAATTTCTGCTTTGTGCGACGGCAAACATAGTGAAAATGTCCTGATTGAGGGGGGTATATCTCTTTGGGGACCTGTCTCTTCCTCCCCTGCTCTTGTTCCATAGCTCTCTACCCATTTCCAGGCCAGATTCCTGGGGTCTAAACTTAGCTGCCATCATTGCATCTTCGTAGATCACAGTATGTTCTGCGAGCATTATCAACTCTTTGGCAAATCGGTTGTGTGTCATTGCCCTGAACAGGGTCTGCAGCACCTGTCCCCCGTAGGGGTTGTCTACCTTCAGTAACTCCTCATTGAATCTACTCATGAATTCGCCGAGAGTTTCTCTCTCTCTCTCTCTCTGTTTCAACGCTTCCAGATGGTATATGCTCGTCTTCATTCGTTTCTGACTGGAGAAGTGGTTCTCCAACTTCTCCTTCATCTGCTCGAAGTTCGAAATAGATCCAACTTCGATTCTATTGAACCAGTCTAATGTTGTTCCGATCAGTGTTGTCGCCCTTATTTTTGCCTTAATACCCTCAGAAAAATCTTGTAGGTTCAAGAGACTCTCCACGACGTGGATGTGATCCCTCGGGTCACTCTTCCCATAATATGGTTTTATGGTTGGAATCTTGTCTCCTCTGTGCAGTACCTCTGTCTCAATCTCATCTGAAAATGGGGTCCTACTACGACCCTTCCCATGACTCTAAGTCACCTTCCTTGCTAACTATGCCCTCTCGCGGTCTAGCTGTTCCATCCTCCTTGAAATTACTCGCAGTATCTCTGCATCCTTATTTTTTGAACCATTGATCTCGGCCTGATCACGACCGCGTTCCATTCTCCGGATTACTTTCGTCCTCTCGCGGTCAAGCCGTTCCATCTTTCTCGCTACCTCTCGATCCAGGGCTTCGGGGCCCTGTCTCTCCGCCCTATCATAAGCCGTGGGCGATATCTCTCTGAAAGAGTCCCCTGTATCCTACTGTTCATTATATCATTGCCCTGCATTTTCCTCACCCGTTCCGGATTCATGGGGCCTTGCCCGAATGTCCGTTGTCCTCTGTTCCGCGAGTCGTGGAAGCAAAGCCTCTTGTGTAGTGTCAAGCGCCACCTTTACAAAGGTGTTGATCTGCGCTAGCATCTCCGGGGTTATGGCGGTGGGGGGAATGGCACTCTGTCCCATGGGCATTGTCTCCTCTTGGCCGGGAAAATCCGCATTTGGCGCTTCGGTCATTGGAATGCCAGCTGCGTGGTCCTCAATGGGCGGGCCCTCAATCTCGGGTTCTGCCGCACTTGGTGCGACCGAGGTCGGACCTGCATTTGCGGCCCGCAGCGGCCTCCCGGTCCCGCGCCTTCGTTGTTCTTGTGGTGGAGGGAGCTCCTCTCGGCTCGAGCCACAGTCTGTTATCGGTCAGTCAGGTGTTGTGGGGTTTGTGTGCCATCCATCCTGGCACTCCTAGTCACAATTCCGCTAACTTCGGATCAGGTCCTCCTTCCTTGGATCTCGGCGTCCTTGTCCGGGAACTGGCGTTCCCACAGACGGCGCCACTTATTTGGCAATAGATCGTTTTATATATATATATATATACGAGTGTCGGTTACAAGTGTATGGTCTAGCAATACAACGAGTCTATCTCAAATCAGGCCTACACTACGTGTCTCATGTAGACTTGGTCCGGAACACCTCGAACCAATGTCTTGATGCTTGGATGGGAGTGGAATATCGGTAGATAGATCGAAAGGACGTCGGTGATCGCCTTCAGAGGTGATGATGCGGTGTGACGTGTCAGAGGTGTATGCTGTAGTCACTATATCGAATTAGATGTCGAAATTGACATCGGTGATGTATTTCGATGTGGCGAGCGGTAGCTGAGGGATAATAATTTACTTGTTTTGTGATCCGGGCACCGCGTATTTATAAACCTCGGGATCCGGGGACCACAGTACCATATCGGTGATGATTACCGATATGACATCGAAAGTAATCCCTGAGGTGCTCCAAAATGGGCCTGGTTTGGGCCTGGCCCAATATGCGGGAAATGCCCATATCAAAGACATTGAATATATGGTTGTTTTTACTATTATTAGGATAGTTATCAACTAAACTAACAACGTGGTACCTCAAATCATCGAAAACACGTCACTATGAAGTATGAATATTATTCATGACCGCGCGGCGGTCACAAATAATAGCAATTGCAACCTCCACGCAGTTTCAATAACAGTTATTTGTGACCGCAACGCGGTCTCAAATAATATTCATACTTCAAAATCGCTATTTTATGGAACAATCTCAATGTTTTTGTGATTTTTAGCAACAAACGTCAATACTACATGTGAAATGAACTAATAAATGGTTACACAACAAGTAATTGAGGTATGATATAGTAGATTGAACGTGATCGAGCGAGTTATTAGTGTTGAACTTATTTTATATTCTATCTACAACTCATCATCATATACACCTTGTTGATTTGGTATTATGAAATTATGGTTGTTTTTACTACTATTAGGGTAGTTATCAACCAAAATAACAACGTGGTACCTCAAATCATCGAAAACACGTTATTTTGAAGTATGAATATTATTCGTGACTGCACTTCGGCTACAATTACATTCAATTGCAACCGACCTGCGGTCTCAAAAAATAACGGTACTGATAATAGGGACTGCAAGGCAGTTGCTAATAGCAATGGCAGGGATTCTGCAATCGCCATGCGGTCCCAGATACTAACGTCTAATAATTTTGGGGACTGCGACGCGGTTGCTAATAATTGTGGCCGTTGGTTTTTGGGACCCTGTGGCGGTTGCAGAATGCCAATTTTTGCCTATATAAAGCTAACATTCTTGAAGAATTCTACCACAGTTGCTAAACCCCTCTGCTGTCCAGTGGCAACCTTCACCAACCACAGTTGCACGATCGTCGGAAGTGATATTTTCGATGTACTACAACTGTTACAACCACATGTTGGTGATCTCATATCACCAGACGGCGTGTTTTACACCGACATGTGGCTGTAACAGTAGTGGTAAATCGAAAATATCACTTCAGGCGGTGGTGCAATTATGGTTGGGGACGGTTTTTACTCTACAGCACAAGGGTTTAGTATTTTTGATTTCTCTCTCTCTCTCTCTCTCTTAACTTTTTCCAAACCTAGTTCCCTAGTGTGATAGGGAAATTATAATGTATTGTCCATAAATCGAAGCAATATTTTTATTGTTTATTTTTTTTTGGTAAAACTTCGTACGTTAGTAGTGATGAGTTTGCACTTTTTTTCAATTACATTTCGACTTTATTTTTGCGAAATAATCTCTAGCTTTTTTAAATGACAAGAACAACACACAATTTAATCTAAAATATACAAAAATTAACCCAACATGCAAATAACAATTAACAAAATAAAAAGAAAATTACACTAGGAACTAAACAAAATAAGAAAAGGAAATTACATATTTAATAAAAGTGCAACAATAATAAAAGTCCAACATTAATAAAAAAGTCCAACAATAATAAATTGTCCAACAATAACTCAACCGCCACAAGAAACCTCAGCTGGACTGATCACTATCCGGATACTCAACCCCCTCATCACCAGAACTCGTCCCCACAACATAAGTATAATCCAAGGTCGCCAAGGGAACTACATCCTCTGTCCCCTCATCGTCACCGCCAAAATCATCAAGGTCATGATCTGCGGCATCGGCGTCCATCGGGTCGGCATCCTCATCATCAGCATCATCGTTGTCAACAACAAACTTTGGCACTGTGGAAGAACTTGGAGCAAATGGATCTCGTGCTGGATGTGGCACCCTCGGAACCCTGAACCCCGATTCAGACTTAATATTTGAGCCTATGAACAGCTCCGATGGAAGCTCTGTACTCGTAGCCACATCCTGTTGGAAGTCGTGCAAGAAGTCTAGGAGCATGTCCACTCTCGGATCATGGGTCATTCTGAACTCGTGGTTCTCCCTCCCCTACTACCTGACGTAGTCTGGCATGTAGTCTGCTTCCCTCATGTAGGGCATATCGAAGTCCATCGGATCAGCATCAGTCGGTAACCCCTTCACCTTCCCCTTCTTCACCTTCTCTATGGCCTTCTTCCAACAATCCACGTCCCACTCTGACAAATCCTCTGGCGGCGGATATATCTTCCTTAACTCCTTTAAGTACTTCTTCTGTTGATACAAGAAAGGAAAATTAGAATCAGTAATTAGAATATAAAAAAAGGATAGGATACACAAAAACTCACCAGTACAAAATTGAAAACACTTACGTAGGTAAGTCTGCACCCGGCATCCACCGATTCCCGCCTCAATGGAACACATGTAGCTTCGCCAGTCTCGAACACCTTCTTCGTATGTCCAACCTTATACACCTCATGGTGTCGAATAGGGGTCTTGTGGTTGGGCTGATTCCTAGCCTACAAATTTAAGGAATAAGTTCGTTAAAAGTAAGAATCCTAAATTACGACTATATTATATTGTTGATTCAAATGAAACTTACAATCCTGCGCTTGATCTGCTCGTAATCGACGGAACCACCGAAAAACGTGGGCGGTGCCTTCGGTAAATCGGCTGCATCATGTCCTCCTCGCCTAGTGATCCGTGTCGTACTGGAAAAGTCCCGATGGGCCTGGGTCCCCCAGTGAACAGCTGCCTGCGCCTCCAACGTTGTGTTCATCCATGTCTTTTTTTTTCCCACTAAACTCCGATTTTTCTAGATTCTTAAAGTATTGGGCCTTCGTGTTGGTCATCAAACGCTTGTAGCACCGATTCGTCTGCGTAACGAAGGCCTTCCACACCGCACCCAACCTCGAGTAACGGACACCATAAATATTCTGCAATATAATTAAAATTTTAAGATTATTCGTATTTTCGTCATTTATTCATTAATGCACTAATTTATATAATATTATTATGTCATAATTTCTCATCGTAAATCTGGTCCACACACCCTATCGTACATCCTCCGGCATCTTCAAGTAGGAGGGCCAAAACTCCATCATAAACTGTCTAGTGAGGCCAGAGATCTTCTTCGCCACCTTGCGACTAGGTGGGGCGGTAATAACTCTGCGTCTCAATGTAATGGTCTGCCTCTCCACGGGTGGTCGTGGTGTTGTAACCCCGATAGACGGTCCCCTGCCCGGTCGGCATTGTTTGTCTGTGGCTGGAGTACCTGTTGGCCTCTAGCTCGGTCCAGCTCTGGTGGGTGATGTCCTCTGAGCTCCGCTAGACTCAGCAGATGGCTATCGATGCGCTCCAGTTGGCCTCTGGCTCGATCCAGCTCTGGTGGGTGGTGTTCTCTGAGCTCCACTAGACTCGGCATATGGCGGTCGATGCGCTCCAGTCGACTCTGATGATCGTGGTCGATGGACTCTTGTGGACTCTGACAATCGTGGTCTAACGTCAGATCCAGATGCACGAGGGGTCGGGCCGGCTCAGCTGTGGTAGGGGACTCATCAACGTCATATGTCAGTCGGCGCGGTAGAGGAGGAGACAATGGTGTAGATCTCTTGCCTGACCCTCGAGATCGTGCCGGAAGGGATGGCTCGGCAGGAACGCTAGTCGATGGACCACCACCCGACTAGACAATACGTACGATCGGTCTACAACTACCTCGACCATCACTCTCAGTGCTTCCACGACCCTTAACCCGACCCTCCTTACCAGCATTAGGGCCTCCAGATCCACTACCTCGACCACGACCTCCTCCTGAAAGAATGCCACCACGAGACGGACGTGGCCGACGTGGAGGAGTGTCTGACATGATGTACTACGAAGCTAAGGAGATATTTCTAAGTTAGAACATTGATACGATGTAGAGATTTCCTAAAATACAATCGTTACTAAGTGATTAAGATTACCTAAAGGCATCGGAGTTGAGATCCCTAATATTAAAATTATGTCTAAGTTATAAAAAATTCCTAAAGCCCTCTTCCTATCCAAAAATTCCTAGAGATCATTTGTTTTAAGTTATGTAGACTAATTAAAACAATAATTTATCATTTAAACTGCCACCTATAAACTTTGAATAATAATAAAACTTTTAATATCACACATGTAAACATTATTTTAAACTAACAATTATACATTATTTAATCTAACATACATAATAACACATATAAATTTAACAATTGCACATTTAAACTCTAATTTCAAACTAGTCATGATTCAATTTAAACTAATCATCATCAATTTAATTAAACTAAACTAACACTTTAATTAACATCAAAACTAGAAATTTAACAACTGAACTAACAATTTTTCACTTTAAACTAATTAAACCTCACTTTAATCTAACAATTACACATTTAAACTAACATTTCAAAAATAATCATTCATCCATTTAAACTAATCATCATCTCTTTAAATAAACTAAACTAGCACTTCAATTAACATTAAACTAACACTTTAACAACTAAACTAACAATTCGTAGTCTTAAACTATTCAATCTTCAATTTAATCAAACAATGACACAATTAAACTAACAATTAAACATATAATTAACAAAACTATAACAATTCAACATATATTAACAAAAAAAATAACAACTAAACTTATAAACTAACAAATAAACATATAATTAACAAAACAAATCAAAAAACTAATAATTCTCCAATGAAGTTACGTACGGCCGGCGGTGGTGAAGTGCAGCGGCAAACGAACGGCGGCGGCGAATGAATGAAAGGCGGCGCGGTGAGGGACGGCAGAACGGTCGCAAATGAAGCGGTAGGGACGACGGGGCGGTCCCAAATGCTGAGTTGCGGTTGCTTTTGTCATGAAACGGGGCGGAAATAGTTTGGATTTGGGTCGGGCGCGGCGGATCGATGAGAGAAGAGTGAGAGTTGGAGAAGAAATAAAAGAAATAGGTTCTAAGTTTTTTTTATATGAGGAGTACGCGGTTGCTATTAAGTTACCGCCCAAAATTATGGCAAAAATGCCCTAATTTTGGGCCCAACTTTTGGCCATAATGGGATAAAAGTTCGTGCCCATTGGCTGGAATAATCTAGGCAATGGGTTGGGGACGGCGACGCGGTCTCAGCCCAACAACTGAGACTGCATTGCGTTCCCAATTGCGTTGAGACCCCAACTGAGACCGTGATGCGGTCCCAATTGAGTTGGGACCGCAACGCGGTTGCTTGACAGTCCCAAATGTCCAGTAACCATGTTGGGGTTGCTAAGGGGCGATCTCGAAAACTGTCCCAATCTTGTAGTGATATATGTATATTTTTGTTCTTCGAATCACTACTTGTCATATTTTTTTGAAATGTAAATATATATGGTACACTACAAGAATGTTACTATTTATCTTGGTCAGTTAGCAAGCGAAAAATCCAAATATATGAGTTGTAAAGGAAAGATTGCTTACAAAATGTGAAATTCGTAGCAAGAATCCAGCTTGGACAATTATAAGCGAAAAGCTTATTAGAAAGAGTTTTGTAGTGAAAAATTCGCTAGCTAAGACAAATATGCCACATCAGCACCCATTTGCTTCCAAATAATTGTTAGCTGGCCTTACATTGTTATAATTAATTAATTGAAGAAAAAAACAAAGAAAATAAGTAAAAAAGAATATAAATACATCCTACCCAACTACAATTCTCTAAATATGATTTTCTAATTAGAAAAGACAAATAAAAATGGGCCAATTAAATTAAGGACTTAAAATGGCATTATTAATTTAAGCTAATTAAAATTGAGTAATAAAATTTTGTAAGAATAATTACTGTAATTATATTAGCCATATATAAAACTTTAATTAGAAATTGAGTAATTATATTTTGAGTAATTAAAATTAACATAAAAATTGACATTAAATAAATACATAAATTCCATTAAAATAATGGAAAACAAAAAAGAAAAAGTTAAACTCCATGTGTGTGCATTGATTTCGGTAGCTAACTCCACCTCAGCACCTTCAGCTAGCGTTTTTTCGCTAGCTAATTTGTAATGTTTTTATTTGTTTTCAATATTCATATGAATAACAGTAACATAAAGAAAAAAAAACTGCTGCTATAAGTTCTGTTAAAAAGAACAAAACAGAACTGCATGCTGCTACTCATAAAAAAAAAAAAAAAAAAAAACAGAACTGCTGCTAAACCAAAAAAGGTGAAGAAGCATGCTACTAATTCATCTAGAATGAGCCATGGCAATCGGCAATCAACATTCGACCGCATTACGCACCAAACCAATTGGAAATCGATTTCACAAAATTAACAACAAAATCGACAACAATATAACAACAAACATTCAAAATAACACCATTTCAACAACACAAATGTTCAATCCATCTCACCACACCAACTAATACCCATACTATATATTCAAACCAACTAGATCACCACCTAGTTATAGAGTACATAATTGCAATATGTTAGATAAAAAGGGACCATAGTCGTAATATTCAGTTGAACTAGAACAACGCCTAGCTAAAGACTACATATTTGCAATATGTATACCAAAAAAAGGAGCATAGCATCTGTAAAGGAAGTTCAGCTAGCTCACTGAAGGTGCGAGGTATTTTCAGTCCGCAAAGCAATTCGTACGATATGCCTTTGAACCATCTTGTGACCCACCAATGGCTCCTGAACCACGATTGCACCTTCTGTCTTCTGAACCACCACTGCCCCCTCTGTCCCCTGAACCAGCACTGCCCCTCCTGCAGTCTGAACCACCAGTCTCTGAACCATCTAGACTTCATGAACCACCAATATCCTCAGCAAGACTATAATGCTCAGGTAGCGGCTAATCCAACTTTGTATAGATCGCCCTCATATCAGCTTTCTGTCGCTCCTAAATATCTTTAATAGGCTTGGAATGTGAGGCGATTTGTTCCTGCTATGCGACATTCTGCCACTGGAGCTGAACAATATATACTGCGGCTTTTTGAAAAACGTCCTTTGATCCCCCCAATTTAATGAACTTGGGATACTTTCTGATTTGTTCAAATCCCACAAGCTCGGGATCCCCACATGTAGAGGAGTTGGCAACAAATCCCTTCTTCCCTCCTCTCGAAGCCAGTAGCCATTGCTTCATATTGATCGGTTCCCACTTTTCCGGGTCAGGCCCGAGATCTTCGACGGACAACTCTAAGTACTTCAACTAAGACCAAACAAAGAAATAATTAGTATTAGAAGGGAATCATAATTAACATTTTAACAATTAGAAAGGCAATCAGAAAATATTTAGTCCTCACACAAAGTCTACTGAAAACCATAGATATTCAGTTCAACAGGAGATGAATTTATTCTAAAAAATCAGATTACATAAGCAAAACTTCAGCAAGTCTCATACACAATCCTTCAGCAAAATTTCAGCAAGTTACAATTATAAGTAAATCTGTTTTCCTAATTCAGTGCTGAGCAAAAATGTTTTCCCAATTCAGTGCTGAACATAAGTCATAATTCAACAAAAAGTGTATGAGCAAAACTATAACTTACAAGTTAAAATCAAAAATAGTATAAGCAAAACTGTTTTCTAATTCAGCAAATTCAACAAATCTATTGTAAGTTATCAGCTTCATACACCTCAACAGATAACACACTCACCACCACTTAATACTCAACACACTCAAAACCACTCAACACTCAACACATTCAAAAAACATCATTCAACACTCAACACAACCAACACCACTCAACACTCACACACTCAACAGAAAACACACTCAACACCAACCAACATTCAACTCACTACATACTCAACACACTCAACAGAAAACACCACTTAACAATCAACACACTCAACACCACTCAACAGAAAAGACCACTCAACAGAAAACACACTCAACACACTCAACACTCAACACCACTCAACACACTCAACACCCAAAATCACTCATCAGAAACTACAATACAAGTAAAACCAGTCAACACAGTTTCAACACACCACTCAACATAAGCCCTAAAGCCGTACACTACTCAACATAATTTCAGAAGACCAACATTTAAGAATCATCATTAGAAAGTAAGCTACAAGTCACAGAACATGATTTGACAAAATTAGCAAAATCTCAATCCAATTTTTTTTAAAAATAACTGTAATTACACAAATAAAAGACACAGACTAAGAAAAATTGTTTTCTAATTCAGCAAATTCAACAAATCTAACATGAGTTAGAGGTCTCATACACCTAATTCAACACTGTTTTCCTTTAACTTCAAAAAGTTGAGAAAAGGTTTTGCTTAACCCCAGTGTTCCTCTACACATAAACTAAGAAATGATTATTTAATAAAATTAACTCACGTATACACTCCGAGCCCAAGCTGTAGTCCACTTCTGTGATTTATCCGGTTGCACCTTACAATGCGTCTTCAACCAAACGGCTGAATGTGGGACGAGGTCTTGGTTCCCTCCATGTTCCTTTTTGGCCTGTCCAAATAAAGTACAATTAGTTTATATTAAACATAAAAGCTCTACATAAAATACTTTAAATAAAGTATAAGTAATAATAAAGAAACTTACAATTCTCTCCCTTTGGATACCTTGACCAATCGACCCTCCGACGTAATTCGCACCTCCTCGTTTCAATATGTTCTCCCGGGCCTTCCTTGACCTTATTATGGTCTTGGGGTCTCTCCAATGCAGGATAACATTCTTCAAATGCGCCACAGTCATCCAAAGTTTCTGATTCTTCAATGACGCCCTGTTGGTCTTGTATACGATCCACCACTTTTTGGCTTTGTTCATGCCATCCTGGAAGCTCTTTTGCCCAATCTTATTGAAGCATCTTTTAATCAACTTGTGGTTGTCTTTGTCCCACTGGTAATGTTGGTGCAAATAGTATAAGTATATTAGAAACAAACCATTAAACAACTAGAAGAAATAAGAAGCAAATGTTATCAACTGTCAATTAATAAAGCTATAACACTTGCAACATCTATTTTTCAGATTTTAATGAAAGCTAGATCAAATAAAATGAGTCCTAAAACTCAGAATGTGGAAACACAAAACGAGACAGCCAATAACAAGAAACAAGTGGAAAAATACATACGTTACTTCTTCTGATACACCATACTTTCAACTAAAAATAATTAAAGCAGGTTACTCCCCATTTAAAGTTAAAAAATGAAAACTCTATTTCATAATTCCATCAGAATAATTTCTTGGAAATAAATTCATTGTATTTAATGACTAACTAATATACCTTAATGGAATGCCAGGCATTCTTTTCTTCCATGAAGTTCCAGTCGGTGAATTTGTCATTATTTTGCATGACATGCTTAACTACATCACCAGCTAAGCTCACCACACAAGGGTCAACGAAGCTCTCGTCTCTACACAGCATAAGTGGAGGCCCTTTCGCTGGGTTAGGAGGAACAGGCACACCAATCCCACCTCCTCTGTGGTTAAAATAGTTAGGCTCGATGCTATCTGCTAAGATCAGCTCTTCCTCCTCTGTCATCACCGGAGTATCATCAACCACATCGTCAACTAGATTTCGGTCTTCCCTAACACCACCAATAGTGACCCTTGGCTGCCCGGGAACCTCAACTTCCTGGCTATAATATGTCACAATCGTAGCCAAGGCCTCGAGGTATGGTTCTCTAAAAGCATATGCTCATTTGTCGGCTCTCCCCCCTGCTCATCAGCCATCTCATCTACCTCGGGCACAAATCTTGCTCCTCCAGGCGTCACGGGATCCCCCTGGGCCGTAGACCCTCCAGATAGCCGTGGTGTCTGTGTATCGTAAGTACCAAGGACCCTTTGGAATCCAGTATAATGTTGTGAACCAGTGGCGCCTTGTGGCCTGAATCCTCCAAACGAGGATGCACCTACTGCGGTAGGATCGAAAAAGTAAGGTTGATATGGTGGTGGATTGAATCCCGACTGAATCGGATATGGGGACATCAGATACATCATCGGCTGATTCATGGCAACGCCTTCAAAATTCCACATCAGTGGTGGCATGAACTGAGGGTAACCAGCCATCATCATCTGTGGCTGCATAAACTGCGTCATGAATGGCTGTTACCCATGTGCCATGTGCTGAATCTCACTATGCGGCAATTGAGTTTGACCAGACGCAGGAAACAAAGATAGGGGGGAGGTAACTCCTCCACAAGCCCCTGGAACAGCGTATGTGGCCTTGCGTTGTGTGGCCTTGCGGGACCACGAACCTCCTGGCGATGAGCCCCGAGGCGCTGATATGCCCGGCTGCGAAGGGCCTCTGAATTGTGATATGTATGGCAGAGTTACCTGGCTTCGAAGGGACTCAGAATGGTGACATGCCTAGCAGAGATGTGGCGCGCGGTGCAGAGTAACCTGGCTGTGACGGGGCGCGTGGGCCAGATCTACCTGGTTGAGATAGTGGCGGAGCCGAGAGCTGGCAAAAAACCTCCTCCCTCCCAGCGAGACGGGGCCGAACAACTCTTGACGATTCAACTACATCTTTCTGACCATAACTCGATGGTGCCGTATGTCTGGTATGTGCCATCTGCAATACAAGTCAAAAATATATCCAGCATCTGAATTACAATCTTATTAAATAAGAACAATTGATCAACCTAATGGAAAAATCAGAATAAAAGCTAATGTAATAGTCAAATGTTACACCAAGATATAAATACTGCTACTTAATTACTAATGTAATAGTCATGTTCTAACATATATACTTCTACCTTATCATGTTGTTGCAAACAAATTAGACCTTACATATATATCAGGTTTTTTGAGACCAAGTTAAAAATTAATTTTCATCATGTTCTACACTTTCAGTATATCATTTAAACACTCACATCCATTACTAAACACTAAATCACCCCAATTATCAACAAAAAACACTAAATCATTTAAACACTAAACCTTTTAAACTCAAATCATTTACACCAAGATAACAACTTTGTTGTTAAATCAGCTCAAAGACCTTAACTTCCACAATATCATCTCCACCTCTAATTATAAGCCAAAGAAAAAGGCACGAACAACACAGCGACACATGCACTACTAACTCACTATCATCATCATCACAACTCACTAAAGCATGAACACACCATAGCACACATCACTCAACATAATTCAAAAACACAGTGTTGCTACTCAAGACTAAGACACTCAACACACTCAACACTAAAACACTCAACACAGTAAGATACTCAATAGTCAACAAACTCAACACTAAGACACTCAACACACTCAACAGTGTTACTCAACACACTCAACACCACTCAACCCTCAACACATTCAACACTCAACACCACTCAACTCTCAACACTCTCAACTCAACAAAGAACACACTCAACTCAACACACACAACACACTCAAAAGAGAACACACTCAATTCAACATAGAACACACCTAACTCAACTCAACACACACCACTCAAAACTCAACACACTCAACTCAAAACACTCAACACACTCAACTCAAAACTCAACACACTCAACTCAAAACTCAACACGCTCAACAGGTCACAGTAACAGTAATTTTAAAAATCCTTTTTTTTTAAAAATAACTGTAATTTTTTTATAAAAACAAGCAATTCAAAAACTGAAACCACACAAAGAAAAGACACAACATCCTCCTAACATGCAACATGAAACTAGGGCAAAATCACATAAACCCTAATTCGAACAAAAATGGAAAATTGACGGGAATTAAAACAAATTAGGGAAAGAGGACACATACCCTCGTAGTAATTCTCAGGATTGAAGTGATTCGCAACAGAATTGAAGCAACACACGGAAGAAATGGAGAATTGTGCTTCGGTCATAAGTGTGGTATAATTTCGGGGAAGAAAATAGAAGTGGGGAACTGGGCTAAAGGGAAGTGAGCTAGCTAGGTTTTGAAATTTGAGGGGAAGAAGTGCAGGAACTGAGCTCGAATTCTAAAATGTAGGGTTACAAAGTGCGGAAACTAAGCTCGATTTTGGGAAAGAAATGATTGATTTTGAGCTAAGGGTTTCTTTAAGCGGTGGTAGTTGAAATCTTCGTGGACTATGTGCTAGCGAATTTTTGCTAGCTGACATGGATTACTTGGATATAGCGACGGATTAATCTGTAGTCAATGTGGAATTTGTAATTTTATTTTAAATTCGTCAAATAACAGAGTAATTTTAAAAGAAACTACAATATTAGTGTAATTCAATTACTATAATGTAATTTTTTCTTATTAGTAAGAAATTTTCATTTTACTAATTTTATTAGAAAACCTATACTTACCAATTTTAATTATACACTTTAATTATTAAACTTCTAGAAATTATAAACAACTTGAAATATTTCATAATTGGACACAACAAATATTACATAATTCAAAAAATATTTACGTATTATTAAACGCATATAAATTTATAATTAATAATCTTGCATAATTATAAATATTACATAATTCGAATAAAAACGTATAGAAATCATTGTTTCTTCTTTAAAATATAATATAATTCTAGAAATTATTCATAGTCAGGATCACTATCTTGTTCCTGTGCTCCGGCATCTGGTTCACTTTCAGAAGATGTAACAGGATGATCCTCTTCAAGAAATTCAGGCTCTTCGTCGTAAGGTGGGTCATTTTCGACCGTTAGCATGTCATTGTCAGCCAAGTTATGAACATTAAATGAGCTCATCGACGAAAACGCTGATATCTGGAGGGGTGTTATCTTGTAAGATATCAACGTCTTCAACAATTTCAACAGGTTCAATATTTAAACACGTTGTATCTATAATATGTCTCGCTTGTGTTGTGCAAACAAACCACCATCCCCTTCTAGCTCGGAGTCGTTGGCATGCATAGGAAAAATAATAGGCTTGTTGAGCCTGGCTCGCAAGAATAAATGACTCTGATTCATTGGTCGCGAGACGCTTAGCGGAATCAATGTCAATCAACTTTAAAGTCGGGTGCACGTTAATCCATGTTATCTAATCGAACCAATCCCACTTGAAAAGAACTACTGTTAGTGTACGCCCACTCCCAAAATAATCAACCTCTATGACCTCACGAAGTATTCCATAATAATTCAACTCTTCGGGATCGTCCGTTCCTCCCTTAACATAAATTCCACTGTTGTTTGCGTTTTTTGGATTCAATCCATCGGTGGTTTGAAATCTACAGGCGTTAACTTTGTAACCACTAAATGTCCTGGCAACGGATTAATACCAACATAATTGTTAAGCATTCATAGGGATTTCAATAGTGCGTAGAAAAAACAAAAAACAACATAAGATTGATACCTTTCAAACGGATACATCCATCTATAATGGACTGGACCTCCAACTTTTGCTTCCCATGGGTGGTGAATAGCCAAATGTTCTATTGAATCAAAAAATGCAGGAGGAAATATTTTCTCCAATTTGCACATAGTAAGGAGAATCGAACTCTCTAACTCCTCCATTTTCTGTCTACTTATGCCACGAGCTCATAAAGCCCTGAAGAAAAGACTAACCTCACATATAGGTTCCCAAATGAAATCGGGCCGAAAGTCATGAAATGCAACTGGGATCAACCTTTGCATGAACACGTGACAGTCATGGCTTTTCATTCATGTTATTCGAAGCTGGGGCATCTGAACACAGCGGGCTAAATTTAACATGAAACCATCGGGAAACTAAATTTATTTAAGCCAATTACAAACCATTATCTTTTGATCCTTGCTCAAACAGTATCTCGCCTTTCTTTTAGCCGTATCATCATCCCCAATGTATAACGTAGAACAGTTTGTGTACAATTCCAAGTCCCTTCTGGCTTTCAAATTCTCCTTTGTTTTTTCAAGGTTGTCCATGGCGGTGTTTTTGATGTTATCAAAGAAGTTCTTCTCGCAATGCATTACGTCGAGGTTGTGACGAATCATATTCGCCAACCAATAGGGAAGCTCCCAAAATATACTGAGTCGCTACCAATTCTAATACCTACCAACTCCTTGGACAACTTTATTTGTTTTACCAAAAGGAATATTGGGGAGGGTACTCACGTGGTTCCACAATTCTGGACCCAATCTCCGATGCAACGGCATATCGGTTTTAGCACGTTCTTTTCTAAAATCTGTAGTATTCCATCTCCATTCATGATCGGGGGGGGAGGGGGGGTGAAATTGACGATGACAATCGAACCAAGAGTGTTTCTTTCCATTTGGAAGCCAGAAAGACTTTGTGTTCTCCATGCAACATGGACAAGCAAACTTACCATGGGTACTCCACTGCGAAAGCATACCATAAGGTAGAAAAGCATTAATGGTCCACATCACATGAGCATGCATAAGAAAAATATCTTTGTGATAGCTATCATAAGTAGGAACTCCATGCTCCCACAATGTGTTTAGTTCGTCAATTAGCGGTCGTAGCAACACGTCGATGTTATTTCAGGACTTGATGGACCCGAAATCAATAAACTTAGAAATATATACTATTGCCTCATGCACATACCGGGCGGAAGATTGTAGGGGGTAACGAAAACTGGCCAACATGAATAACCGTTAGAAGAATTTCCCCATGGACAGAAACCATCGGTGCATAGTCCAAGTCTGATATTTCTTCCCTCAGCTGCGTAATCGGGATACATGTCATCAAAAGTCCTCCACGCTTCACCGGCAGCAGGGTGTATCATTGCATCGTTATCCCCTCGACAATTCAAATGCCATGTCATGTGTTCAGCGGTGGCGCGAGACATGTACAACCTCTGTAGTCGGGGGGTGAGTGGAAAGTACCACAATCTCTTTCGTGGGATGTGTTTGGCACGACGACGACTAGTACTAGACCGTTCCTGTGATGCCCCGTAATTTTAGCTGAACAAAACCCATAACAAGTCCAATAAAAGTAACCAAACTAATGACAGTGAAATAATTCGTGCACAACGCTAACAAGTTTCAACATTTAAAAATCCAAAACTAATAAATAAAACAGTTGATCTAGCATGATTTATAGTCTGGCGGTTTAAACTTAAACAACTAGAGGTTTAAAAGACAAAATAACACTTAGGTAACAACAACTTTACTCCTCTGGATATTCTTCATCTGTTGCCACGAACATGTCACTACCTAAGCTGAGGAAGAAAGAAAGAAATAATGCATGCGTGAGATAAAAATCTCAGTGGTGTTTGTGTTTTGTGTGAAAGGGAATGACATGCACTTTTATTTTAGAAACAATAGAAAACAAGTAAGCACGTTGGCAGTTAAACAATCGGGCAATCATAATCATGCAATCAGGTTATGCTCATTAGTTCCACATAAAAGTGCATATTGGTCAATCAGTTCCACGCGTAAAGGAATATACTAATCAATCAGTTCCACATGTATAAAATACATGCTCGTCATAAACCACAAGTACAAGGATATACATGCTTGTCAGTTATCCATGTCAAAGAAGACATGCTCGTTAATACCACACGTCAAAAGAAGACATACTCATCAATCATTCCACGTGCAAAGAATGAATGTTCGTCAATCATTGTCCACATGCAAAGAATGCATGCTCGTCAATACCACACTTCAAAAGAAGACATGCTCGTCATTCAATTCCACATACAAAGAATGCATGCTCGTTAATTCCATATGTAAAACTACATGCTCTTCATTCAATTCCACGTGCAAAAATACACGCTCATCATTCAGTACACGTAAACAAATCACAATTCAAGTAATCACGTAACAGCTCAAATACTCAGTCAGCAATACACGTCGTCAAACAATAGCATAAGTAAGCAGGTAACAAGTACCAATAATCAATTAACCGTTCAAACAAGAAATTTACTAACATACTATGAACACATTCAACCCAGTATCTGCAATCATTTTTGAACACCAATTTTAACAATACAATTCAATTGGTCAAAGTATGTATTGATATACATATATTACTACTAAAATACACATAGCACATACTTTCTTCCCGTAAAATAATATAGTTTTGGGAACGCGCACCTGAGTACGACGCTCTAATGGGACGAGTACGAGAGATGCCTAACTCGGACTTCCTATAAACCAAAAAATTTACTAGTATGAACACAAACGTTCTAATATTATCATGCAAGAGTAAAAACTCCACTAATTCTTATGAGTTTTAATTCAGTGAATGGATATCTATATAAATCTACTAATTGATTTATACATATACAGATGTATATATATAAAAAAAAATTACACAGAAGTTATTTATTCAATTAACAAACAAATTTGATAATAATCTATAATCTTACGCCAAGTGTACGTGCAGAAAGTGGATTAAGAACAAGTTGACCAAGTTGAGTTTATTAAATCCAAATTTGTTACCTCAATTTCTACTACAAATTAGAAAAAGAAAAATCAAAAGTCATAGTGTAATGTATTGATGAATGAAATAGCATTGATCAGCTTCATCCATGTATTATAACATAATTGTGATATGGACAGTGGACCCACAATTCTTACTACACCAATGGATACCATAATTACTGTGCGTGAATCAAAGTAAGGAAAAGAAAATTCGCAGATTACCTGATGTGTGATGAGTAGTGAGAAAATTAAAAGACGGCGTTGAAAATGTAGAGCTAAAGAGAACGGCTGTGATCGGCAGTGCAAGAAAATAAAACCCTTGACCTTTTGTTATCTAGTCAATTAGAGTCCTAATAATGTGTTTAAAATACTAACTTAAGAGATATTAGCTGTTAATCATATTTTATTTCACCAATAATATTAATAATAATACTTATCATATTAGGTTTATTTATATAAACCCTTGCAATACCTAGTTAATAAATAAATTCTATCTTTAGTACTTGCAAATATTTAGATAATATATTGTAAAATAAATCCTAAAATCCATAAATTTTTTTTGGGCATTACAGTTCCTTCCATCTTGGTGTTTCACACGTAGGACAAGCTGTGTAAGCAGCACTTTCGTACTCACCGTAATAGAGAAAACAATTATTTGTACACACATCCAATTTTATGCATTCCATCCCTAAATCTTTTAGCAGTTGCTTACAACGGTAGAAAGTATCGGGATTTTTGTGGCGATCCTCAGGACTTAACAAACTTCTTGAATTGTCTAGCGCATCATCACAACCACTTTCGGTCTAATTGTGCTTTATCTTGCTTGACATGAATTTGGCGATCCATTCTAATACAGTCATCTCAATTCATTCATGAATCTTTTCCTCCACTTTCTGCAACAATTCAAAAAATGCTTTTGCCTGATCAGTTGACTCATCAGTTGCCGCTATATCGTTATGAACATTTGCCTCATGCACACCAAATGCATCGTCAACCAAGTCTCTCAAACGACAAACGTTACCGAGACCGGTGTCGTACGCATTTTCAAACTGCCCCTGATCAACAATACCAGATAACTGCCCAACGTCGTATATATTCGGTTCTGTATTGGTGTCATACGTAGTCTCACCATGACAAAACCATACGTAATAATGTGGAACAAACCCCTTACTGTATAGGTGACATCTAATCGGGTCGAGTTCTATAAACTTGCTGTTACGACACTTTGTGCAAGGACACCTAGCCATTCCCCGATCAACAAGACTAGGTTGATTGAATACATACTGGAGAAAACCTTCAACACCCCATACAAATGTACTGTTAATATTTCCATCACTAATCCTATCATACATCCAACTCCGATTTGCGTTGTTGTACATTTTCAATCTACAAATATAACAACAAACACCAGAAAACATACACAAATAAAGTACGTCAATTAACCTATTAACTCATAAATTAACCAAACAAAGCTGCTAAGAAATAAAACGTACACAAAACGTACCTCTTTTAGTCGAGATTGTTGGTGAAGAAGAATGCTAATGTATGATTTTTTTGGATGAATTGCGCAAATGAGGGAGGTGCCTGTGAAAAGTGAGCAAGAAAAATGTAGATCTGAAATATAATGCTACAAACGAGGAAAAAGAAAATAATACATAGATAAAAAAAATAGCAACCGATAATTTGCTAGCAAATGTGCTTGCTGGAACTTGTTTAAGAATATTCACTAGTTAAAAGCTGACTGGACCACATTGTTGACCTTTACGCGCTAGCAAGTTACCACGTCACCGATCCGCACCACATTTGTGCTTCTTCGTTGACAAGTTGGCGATCAGTGTGACATGGCAAGCGAATATTCGCTTGTTAATTTTGTAGCTGGATTTAATGTGCTCCTATATAAGTATTCATTCCCACCAGTTCCTTATTCATCAAAATCACCCACCATTAATTCTTCACATCTACATTCTTACTCTACATTCTCATTAAACAGTTTCATTTTGCTATATATTGTTTGGTGTGTAATCATACATTAGTATTCCTTTATTTTTTAAACTTTGATTCATTTTTCTTACACTTGTTAAATTAAACATTGATTCTTCTTTTGCTACAATTCTCCTTTAATTCATCTTTTGCAATAATTAATCTTATGTTTAATGTATAATTTTTACCTTTTTAATATAGTATATATAATGTAATTGTGAATATAGTTTCTATATAATCTTTTCTAATTGTGGATATTGTTACTTTTCCAATATAGTATAGATATATGTATGGTGTATAGGTAATATAAGTATGATTAAGTAATAAACTTTTTGTTACCTCTTAATTAATAAATTAGCGCATTATTGCGCCAAAGTTTTTTTTTAATTTATTCTGGAATGTCAGCTAGTGAAATTTCGCTAGCTCACCTGTGTAAAATTACAAATTTTGCCGCGTTAGATTCGTATAATATTTCAAAATTGTTGGTATTTCTACAGTGTTAGCAAGCGAAAATTCGCTAGCCGATTTTGTATAAATGCTGGCATACAATATGAATTTGAATTACAAGAACGTTGATTAAAAATGTCACCTAGCGAAAATATTCGCTAGCAACTTTCCACGTTGGATTATAGGCGAGAGGAGTTTTGGTAACTGTTTTCCACGTTGGCATCATTGCTGAGAACTAATTCCTTTTACATGTGTGAATTAGCTAGCGGTTATTCCGAAGCTATTCTTGTTTTAGCTAGCAGACGTGTCAGGATGTTGGCTACGCTAATTTCGGTAGCTGATGAGCTGACAAGGATTGTAGCGAATTTTTCGCTCGCTGATTGCTAGTTTTGACACCTGTTGCCGGGAATCGTGGCAACCTTATTTTTGTTAGCTGATTTTGTAATCAGCTAACGAATTTGGGGTTTGACTACTGAATATGACGAAGCTAAATAGAAACATTCTTGTAGTGGTAGGTAGAAAACCATATAAAATATATTTTTTAATAGAAAAGGCCAAAAGGGGCGGTTGGATCGGGCGCTACTTACCGACGTGGAAACGCGAATATTGCTTTCCACGACAGAAAGCAGAGGTCAAAGCTTTCTACCCCTCCTTTCTATTTTAAGACGTCTTTGCAGTGGAACATGGCCTATTAAATTAATAATAAATAATGTATTATTTGCTTATTTGACTGTCCATATCCTTTTAACAATTTGGACAATATCAATATAGGACGTGTGTATCTTCTATCTTATCCTTTTGTTTCAGTGTTGATAACTCCATCATAATCGGTTTACAAGAATGGTTCAATGTTGATAACTCCATCAAAAACAGTCTGACACCCGGGCATACAATGTAAACCCTAACCTAATCATAATTTTCACGCCACCCTCTCAAATAATTCTTCTCCTTGATTTTCTCTCTGTTCGTCTTCGAAAGATAAACATGGAGATTAACAGCATTGAGGTCGAATACCTCAACATTAAAAACGTATTGGAAATACCAACACCTTTTTCTGCTTTCTCCTCCTTCTCGGAATCTAGAGTGGAGCAAATCACCTTTTTTTTCATATACAAGAAACTAATCGTTGATCGATATCGAGACATAATAAATTTACCCGATTTCGTGAGAGAACAACGACCACCAATCTTGAATGTTGTTCAGGTTAATGTCCCACAGATTTTTGACCACCAAACAACCTACAAGTCTATTGAAAGAGAACTCAGTGGCTGGGATCTATCAGACTTCTGGCGCCAACAAATTATCAATGGCGTAATTTGCAGCGCCAAAAAAATGCTTGGATCGGTTTCTACCCAACACAATGTCTTAGGTATTTATGCAATATTCGAAATCAGACAAAACCGCAGTGTTTCTTCAAGGCGTATAAGTGATGATACAACAGTCTATTGAAGAAAGGGAGCCTAATCTAGTTCCCGCGGCAGATGCATCGATCAAGTCATTAGAGAAAAAGATATTAGCGGCATGCGATATTAATGAAACTAATTGTGAGAGTTGTCGGGTTTGTTTGGAAGATTTTATTGTTGGTTATCAAGCCCTATGCATGCCTTGTGCGCATCTATTCCATAAGGATTGCATCATAAGATGGTTGAAGACAAATCACTATTGCCCTATCTGCCGATTTGAAATGCCGACAAGTTAAGTGTTAGTTTTTTTTTTTTTTTTTTTTTTAATCATTTTATCCCATTATCTCATATTACTAACTTTAATTTGTGTTGCATTTATATTAACTTTCACCATTAAGAATTTGAATTGCTTCGGTGGTAAGTGACTCATGTATAGAGAGCTGATAGGTTACCCAATTGCACAAGAACTATAGAATTATATATAGCCATTTGTGAGCAATTTCTTGGAGCTATTGTAAGCCCCTATTTGTTTTAAGCAGGGCTTTTCATTTTAAAACTCATCAATGTTGGAGGGTAACAAGATAATTTATTAATGTTCACATTTTCCTTATGTTTTCTATACGTAAGAATCTGTGTCTTGATGAATTATACAGTTCAGAAGCTTTTTAAATATTTAGAAACGAGGATAGTCGAGTTTAAAAAAAAAAAGGAAAGAAACAAACAAACAGTATTTACATTGTTTTAAGTCATCCTTCAAATTTCTATGGGCATTGATTTTTTTTTTTTTGATAAAATTTTGTATGTGAAGAACTAGAAGCTTCCGAAATAATTACCTTACGTATAACTCCTACCAATTAACGGAACTTTTGAATCTACTTCTGTGTCAGTCTAGTGAAGGCTTTTGGCGTGTTTATTGGCGTATACCACAGTGGGGTCTGTTGGAGAATTTAATTAACTTGGTGTTCAGGCCAAAATATTATTGAGGCAAACAAGAGTCCCACATCGGAAAGATGAAGGAGTTGAACTGAGTTTATATGATTTGAGACATCTCAATTGGCATGAGGTCTTTTGGGGAGTTGGACCCTAAAAACAAAACCATGAGGGCTTGGGCCAAAAGTGGACAATATCATACCAATGTGGAGATTCCAATACCTAACAACTGGTATCAGAGCCAGTACTCTCGATCCGTGTGGGTGTCCCAGGAGTGAACGATAAAGAAGATGAGCTCCGACTAAAGAAGATGATCACAGGTGGTGAGGCGTCGGGTTAAGGGGAGGCTCGGAGATCCTTTGTTCAAGTGAAGAAAAAAAAGTTTGTTTGGCCAAGAAAAATATCCCGAAAGCAAAATAAAAAAAGAAGCGAAGTTCCAGTCACGTGAGGCACACGTAAGGACAGTTCAGTGATCCTTTGTTTGAGGAGAAGTTTGTTAGGCCAAACAAGAGTTCCACATCGGAAAGATGGGGGAGTTGAACTAGGTTTATAGAATTTGAGACATCTCAATTGGCATGAGGCATTTTGGAGAGTTGGACCCCAAAAACAAAACCATGAGGACTTGGGCCCCAAGTGGACAATATCATACCAATGTGGAGATTCCTATGCCTAACAAATATTAATTAAATTATATTGGAATTGATTCCAATACAATGTGTGACATAATATACATTTTGATTTGGGGCGATTTCGTATGCTAACCTGGCAGGCTGACGAAACACTCTATATCATGCTGGTTCTAGGTCACGCTGGAACCAGCTTTGCCCTTTGCACACATGTACTCCAAGCGACGTGGTGGGGGGATGGATGGATCTTTGATGATTTCGGACTAAACTCAGATTATCCCAAGTTGCCTGCGTATCCCTTCGATGGAATCAAGCCGAACATAGTTCATTAGTGATAAGTTAAGTATATAATTAGGTATAATGGTACGTCGAGTATCTAGTGGATATCGAATGTGACGTCAAGGATATATCGGGTATTATGTTGGGTATAATGTCGGGGGTTATGTCGGACCGGACACGTGATTCTATGTCGGATCCTTACTCTGCGATATGTCCAAATGTATGTCGAAGAATATATCGAGTATTGGTATTCGAAATGGGCGGGTTAATCTAGGTGCTAATTATCTGAATGTTCGCGATATGTGTAGTGCGATATTTATAGAGGCTGAACTGTGCTATGTCGAAGGTAAACTTCGACGTATATGTCGGAGATGATCCCCGATGTATTCGATTATGGGTCTGGCTCGTGGATCGGCCCAGTACGAGAAATATCCCTATCATGTAGTCCTCCAGTTTAGGAGTTATCATTGTTGATGATAATTCGTAAACTTGATTTGTATGCTCGAGTATTTTATTGAGGGATACCGTTCACTCCCCACAGTTTTCGAGTTGCATGGACAACAAATTGGGATAGTGAAAATAGAGCTCGAATCGTCCCCCATTTTCTTGGATAATCTGGTTAAGATGGAAGTCAAAAATTCAGTGATGACGGGTAGATATCAAATATGTGCTTGTGATATCCTCCCAATATGTAAGGCATCTATTGTCGCTGGGGCCAAAGTGTGGTTATTATATAAGTTGGGTCCTTCCATTTGTCCAGATGCAAGTATTTGTTGAAGTGACTGCCAGTGCGTACGTAGAGGTCGTAAACTCTATTTGTAGTTATGTTTGCCAAAGATATAATGTACAGTTGCTTAACGTCGAGGATTGGCTCTTGATGCGATGATCTTTATATGCGACGGCGGCAATCAAGGTTGGTTCCATTCGATGAGATATTTGAGACGTGATACTTTAAAATGCGTTGCCACTCTATAATCACTTAAGGAAGTGCATTTCGAGTAAAATGCCCATATTCGATGCAAATAACGATATGTAGGTGGATGTCGCGCGTGGTCGCAAGAGGGCTATGTCGAATAGCGTGCGTACCAAGGTGGGTGCTTGACCATTTCGTGTGATGGGTTGATGGGCTAGAGGGCCCATACTAATATAGGGACAAATATGTCTTAGCCAGAAGTAGTGTAAAACACGGGGAGGTTGTTCTCCGAACGAGGCCGTCATTGCCCCAAATGCGTTACTGCTATAGACAAATTGGACCGCTTGGGGTCTTGTATGTGCAATGTTTGCATGTATATTGTGGTTATAGCTTGCGATTGTGTAAATGTGATTGTTTATGACAACCACATTTTTCCCAACCTTACTTTAGGTTGGCAGGTGATTGAGAGACTCAGGGTCACTTATGGCAGCGCTCTTTATTGCTTTTTATGACTTTACCCTCACAACAATTTGGGATATGTGAAAATATTTGAATGTTCTAGCCCGGTCATAGCGTTAGTATGGCAGGGTCTCGCGTTTGGTGAGGTGGGTTCATAATCAACTCAAACTTTGTAAGTACCTCTTGAATTTTTCGAGTACTTTATCAGATGTAGTACTGACTGCGTTTCCATTAGGTAGATGTAGTTGACATCGTATCACAAACGATTCTTGTTTGAATTCCAACATTGCCTTGGGTAGACATCTATTGTCGTACATTGTAAGGTATATATGCCGGTGAAGGTGTTTGTTGGCATATCAACACATGATAGGAGAGAGTTCGATCTGTTAAGGTATTCTTTGAATTTTCCCATAGGATTGGATATAGTTTTAGCCGTAAGGGTATTCTCTACCTCATCATGTAGGATAGGGGATTTGTGTACCTGTTAGGGTGTTCTTTGCCATTTCTGGTAGGATATGAGGTGTCATTTACAGCTTGAAGTATTTTCTACCTTTTTTCATAGGCGAATCGATTGATAGTAAAATGCTTGAACTCAAGCAAGGTTGCTACGAGAGTAAAAATCATATGAAACATCATTTGAAAATGTTATGAAAGCCCGTCACGGCGGACTGGAGGCTCTCAGACCAATGTTCGTAAATGACGGCTTACGTCCATATCATTTATAGGTCAAATGAGAGATGTCAACATTCTCTTCCATGTAACTTAAACATGTGTTGTGTCTATCTTAAAGAGGATAAGATAGGTCATGAGCGAGAAGTCATTGTAAGGAAGGTATTGAATTAGAGTAATTGTGAATGCGATGATGGACGCAAAGAAGTTTCTTGACGTTCTTAGATCTGCGCCTAGTGCGTATTATACCATTTTCTTGCGCTACGAAGTATTGTAGATTTGTCACCCTTTGAAAGAGTTGTATCGTTTATGATGATGTAAAGCGTAGCATATTATACTTGTTTGAATGATCTTTCGTCTAACACTTCTTGTGTTCTGGAGCAATTTAATTTAATCAATGCATCTTCATTTATTTTGAACCGTAGTTGTTCATTTTGAAACTTGCACTATATACCTTATTGTCGCAGTGGTATTATTGTAGATCTTCTTAATCATGAGAATCTACCCTTGGTGTCGTCTTCATTTAGAAATTGACAATACCTTAAAGGGTAAAGTCATATCGTACCACGTAGAGTGGATTGCTTTTGAATGAATTGATAAGCATGGGTAAGACGTTAACCCTCATAGTGGATATACATTTCGTAATCACTGTGACTGCAACATATTTTAGAATTTGGTCTTTTTCTTGACTCGCGTCTCGCACGCGATAATGAGCGTGTTTCTCGTTGTAATCTTAGTCCCAGTACGGTGACGGATGTAACGCCACTGTTATAAAATTATGGTACGAAATGATTTATTCCTTTAATCCAGTTGTCGCGCTATTTTTGAGCGTCTAGCAGTATTCTGCCATTATATAGGTGTTATCTTCAGTTTATTATAATTATGTAGAGTGGGCGTCTAGCTAACTGCTTGACCTTTGAATCCTCGGGCCAGATTTAGAGGAGGCATTTGGTGACCATTATGTGCCCTTGATAGTCGGCGTCTCATTTCAATGCTTTACTTCGCCTTAAGAGGCGGGGTACCACATAAGTACTTATTTCTGTGTCATATGAGGCGATTTACCACGTAGGTACTAGTCGTTGTACCTTAAGAGGCGGGTTAGCGCATGGGTACTTGATGTTGTAATCTGGTTCACCTTTGTTCATTTATGCTTTGATTAATACAAGTGTGTCATCTCATATTTGTACACGGATTTCTCGTAGGTGCATGATTCATTGTCATTTAAGGCAGGGTACCGTGTATGTACATGTTTTGTTGCTGCCTTTAGGCAGCGTACCGTGTAGGTAAAAAATCCTTTTGCCAATTTAGGCAAGAAACTATATAGGTAGATGTAGGCATGAAACTGTATAGGTAGACGTCGATGTGCCATTTATGGCATGTTACTGTGTAGGTAGATCTGACTCTTGCCATTTCTAGCATGTATCCGTAAAGGTACATGTTATTCTTGTCATTTCGGGCATAATACCGTATAGGTAGCTGTTACTATGCCGTTTTTGGCACTTTACCGTATAGGTTGATGTTCATTTGCCATTACTAGCATTTTACTATGTTGGTAAACGTGACGCTGCCATTTCTAGCATGTCTAGTTTGTGTAGTCGACATTGTCCATTTCCTCGTTTGAATTCATAAATAAAAGAGGGTTTTAGAGTCCATTTGAATATTTCTTATCGTATCCTTAAGTTATCATCTTGTTGGATTCTCTCTTTTGATTGTCTGAGAGTTATATCGCCTCATCGTGGGACTCACATCTCATTTAGCTGCTATCCGGCCTACATCGGTGTGTAAGAGAGTTAATACTTAGAGTGGTGTGTTGATTCTATCATGGGTGCTCTCGTTCCTATCATCATGTATAAGAAAGTTATGACCCATGAATTGTAGATGTCTGCCCCTTTTGGGTGCTATCCTGCCTATCATGATGGATAAGGGAGTTATGATCCCGTAGGATTTGTTGATTCTCTCGCTGCTCGTCGGCGGTCGATATCCCGTAGGATTTTTAGAGTCTTCGCCACACATTGGTTGTCGTTATCCAGTAGGATTTGTAGAGTCTTCGCCACTCATCTGTAGCGCCCCATACCAAGCACCCTGCTCGGCTCGAAGCACCACCGCTACAAGATTCATTAGAGAACACCTCGCTTCTCTTTTGAAATTTCCAGCTAATCCAAAATCATTGTAGAGCGGAAGCTATACCCATAAATTGCATCTCAACACATTCATGAATCAATTACCTCACATTGATATCCGGCTAGGCTTGTCCCATAAAATGAGCTCTAAGCTTTGGGCTCGCGGATCTTGAATGGAAATATAAAAGTACTTTTATGAGTCAAAAGGACTCAGTGACATATAATGCATGAGGATTGTTTTATAAAATATATTTTCGCAAAACATGATTTTTCAAGAATGTCTTTCAAAATAATTTAACTTGCATGCCAAATCATAACACTTATTGAACCCATCATGTCACAACAATCCATCCTTGTGTCTCCTTTCCTTATACCTCACATCCAGGAGCACCCGAAAAACGGCAAGGACGTGCCCAGGTACACGCCTCACCTCTGATTCACCTCGCTGAGACGTCCCGTCCCAGACGTAGAATAGAGTTTGCTCAAAGCGGCGCTAGACTGTGAAAGCTACACTGATAGCCCGATGCTATCCAGGAAAATTTCACAAATCCATGTCAGGGCCCAGATAATGGCCATCAAGTGGCAACAATATAGCCATCAAACACTACAAGAAAATACAGTTTTGGTAACAAATAAATGATAACAAATGTTGAATTTGTTACAGATTCCACGATAATTGTAACAACATTCTTTTTTTGTCACTAGAAATATAGTTTTTGATAACAACAGGTAAATATTGTTACAAATAATATTCCATTATTACAAATAATTATCTCTGGTAACAATAAAACAAATTGTTACAGAAAAAAAAAATTGTTACCAAAAAATTCATCTTTAGTTTCAAAGTAAATTTAGTTACAAATAATATCTTGTATGGTTACCATTACAAAACTTGTAACAAAAATTAATATTAGTTACAAAAAGGACGAATTATTAGTTATGCCCTATAAGTTACCCCTTTTTTTGAAAATGCCCGTTATGTTACCAATTATACAAAAATGCCCCGTAACTATGCATTTTTTTTAGAAAATGCCCTTTGGGTGCCACATGTGTATTTCGGCCTACGTGGCATCCACCGTGGCTGCCACATGTGTTTTTTCTTGTCTATGTGGCTCCCACATGTAATATGTTTAAAATAAAAATATATTTATATCCATAATATATATAAATATATATAAAAACTATATCTTTATGTATTAGAATATATCAAATATATATAACTATATAAAAAAAGGTAAAAAAAATCATAAATATCATTTATATCTATAATATATATAAATATATAAAAAAAGTATATCTTTATGTATTAAAATATATCAAATATATATAACTATATAAAAAATCTTGTTTTTTTGTGAAATTAAAAAAAAATCTTTTTTTTTTACTGAAATTAAAAAAAAAAAACACACCCACCCGCTCCCCCACCCCCCCGCTCCCCCCCCCCCCCCCACACCAGTCAAACACACACCCCCCCCCCCCCCCCCCCCCCCCCACCCGCTGCAACTCGCCGGATGCAGCGGTGGCGGCGTCAATTGACACCGCCACCGCTGCAACCGGCGAGTTGCAGCGGGTGGGGGGGGGGGGACCGGGGTGGGTGTGTTTTTTTTTTTAATTTCAGTAAAAAAAAAGATTTTTTTTAATTTCACAAAAAAACAAGACTTTTTTTATTTCAGTAAAAAAAACTTTTTAAAATTTCAAGAATAGAAAATTATATTTATGATTTTTTACCTTTTTTATATACTTAAATATATATTTGATATATTTTAATACATAAAGATATACTTTTTTTATATATTTATATATATTATAGATATAAATGATATTTTTCATTTTTTTTTACCTTTTTTTATATAGTTATATATATTTGATATATTTTAATACATAAAGATATAGTTTTTATATATATTTATATATATTATGGATATAAATATATTTTTATTTTAAACATATTACATGTGGCAGCCACATAGACAAAAAAAACACATGTGGCAGCCACGGTTGATGCCACGTAGGCCGAAATACACATGTGGCACCCAAAGGGCATTTTCTACAAAAAAAAGGCATAGTTACGGGGCATTTTTGTATAATTGGTAACATAACGGGCATTTTCAAGAAAAGGGGTAACTTACAGGGCATAAATAATAATTTGTCCTTACAAAAACAAGTCAAAAGAGTCATTTCGATATATAAGAGGTATGTCAATAACTAATTTTAAGTCACAAGCTAACAACCGACCTATAAATATATGGATAATGCAAGTTGAGAAATTGATACATGACGGATGTATGGTTTTAGAAAGCGTAAACGTGTTCATGAGAAATAGTTATAAAGGATTTTGAATATTTTTATTTTTTCTTTAATTTCTTGAACAAATAAAAAAATATCAAATTGCACGAATAAGAATAAGATTCGGACTTATTGTATAATTACTTTTTAATTTGTATCATATACAAAGTATTATATAAATTAGACATAGAAAAGAAAAAAGAAAAAACAAATAGAGTATCTATTCTATTATATTTTTTTTGAACAATCTCTATTCCATTATATTGTTTATCCAACAAATAAAAGATAAGGAAAAAGGAAAACAAACTAGTGTAATTAAGGGCCGTAGTTAACAAAGCTGAATTAACTTAAACAAACGCTATTTGATTTGGGTTCACTAGCAAAAACTAATTAAATAGCAATTTAAAAGGAAAACAGAGTTTGTATACAAGTAAAACACTTTTTTTATTTTATGTGGGTGAGTAAAAGACACGTATGTACCATATATGACTCCAATTAAGTTACACATATTTTCCCATCCTCATGTTTCCCTCCTCAGCCAATTCTTCCGTGCCAAAAACAAAAAAAATGGGGGCAGCGCCAAACAAAATCGAGAAGCTTCCAAAAAAATAATTTAGGGCATGCCAAAGGTGTAGCGCAGTAAACGACCGGGTGTGGTGAGATTGATTTCACTCTCTTTTGTTTTGAAGTTTATGAAGCTTTTCTAGTTTATTATACTTCAGATCTCTAAAACCCTTCCAATTCTTTTATAGGTGTTAAAGAATTAGCCAGCACTAAAGGTTGCTACACTCTTTATTCAGTTACATCTGGATTTTCTTCATATTAGGTTATGATTTACTCTTCAATTATAGTTTTATCTTATCCCCCACTGAAATTGATTAGGGCTCAATTGAATTTTCAGTATGTTGTCAATTTTTTGTTATATTATAGTTTAATCTTTAAATGACATTATGATTTTCGAGGATTTGGTCGATGTTAAGGTAGGTACTGAAACTATATCTTGATGTTTCCATGGTGTCCTATTTTTTTTTTTTTTTTTTTGTGAATTGAGGTAGATACTTGGGGTTTTGGAATTTCATAAATGGGATTTTGAGTCATGCTGAAATACCTCATATATCTTATAATATGAGTTGATAGTGACAGGAAATTGTAATTTAAAGTGTACTCTATCTGCTGAAATTTTAATGAAGTAGAAAGGCAAAATCATATAAGCCAACAAAGAGATTTTAAGAACTGAATAGATGTATCTTAATAATATCATGAAATCTTCTGACAAGTTAATTCAACAGGTAGTTAAAGGCGCGGAGGTAGATTTATATGAAGAAGATGAGATGATTAAATTTAATCGAAGAGGATGATAATCTTTAAATTCAATAATGTTTACTATCGTTGTCTTAGTTGTTTGATATATAGTTTTTTATTTTGTTTTTACTAGACTTGGTTGTTTCCCTATATTTATTGTGTTTGCGAGCGAAATAGTTCTCTTTTTTTCGTACTCATGTGTTTTTGTGTTGCTTTTATCTTTTGTTGCATTTTCAGATGTTCCTACTCTCGCACACATACTCTCGCACTTTCTTTCTACAGGTATTGTTATTTTTCGTTGCTTGTAAGTGTATTCTGTAACCTCTAAATTTTGTACGTTCTATTGGCACTTACTTGGTGAATGTAATCTCTAGATTTGTTGAACCTAAGTTTAGTTGCATTTTGTTTTAAATGGTCATTTTTACTGATATTGTCTTCTTTAGAACACTTTTTCTTTTCCAGATCTAAACTGAGATTTGTATGTGTAATATAGTTGGTTATATTGATACTTATGCAGGCCTCATGTACTTTGATGTAGTGCAAATGTTTAGACTTTAATCCTCTACTTTATGATTTTCGTAGAATTTAATATCTTTCATTTCTAGAGATTGAACTTAGAAAATTCAAGTTCAAACGACATGAACTTTATAGAACTAAAGCAAAGTTATTACTTAACTTTTGCTTATATGTGATTTCTTCTAATGAATAAAGTTGTTTTTTTATAACCTTAATACAAAATCCTAATTCCTAATTCTTGAATTGTGTGTCTATTCATCATTGCAGTTATGGATAAGAGTTGGATTGATGAAAAGGATAGGTTTAGTACTAAATACATTAGCGGTGTTGAATCATTTATCGAGTTTTCAAATAAAAATATAATTTCTTCAGATAACAAAATTCACTGTCCGTGCAATGTATGTCGAAACACCAAAAGAAAAAGTTTTCGTGATGTTAGAAGAGACTTGCACTTAAAGGGGTTTAATAAATATTATAAGGAATGGCTATATCATGGAGAACCCACAGTTCCACGTTCAAATTCTTTTGATCAAGGTACTCCAAGTAATATTCCCGCACGAGACGAGGGCGCTGATTTTTGGGATGAAGAAGATGATGGGCTTGATTTTAGGGATGAATTACCGGAAATGATTGAAGAAATAAGAGATGCAGATTTTGAATCAGCTTCTGAGTCTAGCACTAAAAACTTAGAAAGGCTGTTCTCAGATGCGACTCGTGATCTGTACATTGGTTGTAAGGGCTACTCGTTATTGAAGTTCATAACGAGATTGCTTGATATTAAAGTAAAGAACAATATGACGAACAATGCTGTGGATATGATACTCTCATTGTTCAGAGATGTACTACCTGATAATAATCTAGTCCCACAATCAACTTATTGGGCGAAAACAATTCTTTCAGGAATTGGGTTAGGTTATAGTAAGATAGAGGCATGCAAATATGATTGTGTCTTATTTTGGAAAGAATATGAAAATGATACTTCTTGTCCTATTTGTTGGGAACCTCGATGGAAAGATGATGATGGAAGAGGAAAGAGAATTCCTCATAAAGTCTTATGGTACTTTCCTGTAATATCAAGATTACAAAGGCTGTTTATGTCTACTATGAAATTGTGGATCGGGTTTATACGTTGTTGTTGTTAACTTAACACTGGTGAGTTAACAACAGATTTTCAACGTTGTTAACTCAGCGATGTTACTTTAACAACAGACCAGTAGAATAGTGTAGCGGAATAAACAAACACCAGTTTTAAGAAGTGAATATAGAATTATATTAACTTCCGAGCCTTAGGCAAAATAACCCGTGAAGGTTTTAACAAAGGTAGTTCTCTCAATTCTCAAGCTCCTCACTCTTAAATTGATTGAACTAACCAAAGCACACAAGGATTGCTTCGTATATCTCTAACAACTCCTCACTCTTAGATCTATCCTAATAATTCACAAACTTTGCTAAAGCAAGACAACACTCAACAGCTGTAAATTAATCTCTCGGATTGATTGGCTCTTGTCTCGTGTTTGTCTTGATGTACTTCACACCTATATATAGGTTCTTGGACTTCGACTTCAAGGTGTGTTGTACACGGTTGGTAATTCTCCTAGTTTCCTTCTTGAACTCTTCTTCTTTGTTCTCGCAGTCCTTCTTGAATAATAGTTCCTTCGTTAGTGATCTAACTAGGGAAAGACTCCTTCTTCAAATCAGGACTGATCTTGGAAAGCATTCCTAGTTCCACTCGAACTCTTCTTTCCTTGTAGAGTGGTTTGCGTAATTAAGGAAACTTTCCTTCTTGGAAACTTGAGCATCCAACCTATGACAAGTTTGTTTCCTGAATAATAATCAAAGACAATTACAACTGTGGAACTCAGTTAGTTAAATGAATAAGGCAAAACAATAATAACAAATATACTAAAGATTGTAAATCGGATTATGCTCCAGCAATGTTACTCTAACATTGACTTCTCAATGTTAAACTAACATTGACAGAATACCTGTACTTTCAATGTTAATCTAACATTGACAGAATACCTGCACTTTCAATCTCCCCCTTTTTGCCTTAATCACAAAACCTAAGAACCTGTTCTAATCAGATCAAATTATTCAGACAAACTTTACTATCAGATCACAATGGAAAATAAGTACGCTCCCCCTGAATGTCAGAAGGGACCAACTCAATATTATTCTAACATTGAGACTTTCAATGTTGTCATAACATCTGTCTTTGTCAATGTTAACTTAACATTGAAACCAGACAGACGTTCTAACATTGAACATCTCAATGTTATCTTAACATCAGAGATCAGTTAACACCTGCAAAACAGAGTTAGTACTTTGTATCCAAAGTTCAATGAGCATAAGTAGAAGCAGTAAGCAACAAGATAGAAAATTACTTAATTACAGACCATACTGAGTAGCAAGGAACATACTCCTTGATGAAACCGGAAACAAACAAAGAAAATAGAATTGTTCATACTGACATGAACATAATAGAACTCAGAAATTTTGAAAATTTGATCATTCTCCCCCTTTTTATGAGGAAGGCAGATCCCTCAAATGCTTCATGAGGCTGTCCATTTGTTGCAGCCTTACTTGCTTGTCTGCTATCTCTCTTTGGGTATCCTTGTACTCTCTGTCCAGCCACACCAGGGTCTCCTCCACAAAGGCATCAGCAATGACAGAACAACTGTCACCACTAGCCACAGGAACTGAAGAAGCGGGATTCCATGGCAGATCCTGAACCCTGATCTGAGTGAAGTAGCTCCTGGTGATGATCATATTGGCCTTGTTCTTGATCCAGCCTTCTGTCTTCTTTGTCTTGAAGCCTTGCTTCACAAGAATGCTGGATATCAGAGAGGGATATGGAATGATTCCCTTTGCCTTGGTTATGACTTCCCTCATGTGCCTCAGAACCTTCTCCCCTATGTTCACACTCAGTCCATTCTTCAGTTTGTACACCAGCCTTGCAGATTCTTTTGTCTTCACAGTGGTGTTTGAAGAGGGCAGCCAGTTGTAGGTGGAGAGCTTGTGAAGTACAGCACTTAAGGAGGTCAGCTTTGTAGTTGGAAAACTGTCATTCCATTTCCTTGTCAGTCCACCAGTGAGGTCAGTGATCACCTCATCCATGCTAGGATCCTCAGTCTCCTCAGGGTCAGGAAGTCCCCAAGCCTCATTGATCACAGAGGGGGTAATGTCATAGACATTCATCCTGACCCAAGCTTTGCCAAACTTGGGAGAGTCCTGGTGGCACACCCATTGAGAGAGGTTCATGTAGAACTCTCTGATCACATCAGGGACATATGATGACTGGTTCATCACAGATCCCAACACTCCTCTAGCTTCCAGCAGCTCAAACAACCTATTATCCTTGAACATTTCCTCATCAATGTTCCTCTCCATGTGGATAACCCTGGCTTGATAAGCCTCCCACAGCTCTTCTGCCTCAGCAGACACATAAAATCCAGAATAAGGCTTCTTGGGATACTCCTCCTCAAGCAGATCAAAGTATTCATCTGATGTTGGAGTAGGGTCATCACCTACCTGTAGGTCTTCATCCTCAACTTCCTCCTCTTCTTTATCCTCTTCCTCCTCTTTTTCTTTTTCTGACTCAGACTCAGAAGCTTCAACCATCACCTGCTTTCCCTTTCTTTTCTTAGCAGCAGTAGCTAAGTCAGTGAGAGTCAGGCTCTCTTCTTCTTCTCTCTCAACCTCTTCAGGTTGACTGTCATCCTCTTCACCAGCATCTTGGTTACCCTCAGTAGTAACCTCCTCAGCCACAGTCTCCTCAACCTGATCATCCTCCTCAGGAAGAGTCTCGATCTAATCAGCAGTATCCTGCTCAGCCACTTCCTCAGCAACCACAGATTCATCCCCAGCATTACCCTCAAGAACCTCATGCACCACCTCAGACTCACCCACAACAACACCCGGGACCTCGTTCTCCCCCTCAATACTAACAACAGTAGTATCAGGTATATCTAGAGTAGGGTTAGCCATCATTACCTCGTTTTCAGGGTTGGTGGGAGTGGAGGTTTGCTCAGAAGTTTTTGGTGTTGAATCAACATCACCCTTCGCTGCTTTCTTGCCCTTACGCCGTTGATAAGTGGATTTCCTCTTTGGTGCGGCGACGGTAATATCTTCAGCAGTTGCACTTCTGGTCCTGCGGCGTCTAGGTTTCTTCATCTGTTTGGCAGCAGCTGCATAAGTGTCAATGGAAGACTTGCGTGCCATTGTTAGAGTGAATTTAGAGAAGAAAAATCGAAACTTGATTTTGCAGAGAGAGTTGTTTTTGCAAAAATTTTGAGCGCGTACACAGTAGAAGGAGATTAGGACAAGTTATACAATTATCAGCTGAAGAGTAGAGATAGTGGTGTTGTAACATGTTACCAACATAATTGGACCACTGTCACACGATCATACCCATGTTCACCTTACCACGTGTCAGTGTTGGATTAACACGTAACCAGAGCGGTCTTCAAACCTGAAAACTTATAAGTTACAATGTTTCACTGTTGGACTAACATTGGTAAGTTAACATCAGGGAGGAAAGTTGTAGGTGCAGGGCTTCATCCAAGGCAACATCATGTGAGAGCGTGTGATATTCCTGTAAACTAATCTGAACCCTCACCCAAGTACATAGGTACCAAGACATAGGTTAAGATCATCAGTATGAGTAAGTAACACATCAAACAGAAAAACACAGAGTGGATATACATATCCAGGGAAAAGATGTTCCCATAGCATAGAAGATCACAAAACATAGTGTTTTACCTGCAGTGAGTCACCCACAAAGTATGCCTCAACACATGATTCCTAGGATTACTACTCCCCCTAAGCCCAAACCAACACAAGGAAAGACTAAATGCAGAACTAGAAGAATGCAACCATGTTAGATCAACATTGGGAGTAAGTAACCATGTACATACAACTTTACTGACTGGAATCAGGACAATCAATTTTTCTTTATTTGGGAACTCCGTTGAACAAAAGCTAATGAATGTAAAAGAACAGTTTCATCACTGAATGTGGGCAGCACAAGACCTCACACACCCCAGCAACTTAACCATCAGCAATAGATTAGGCAAGTACAAAGGAACTGAATAAAGACAATACATTTATCATATACTTCTCCACCCCAACTCCTCATGCAGACTTGTTTTCCAACCTGTATACAAGCGAAATACCAAGTGAACAATGCTACTGAATGCAAGCAGTCGAAACTTCAAAACACCCCAGTAGTAAAGATCACTATCATGCATAACCTTGGCCATAGACAAAACACAAAAATAAGCACAACTGAATGACAATGAAGCTTTCAATATCATGTACCCCAGCTTCTCTTCATATTCTGTCTAACCTAACATGGATAATTCACAACTGAATAACATCAGAGTAGTGAGCTCTATGTACCCCAACTTCTCCCAGATGTTAGGTTAACATTCACAGACTAACAACATAGTTCTTATTTTTTCAAACCTTTTAATATGTACCTGTCCACCAGTCAGCTCAGCTATTCATACAGGTAACCACACAACCCAACAAAATCTCTAACAAAGATGCAATATGCAAGAAAGAAGAATGCAGAAAGAAAACGAAAAGAATTACATATACACCACAACCAATAACCAGTGCTAGACAGTGGTGTTATGTCAACACTGGTGTACTAACATCCCTAGACGATGCACATGCCAAGAGAATTCCTCAAACTGAAGAACCTCTCAGAATCTAAGGGTTTAGTGAACATATCAGCAAGTTGATTGTTGGTTTCAATGTGTTCAATATCAATGAGCTTATCTTCTACCATGTTTCTCGGAAAGTGATGTCTTATGTCAATATGTTTAGTTCTGGAGTGTTGCACAGGATTCTTAGAAATGCTTATAGCACTAAGATTATCACAAAACATAAGTAAGGTATCACTGTCTAACCCATAATCCAGTAGCATGTGTTTAAGCCATACTAACTGAGTGACACAACTGCCTGCTGATATGTATTTAGATTCAGTAGTGGTGAGTGACACACAGTTTTGCTTTCTACTGTACCGCGAGACCAAGTTGTTCCCCAGATAAAAACATCCTCCACTTGTAGACTTCCTGTCATCAGTGTCACCTGCCCAGTCTGAGTCACTGAACCCTACAAGATTGGTGTTAGTGTCATAGGAATACCATATACCAAGGGCCAAGGTGCTAGAAATGTATCTAAGAATTCTCTTCACAACAATCAGATGAGACTGCTTTGGACATGCCTGGTACCTAGCACAAACACAAACAGAGAACATTATATCAGGCCTTGAAGCAGACAAGTAGAGTAAGCTTCCTATCATTGAACGGTACAATGTTGGATCAACATTAGCACCAATAACATCCCTGGATATCTTCACAGATGAAGACATGGGAGTCTTGCAAGGCTTTGAATCTGCCAATTCCAACCTTTTCACCAAATTCCTTGCATACTTTTCCTGACTTAGGAAAATCCATTACCTGTTTGTTTTACTTGAAGACCAAGAAAGAAAGTTAATTCTCCCATCATACTCATCTCATACTGTCCTGTCATTGATTCAACAAATTTTTCTAGAATAGAATTGTTAGTTGAGCCAAAAACAATATCATCTACATATATTTGAGCTACACAGACATGAGAATCTTTCTTCAAGACAAACAGTGTTCTATCCCCATCACCTCTAACAAAACCAAGACTTAAAAGGAATTTTGTAAGCCTTTCATACCATGCTCTAGGTGCTTGTTTAAAACCATACAGTGCCTTTTCAAGCTTGTACACATGGTTTGGATACTTAGGATATGTGAATCACTTTGGTTGTTCAACATATAATTCCTTATCAATCAGCCCATTCAGAAACGCACCCTTTACATCCATTTGGTATTGCTTTATCTTAAGACAACATGCTATGGCTAGAAGTAACCTAATAGATTCAATCCTAGCAACTGGAGCAAATGTCTCATCAAAACCTACACCTTCAACCTGTGTGTACCCCTGAGCAACTAGTCGGGCTTTGTTTCTAACTATAACCCCTTCCTCATTACTCTTGTTTTTAAATATCCACTTTGTCCCTATTACATTAACATTAGGTGGTCTAGGTACAAGTATCCAGACATTGTTCTTAGTAAACTGTAATAGTTCGTCCTGCATGGCATTAATCCAAAAGTTATCAAGAAGGGCTTCATTCACATTCTTAGGTTCTATGGTGGAGACAAAACAGGAGGCATTATCAACAGTACAAGTGAAGTTCATACAGACACACGGTTTTACCATATCTCTATAGTCAAGTCTTTCTCTATTTCGTGTCCTTACCCGTTCAGTGAGTTCACCTATTACCTGGGATGCTGGATGATCTTTCTGAATCCTAGCTGGGGGATCTCTTCTAGGTTCAGTGGCAACTTCATGTTCTGAGTCAGAATCCTCTGCTGTTAGTCTAACATTAGATGTTGCTGGTGTTAGTCTAACATCGTTCCCTGACTCCTGTTCAGTGTTTCCAGCTTCCAGTTCCAATGTTGGTGTAACATTGTCAGGAGTAACATTCTCGGTTTCCACTATTGGTTCAGCATTGGGAACTGAGATCTCACCAGTACCTGTATCAAGAGTAAAATCATCAAACACAACATTCACTGATTCCTGAATTGTTTTCAATCTAAGATTGTAGACCCTAAAGGAAGTACTATTGGCTGAGTATCCTACAAAGATGCATTTTTCACTTTTAGAATCAAATTTACTCAGATAATCCCTGTCATTAAGTAGATAGCAATCACATCCAAATTCATGGAAATATGCAACATTTGGTTTTACACCCTTCAAGAGTTCATATGGAGTCATGTTAGTTCCAGGTCTAAGATACACCGTGTTACTAATGTGATAAGCAGTATTTAAGGCTTCAGCCCATAGTCTTTTGGATAAATCCTTAGCATTGAGCATAACTCTGGCCATCTCTTGAAGAGTCATGTTCTTTCTCTCAGCAATCCCATTCTGCTGAGGAGTCTTAGGAGCTGAAAATTCATGGAAAATACCTTTAGCATTGCAGTAGTTATCAAAACTAGCATTTTCAAATTCTTTACCATGATCAGACATAATCTTAGTCACAGTGGAGCCATACAAGTTTTTAATACTAGCACAAAGAATTTTGAACTGATCAAAAGCTTCTGACTTTTCTTTAAGAAATTTTACCCAAGTGTATCTAGAGAAGTCATCTACAATCACAAAGGCATATCTCTTCAATTGGACCCATTAAGTCCATGTGCAGCAATTGAAAACACCTACTAGATCTAGGGTTAGCATTCTGTACCTGTAGAGGTGTATGAACTGCTCTTGTTTGCTTACCTTTGAGGCAATCACCTCACACAAGCTTACCTGGACAAGACAACTTTGGTTAGCCTCTTACTGTATCAACTTTCTGTAATTTTTCAAGGTTTCTGTAGTGAACATGTCCAAGTTTCTTGTTCCATATAGAAGCCTCATCTATCTTGGCATGGAAACATTCTGCTTCCTTCTAGGCTAGGTAGCAGTTATCTTTGGATCTAGTACCTGTCATCACAAGAACATTGTCACTATCATAAACATCACAAGATACTTTGTCAATTGTAACCAGTAAGTCATCATCACACAACTGACTGATACTGATTAGATTTGCCTTTAACCCATCTGCCAACAACACATCCTTCAAGGGAGGGAATCTATCAACATCCAGTGTCCCCTTGCCAATGATTTTTCCTTTGGTGCCTCCTACATATGTCACTGTTCCAGCACTCAAAGGTACCATTTGCTTAAGATTCTCTTTGTTGTCTGTCATGTGTCTTGAGCATCCACTATCGAAGTACCATTTACCTGAAAGGTTAGAGTACACAGCAGAGAAAACAACATTGCATACAACTTTAATCTTAGGGGATTTAGCCTTTTCTATCCAAGTCCTACTTTTCTGTCCTGCACCTAATGTTAGTCTAACATCAGAACCTGTTGTGGAATTAACATTGGACGCAGAGGCTGACTTTCTTACAACATTCTTTTATAAATTTTCTACAGAATACTTTAATGTGGCCTGGTTGAAAACAGTACCGGCAGATAAAGGTAGGTTTACTTTTTACAGTGTTAATGGTTCCTGTACTCACATTATCAGATTCTTTAACAAAGCTTGTAGTTAGATAGGCAGAATTAACATTTGAAGAGGAAGGTTTCTCAACAAATCCCAGACCACATGTACCTGAGTTACTCATGTTCAGTACCTCATCAAGTTTAGAAGTACCTCCATTCCATTTGGCTATGATCTGTGAATCCTTTTTGAGTTTCTCCTTTACCTCTTTCAACTCAGCATCAACTTTGTCAAGATCTCTTTCATAGAGTTTCAACATGTTTTTCAAACATTTAATGTCATGCTTATGTGCTTCATTTTTCTTCATGAGTCTGACATTCTCTCTCTCAAGTCTGAGAAAGGTTGTATGTAGGTCATCAAGAATTTCCTCCTAGGACATCTCATCTTCATTGAAGTACTCTTCTTCAAGATCAACTGAGCCATGAAAACAACCAAAGTTAGTATCATCACAATCAGAGAGTGTGTCATGGTTAACCTGTGTCTCATAGCTGTTCCAGTCTCCAAAAAAGACCTCCTACTTTGTTGTTGGTTCTCTAATGTTGGAGTAACATTGAGATTTATGGCAGTTTCTGGAGTCTTCTACTGACCAGGTGATCCGAGTGCAGAGCGCAGCAGTGTTGATTTCCTCTGATTGTTCATCACCACTTGTTCCTGATTCGAAATCTCCTTCATTGAAGTCATCTACACATACCCAATGAGAATTCCCTCTTGTTCTGAGGGTGTTAGCACATTCATGTTTAAAGTGACCATACCCCTTACATTCATAACACTGGACATCTTTCAATTTCTCAGCATCTTGAGGAGTGCTCTTAGATGCCATGTATTTTACAAACTTTGGGGGAAATTTCTTATAACTAACGGCAGCATTACTGGGTTGTTTTTCTTTACTTTTATCTTTGTAACCCAATTTACTAAACTTCCTAGTAATGTTACCATAGTTAGAAGAGATCAACTCATATTCATCCTCATCACTCCCTGTAGAATCTGAGCTAGTACCTAGTAAGGCTAAAGTAAGTTGTTTACTGGACTTTCCTAGGAACTCTAGTTCAAATTCTTTTAGAGTGTTCATTAATGTTTGAAAGTCCATGTTGGCAAGATCTCTAGACTCATTCATAGAAATTCTTTTGACAGTAAACTTAGAAGATAATGTTCTAAAAGCTTTATAGACCATGGTTTGATTAGGGATGATAAAACCTAAGTTTTGGCACTGATTAGCAATATCTAGAAGTTTTTCTAAATAACTATCAATGCTTTCATCCTCACCCATCTCTATCTTCTCAAAGTCCCTCAAAAGTTTTCTATATTTAGAGTCCCTCACAGCCACATCACCCTCACAATGTAATTCAAGAATTTCCCATGCAGCTTTAGCAGTAGAACAAGTTAGAATAAGTTTGAACATATGATTACCTACCCAGCTAAAAATAGCATTGAGGGCCTTTTCATTGAAGTTGTAGAGAGCAATTTCGTTGGCTGTCCATTGTCCCCTTGGCTTAGGTACCAGACCAGCATCTCCATCTCTTGGCAAGTAGGGGATGGTGTAGCCTTCTAGTACTGCGTCCCAAGCTCTTAGGTTGATGGATTTGATGTGGACTCTGAGCCTGATCTTCCAGTAGGCATAGTTGTTGGGACCCTCCAATACAGGCAACCTGCTGGTATTGGGGTTGGAATTGTCCATCTTGTCGTATCAACGCCAAACACCGGTGAAGTTGGTGCTTGGCTCTGATACTAATTGAAATTGTGGATCGGGTTGATACATTGTTGTTGTTAACTTCACACTGGTGAGTTAACAACAGATTTGCAACGTTGTTAACTCAGCGATGTTACTTTAACAACAGACCAGTAGAATAGTGCAGCGAAATAAACAAACACCAGTTTTCAGAAGTGAATATAGAATTATATTAACTTCCGAGCCTTGGGCAAAATAACCCGTGAAGGTTTTAACAAAGGTCGTTCTCTCAATTCTCAAGCTCCTCACTCTTAAATTGATTGAACTAAGCAAAGCACACAAGAATTGCTTCGTATATCTCTAACAGCTCCTCACTCTTAGATCTATCCTAACAATTCACAAACTTTGCTAAAGCAAGACAACACTCAACAACTGTAAATTAATCTCTCGGATTGATTGGCTCTTGTCTCGTGTTTGTCTTGATGTACTTTACACCTATATATAGGTTCTTGGACTTCGACTTCAAGGTGTGTTGTACACGGTTGGTAATTCTCCTAGTTTCCTTCTTGAACTCTTCTTCTTTGTTCTCGCAGTCCTTCTTGAATAATAGTTCCTTCGTTAGTGATCTAACTAGGGAAAGACTCCTTCTTCAAAGCAGGACTGATCTTGGAAAGAATTCATAGTTCCACTCGAACTCTTCTTTTCTTGTAGAGTGGTTTGCGTAATTAAGAAAACTTTCCTTCTTGGAAACTTGAGCGTCCAACCTATGACAAGTTTGTTTCCTGAATAATAATCAAAGACAATTACAACTGTGGAACTCAGTTAGTTAAATGAATAAGGCAAAACAATAATAACAAATATACTCAAGATTGTAAATCGGATTCTGCTCCAACAATGTTACTCTAACATTGAGTTCTCAATGTTAAACTAACATTAACAGAATACCTGTACTTTCAATGTTAAACTAACATTGACAGAATACCTGCACTTTCATACTAAAACGGCTTCTTATATGCGATGGCATGCTGAGAAACTTATTCATGTAGAAGGCAGCATGAGCCACCCATCAGATTCTCCTGCTTGGAAAGATTTTGATTCTGAATTTCTTGATTTTGCATCAGATCCACGTAACGTTCGACTTGGTTTAGCCACTGACGGGTTTAATCCATCTGGTAACATGAGTCTTTCATATAGTATGTGGCCTATGATACTTATTCCATATAACATGCCATTATACAAATGTATGAAAGATTATTACCTTATGTTGGCTTTGCTTATTTCTGGCCCTCGTGCCCCTGGTAAAGATATCGATGTCTATCTTGGACTATTGATTGATGAACTGAAAGAGTTATGGTCTGGGGTGAATATTTATGATGTTTGTGCAAAACAAACATTTCAAATGCGTGCAGCAATTATGTGGAAAATAAATGATTTCCCAGCTCTTAGTAATTTGATGGGATGGGTCACCAAAGGATATGAAGCTTTTCCATGTTGTTTTAGCGAGACAAATTCAAAGAAACTCATGAGCAAAATATGTTACATGGGGCACCGTCGTTATCTTGATATCAATCATCCATTTCGAAGAAGCAAGATATTTGATGGGAATGATGAAATGCGCCTTCAACCAAGAGAATGGACTGGAGAGGAGATCTTGTCTCATTTGAACTCCCTGGAAGATGGATTTGACAAACTTGGTAAACACCCAAGTAATAAGAAGCAAAAGCGCAGCCCAAATGAAGGAAATTGGGTAAAAAAATGCATCTTCTTTGAGTTGCCTTATTGGCATAAGCTCAAAATACGTCATAATTTAGACGTAATGCACGTGGAGAAAAATATTTGTGATAGTGTCTTGGGTACGCTGCTAAATATTGAGGGAAAAACCAAAGATACAAACAAAGCAAGAGAAGATTTGCGAGACCTCAACATAAGAAAAGAGTTGCATTTGCAGAAAATGGGTAATAATTTTGTAAAGCCTAAAGCATGTTATAACCTGTCTCCAGGTGAAAAGAAAGGCTTTTGCAACTTCTTGGGTTCTGTCAAGTTTCCAGAAAGATATGCTTCAAATATCTCTAGATGTGTGAAAGATGGAAAAATATTTGGGCTTAAAACCCACGACTATCATGTTTTTCTACAACGCCTGATTCCTATAGGTATACATGGTTTCTTAAATAAAAATGTGGTTGAGGCATTGTTTGAGTTAGGTGAATTCTTTAATGTCTTGTGCTCAAAAACATTAAAGATTCAAGACATAGAAAAAATGGAAAGAAATATTCCTCTCATTCTGTGTAAGTTATAGAAAATATTTCCTCCGGCTTTTTTTGATGTCATGGTTCACTTGGCAATTCACTTGCCTAAAGAAGCAAAAATTGCTGGTCCAGTTCATTCTCGTTGGATGTTTCCAATTGAAAGGTAACATTTGTGTTCCCTTCAGATTAATTTTGCATATTTAGTTGTAATTTATGATTATAACCATTTAGCATGTGTAATTTGTCTCTTATTCTTTTAGGTTTCTTAAATTACTTAAAGGATTCATCCGTAACAAAGCTCGCCCTGAAGGTTCAATAGCAGAAGGATATGTAGTCAAAGAATGTTTAACATTCGTGTCCATGTATGTTGACCGAAATGATACTAAGTCCAAGAGTCCTGGTGGAAGCTCTGATGTGACTAATGACCATCAAAAGTGTGATCTTTCTGTATTTACACTTAAAGTTAGACCATTTGGACCTATTGACCGTCCTACTCCACTTTGACAAAGAGAAATGAACATAGCTCAAAGTTTTATTCTGAATAACTGTGAGGAAGTGGACAATTTTAGAAGGTGACCATCATTTTCTTAATTACGCATTCTATGATAATCTTATATTAATTAATATTTTCACACATCACTATTTACTTTATAGCAATCATATTGAAGAGATGACACAAAAAAATGTCAGAGATATCGAAAAACGTCATCATGAGGAATTTCGTGATTGGTTCAGAAAACATATTAAGCATTTATAGTATAATGTAGATTTCTAGTTTTTTTTTTCCTTTTTTTGATTACAGATTTCTAGTTTCTACTTTAGCATATTTTTATACATTTCAGTTTTCTTATTTTTATACATTTCAGAATTATGTTGGAATTGGTTCTTCTAACTCTATTGGGACTGTTAATTTATATTGTTTTTCAGCAATGGTTTGATATTAAAGGATTAAACAATGATCCTGTTGTTGAAGCGAACATCGAAGAAATGTTTTATGAAATCTATAGGCACTTTAAAGGAAGGTTAAGTAAACATTACAAAAACATGGTCGAAGGTGGTAAAAATCCCAAGGCTTCTATTCCATTTGATTTCATTCCTCTTGATAAATGGCATGCCCTGTGCGATCACTTTGATAGTCCTAAGTTTAAGGTAACTTTTTTATCCCTAACACTTATCTATGAGATATATTCCATCATTATATGTCCATGTTTCACGCCTGATTTGTAATGTTAAATGCAGCAAAGGTCTGAAACTAATACTAAAAATAAATCGCTAATGAAGGATTTCCATACATCGGGTCCAAAGTCATACCATGCGCGATACGTTGAAATGGTAAAGTAACTTTTAATTCTAAGCATGAATTTTTCATATTATAATATCGTACTTTTACGCTGAATCTCCCTTGTTTTTATAGAAAGAACCGAGTTACGTGGACAATTACGGAGACACTCATATGAAAAATGGAGTGTATATAAGTCAAGATGCTGAAGTGAAACATGTAAGTTTAATGGTCTAGTGTTTGTTTCTATATCTAGTTTATGTTTGTGATGTTTTCATAAACTTGATTTTGAATGAATTGTAGAAGGACATGATAAGTCGAAGAAGTCAAATAGATGAAGTGAATCCGGTTGTTGAAAGAGAAATTATGAAGGAGGTACCTGGTGAAAAAAATGGTTATGAAAGAGGAATAGGTTCTGGAGTCGTGCCATCTAAAGGAAGTAAAAGGTTGAGATGCGAGTCTTCTCAACTAAAATCTGTTCAACAGAAATTAAGCAAGGCAGAAAATGAATTGCAAGAGGCGGTTTCCCTTATCAAATCTCAACAATAGACGATTGAAAATTATAATGAGCAACTTCAAAAGCAAGATGCTGAAATGACGAGTCTCAAAGATGGTCATAAAGAACTAAAGCAAATGTTTATGGCCTTGTGTGCACAAAGGCTCTCGTAATTGAACATCTTCAATAATTTGTGGTACTACGCATGACCTCAAACTAATTCTCATTTGAATTTTTCTTTCTTGCAATAAGTTATAATAGTAGTTGATGGATGTAATACATTGTTATAGTGTGTCATAGCTACTATTTTCTTGTATTATCAAGTTGCTGAATGGTACTAAATGTGTCAACATATTCTTTTTAAGTAAATGATGCAGGTCTTTTTATTAGAAAAAGAAAAAAAAGACAATTGTTAGATGTAGTTTTCTTTAATATATATTTTTTCGTTGGGAAATGACGTGTGTTGTAGCATTCATAATTCTTATCACATCTCCATTCATTTTATGAGATAAATAGAATACGCTTGGACAATAAATTGTTGTATTGAAACGTTCTTGTTAATTGGCATGTGTGGACGTTTAAGTGACATGCGTTTTCATGAAAACCGTAAAACTAAGTCGTGGTATAATAAAGGCCTATCATGCCTTTTGTTAAGTGTATTGTTTATCTTGCGCATAACATGAATACCATCTTTCCTTTAATCTCTCGTCTTACTTAAAATTCGTTAACATGCTTATATTAAAAATGTAATACACATACTTATCTTTTGTATTTTGTATATATTACAGGTTCTCCAATCAACAATCACCTATCATGGATTGAGCAAGTAGCCCAAAAGTTCACTTGATGACAATATTTTGTAGTTATTTATATACTTTTGAGAGATATCACTATGCGTAAAACGCATCTATTTACTTTTGTCCGTATGCTTGAAACACGATATTTTCGTGAACAAGTGAATCGTGCATTTGTTTTGAAATATTTTTTGATTTGGTCCAAGATGTATTTTGACTATAGTTCTCCGTATATATTTTCTTGGTTGTTACTTTATCATTTTTGGCATTTAGAATAAAAAATCAAAAAATTGAAAATTATCATTTCTAGTAATTAAAATGTTGAAAATATTTGTAACAAAAATATGGGACCTATTAAAACAAAATCTAAAATTATAGTAACAAATATATCCTCTTTTGGTAACAAAAGATAAGTAACAAACTGAAATTTATTGAACAAATCAAACAATCATAAGTGACATAAGAATTGTTACAAATAGCTTGCAACAGTAACAAATTTACATTTAGTTACTATAGTATTAGTAACGAATATGTTTTCATTTGTTACTAATAACGTATTAGCGACGGGGTATCAACGACAAAACTTTAGTAACAAAATTTTGTTACTAATTTGTTTAGTAACAAAAAAAGGTTCTTTTGGTAATTTTTATTTTTTTACTAAATATGGTTTTTCTTGTAGTGAAAGTGGCTTCAATAATGATCAATCATGAAACTAATTCATGTACAATATAGGCATGTTTTTTAAAACAGGAAGCTCAGTACATAATTCAATAATTAATTCTCAAGGGATAATTCAATATAACATGATAATATAATTGTTATAATATACACGACAATTTCATGATTTGTAAACAAGTACTTGAGCATTCCTCGAATCCATAAGATTTGTAAACAATTATTCTTTGAAATATCATGCTTGCATAATTTCCAGGATAAAATACTTTTGTGCATAATACGTATAATTTCCATTCCAGCGAGAAAATATATAATTTTAATCTCACCTTAACGCCTTACAAGCCTGCGTGATTCTTAGGACAAACAACTCAACGATCTGCTCCAGATACATCATCCCACAACTTTGTGTACTCATATAACACTCCTATAAATAATAACTAGAAATAAGACATCACAATTGGCTTGTTCTATTATTAAAGATGCATTTCTAAAGTCACTTGACATGCTATTTTGAGAGCTCTAGCAATCATACAATTCTTACTGACTATTATTTGTAATTTAATCAGCTTCGGCATGAACATAACTAAGATATCTACTACTCGATTTTATCAAGTGGTATACATTCAGGTATTTTGATTAAAGACACTCCTCTTAGCCATTATTTATGAACCCAAGTTTAGTTAAAGTATTGCATAAACCCTACAACACTACCCAATTTTTAGTTTGCTTCTAAAATCTATGTTTGTTTGGTGGCCTCTATGATTCCATCAGTAGTAAATTAACACGTACTGATAGTACTAGTTAGCTATTTGGATAAGGGATAAATGCATTAAACCCCCTGAACTATGCAGGTGTTTGCGTTTTCGTCCTTAAACTAAATAAATAAGCGTTTTGCCCCCTAAACTATGCAATTCTGTGCGATTTGCCCATTGGCCGGGTTTTCGGCTATTTTTGGCCATTCTTAGCCGAGATTGTTTCCCCTACCCGACACATATGTGTTGTACTAGATGTATTTTAGTAGTTGATGACAAAAAGTAGGCAAAAAAATATCTCGAACGGGACATATTCCGGCTAAAATACACTGAAGAGGAAATCACAATTTAGCCGGAATATGTCCCGTTCGAGGTGTTTTTTAAAACTCGATTTGTCATCAACTGCTAAAATACATCTAGTACAACACATATGTGTCGGGTAAGGGGAAAAATTCAGGCCAAGAATGGCCAAAAATAGCCGAAAACCTGGCCAGGGGGCAAATCACACAGAATGACATAGTTTAGGGGGCAAAGCGCTTATTTATTTAGTTTAAGGACGAAAACGCAAAAACCTGCATAGTTTAGGGGGTTTAATGCATTTATCCCTTTGGATAATTGGTGATATAAAAGTTCAACTACAATTCCACAAAACTATCAAATTGATGTATCACGGTTAGTGTGCTCATCAACTTATTTGTTTACCGAACTCACGTCGCTCTTTGTTAATATTGTTTCTTATAAATATTCACAGTGATAAAAGAACTAATCTAAAACATAACCACATATTATTAGTCTCCATAACAATTCTACTTATTATACCTCTTTTTATTTATAAATCGATTGCTACGAAAAGAAGAACACGACCAAAGTTGACTTAATCACTTACTTAAGAATTCTTGTCCAAGTAAACTACGGGATCAGTATTTTACAAGTTCAGATCATGATATTTGCTGGACTAATATTTCAAGAAGTAGATATATAAACTAGTTAACATTACCTATAAGCTCTGTTGTATTTGCGGCAGCGTCATTTTTCTTTGTCCCCCTTTCGTTTTTAACTTTGATGATAGGAGATTAATCCATATGCAGACTAGAAGATATATGTGTATCTGTTCTTTACATTATTTATGCAAGCAAGTGGCTTAGGATGTGTTACGTGCGTCAGGAAAGTAAATGACGTGTGGAAATAGCGGTAATTACTTAGTAGCAAGTTGGCTGATTAATACACTCAAAGTTATCTCGTTCTAATTTTCTACTCGAGTGTCATAAATATACATATGACACGGGAAGATGCTGCATGACATGACTTATGTCCACCAATCATAAATCTTGTATTGGAGTTTAGATATAAATGCAATTTCATACTTTCAGAGCTCCAAAGTAAAATCGTTTAATATAATAATTTGAAAATAAGTCATCAACAATAGATCTCACTTCCTTTCTTGTTACCAGTATAAGATATTATATAATTTACTAAGAAAAGTAATATTCATAAAGAAATGTATAATTATTTCACATCACAATACGCAATATTTTAAAATGGTTGTACATTCTTGTTTAAATATGTTACATCATCGGTGGTCGTTATCCCGTAGGATTTGTAGAGTCTTCGCCACTCATCGGTGGTTGTTATCCCGTAGGATTTGTAGAGTATTCGCCACTCATCGGTGGTCGTTATCCCGTAGAATTTGTAAAGTCTTCGCCTTTCATCGGTGGTTGTTATCCCGTAGGATTTGAAGTTTTTGTATGCCGGCTTGTCTCATGCCTATCTCGGTGGATAGCGGAGTTATACCAGGACATTTGTAGATTTCTTATGTCGGCTTGTCTCCTGCCTATCTCAGTGGATAACGGAGTTATACCAGGGGATTTGTAGATTTCGTATATCGGCTTGTCTCCTGCCTATCTCGGTGGATAGCATGGTTATGCCAGGGCATTTTTTTTATGCCGACTTGTTTCCAGCCTATCTTGGTGGATAGCGGAGTTATGCCATGTCATTTGTAGAGTCTTTATGCTTTGTTGGTTGAGGATTCTTCCTGGTCCTTTTGCATTGTCCGCTATTCTGTACCCGTAGTTAGTTAGAGAAATAATTATTTCATATTGTCTACGTGATGTTCCACCGAATACGGAGTATCATCCTTGTTATTCGGAAGGATTTGTTTTGTACATGTGATGTATAAGAGATACATATATATTTAAGAGTGCTAATGATAAAATATTTATGAATGTAGGTGTGTGTGTCTGCACATCTCATGCCTATCGATCGAAACGAAAATGAGTTTATAAAGGACAATCTCCTATTTGCTATCCTTTAGGATATGAGATACTTCTAGCCTTTAAGGTATATTTCTGTGTTATCTCGTATGATATGTTTGTTCCCGCAATCAATCTATCAATATGAAAGAGAGATAAAGATTAACAAAGGGTAATAGTTGGGAACCAGGCGAGTCCCGATTTGCCTATGTATCCCGTAATAAGGGAATAAGACCTTCGTGATTCTTCATATTTTAGCTACAGGCCAGTCCGAAGGGGCAGTTTAAGTAAATTAACATTGTTCCAATATTAATTAAAGATAGAAATTAAGGAATAACGTAATTAATTGCAGAATATGCAGGTGAATAATATAATGTAATTGATATGACTTATCTTGATTGGCGGGGAGGAGTCCAAAGTGGATATACTCCAGGGTTTACATGAGTCTGAGGTAGCCCAGAGTCGTAAGGATGAGAATGAAAAGAATAAGTCCAATGGCGTTGCAACTTGCCATTATTCTTGATGAACTCGATTGAATTTTATGGTAACGTGCTTGTTTTCAAGTACATTCCAGTGCATTCCCTCAGACGGCGCCAATAATTTGGGATGGTTTCGTATGCTGATTTGGCACGCTGACGAAACACTCCACATCATGCTGGTTATAGGCCACGCTGGAACCAACTTTGTCCTTTGCACACATGTACTCTAAGCGACGTGGTGAGGGGATGGATGGATCTTTGATGATTGCTGACTGAACTCGGGTAACGTAGTTCATTAGTGATGAGTTAAATATATAATTAGGTATAATGGTATAATTAGTGATAAGTTAAATATATCAGATATTACATCAGGTATAATGTTGGGGGTTATGTCGGACCGGACATGTGATGCTATGTCGGATCCTTACTTTGCGATATGTCGAAATATATGTCGGAGATTATGTCAAATATTGGTATTCGATATTGGCGGGTTAATCTAGGTGCTGATTATGTGTCTGTTCTCGGTATGCGGAGCGCGGTATTTATAGAGGTTGAACTGTGTTATGTTGAAGGTAAACTTCGACGTATATGTCGGGGATGATCCCCGATATATTCGATTATGGGCCTGGCTCGTGGGTCGGCCCAGTACGGGAAACATTCCTATCACGTTTATATGTATTAAAAGCCAAGTTTTAGAGTGTGTAAATGGTAATTTGTGACTTGTGTCACATTGGCAATATTTACTTCAAAGTTCTACATAATTCCTACATAGATATTTTTGGTTTTCACCAAAAACCAAATGATGTCTGAAGATAAAAACATCCTTCACATAAAAATAAAAATAAAATAAAAAATTGTGCTTAAAACTCATGGCATAACAATTTGGAGTTTTGCAAGTATCCCTAGTGTTCGATGGGCACAGAATAGAGCTTCACGAGGCTGTTCAGAGGAAGGACATTGACATTGGGAGATTAGCGTCGCAATGGCTTGAAGCGGTAGTCGAGGCTTAGTGATCTTAAGGGGAAGATGCTTGCTTTTGACTCGTCCACTATAAACGATTAATTAATCATTTGAGGTTTTTTCTATCATATTTCTATATAGTTTCTTTTATGTTCTTGTATGTTATATATCCTTATGAATGTTTATCCGTTTGTGTTGTATATGTAAGAACATGCTTATGTTTAGGTTGTTAGAAATAAATGTTTACATGTTTTATTTTATTTTGTGCTATACAAATCCAGAAATTGTTGTTATGTTTATATACCGGAACTATCAATCTTAAGATCACTAGGTATATAAATTTTGTTCTCGGTGTTCATAATAAATTTTCAAAATTGCTCTATATCTCTTAATCGTTTGAGATTTGCTCTATATCTTCTAATAATTTGAGGAATTTGAAATTGTCGGATCGTGGAATGACACAACAAATTTGAGAGTTAAGCTGGCGTTGCCTTAACTCTATTTTGATCTTCTTGATAAGAGTACTATGCAGCGGAATAAAAACGCAAGAAGATATAATTTTCAGAAGTTTTCAATTTTATTACAAACTTCCTAGCCTTAGGCAAAATAACCACTATCGAAACAATGGTTTTATCAAAACATTCCTCACAACAATTCACTCACGCTCTTTGTTGATCAGACTCAGCGAAGCAGACAAGCACGAACTACTTAACTTCTAATCACTAGATTTAAAGTAGTTGATACAAAAAATTTGCAAAACCAAGAAGAAGACAATACAAAGAATTAATCTCTTGGATTATTTAGCACTATTGTTTTGTGATCATCTTGATGAACTTCACACCTTTATATAGGTTCCTTGAAACTTGCACTCCAAGGTGTGTTGTTCACAGTTTTGGTAACTCTTGTTGTTTCCTTGTTGAATTGGACTTTCTTTTGAACTCGGTCTCTTTCTTGAACAAGTGTTCCCTTTATTAGAGTTGTAATAAAGTAACACACCTTCTTCAATTCAGAGTAATCCTGTAAAGAATCCAAGTTGCTGCAGAATTCCAATTGTTCCCTTATTTGCAAACCGTGTTGTGTGGACTATTCAACTCCTCTTGAATTATGAAAACTTCAAGTAAGGAATCTTCCAAAGCTCTTCCTTATGATTAAGATACCTTACTGGACATAAACATAAACAACTAAAATCGTGGAACTTGATTAATAAATGAATAAAGGCAAAACTCAAAATTTAGCAGTTAAAAAACTCAATGTTACTGTCAATGTTGTCCCAACATCGCATAACATTGATTACAGAATACCTTGTACTTTCAGAATTTCTAAGACGAAGACAATACAAAGAATTAATCTCTTGGATTATTTAGCACTATTGTTTTGTGATCATCTTGATGAACTTCACACCTTTATATAGGTTCCTTCAAACTTGCACTCCAAGGTGTGTTGTTCACAATTTTGGTAACTCTTGTTGTTTCCTTGTTGAATTGGGCTTTCTTTTGAACTCGGTCTCTTTCTTGAACAAGTGTTCCCTTTATTAGAGTTGTAATAAAGTAACACACCTTCTTCAATTCAGAGTAATCCTGTAAAGAATCCAAGTTGCTGCAGAATTCCAATTGTTCCCTTAATTGCAAACCGTGTTGTGTGGACTATTCAACTCCTCTTGAATTATGAAAACTTCAAGTAAGGAATCTTCCAAAGCTCTTCCTTATGATTAAGATACCTTACTGGACATAAACATAAACAACTAAAATCGTGGAACTTGATTAATAAATGAATAAAGGCAAAACTCAAAATTTAGCAGTTAAAAAACTCAATGTTACTGTCAATGTTGTCCCAACATCGCATAACATTGATTACAGAATACCTTGTACTTTCAGAATTTCTAAGACGAAGACAATACAAAGAATTAATCTCTTGGATTATTTAGCACTATTGTTTTGTGATCATCTTGATGAACTTCACACCTTTATATAGGTTCCTTGAAACTTGCACTCCAAGGTGTGTTGTTCACAGTTTTGGTAACTCTTGTTGTTTCCTTGTTGAATTGGACTTTCTTTTGAACTCGGTCTCTTTCTTGAACAAGTGTTCCCTTTATTAGAGTTGTAATAAAGTAACACACCTTCTTCAATTCAGAATAATCCTATAAGAATCCAAGTTGCTGCAGAATTCCAATTGTTCCCTTATTTGCAAACCGTGTTGTGTGGACTATTCAACTCCTCTTGAATTATGAAAACTTCAAGTAAGGAATCTTCTAAAGCTCTTCCTTATGATTAAGATACCTTACTGGACATAAACATAAACAACTAAAATCGTGGAACTTGATTAATAAATGAATAAAGGCAAAACTCAAAATTTCGCAGTTAAAAAACTCAATGTTACTGTCAATGTTGTCCCAACATCGCATAACATTGATTACAGAATACCTTGCACTTTCAGAATTTCTAAGGAAGGTTGCAGGTTTATTGAAGCTTACTTGAGCCATTGCAAAAAAACAGGGAATATCCAACGCTTTTATCTGCTTTTACCAACGCTTCACGGAAGCGTTTTCTGTTCCTGCGTTGGTAAAGGTCCCAACGATTTATGTGTCTAGCGTTGGTAAAAAGCAGTCTAAAGTAGCGCTTTAAAGCGTTGACATAGATGTGGGTAAACACTAACACTTTTTCCCGAAAGCGTAGGCATTCCCTAAAGCGTGGGTAAAGCACCATGCTGAAATAAGGTTTTATACAACGCTTATATCCAAAGCGTGGGCATAGGTATTATATCAATTTTACATACATTTTGCTAGCATACAAATATATCTGTTTATCGAGTCCAATAATATTTTCGCACCACATGTGATGATACTTAATAATGTCATAAAATAAATCAAATAAATATTCATCCAAAGCTTATGAGGCAACGCTAATAATATAGAAGAGTATTCATCGTCTTCATCAGGATTACCTCAATTGATCATTCTCATGATCAGCCCTAACTCCATACTCGGTGAACAAATCGTGAAACACAAACTGTAGAAATACTCCGAATTCTCCACTCATACACAAATTGATTAACTAAAAACAAGTAAAATAGAGTAAAACCCCATAAAAAGGATCTCCAACAGAGTAAAATACCAAACACTACTCTTCAACTTTTGATTCTTGGCACAACTTTCACCTCATTAATGGGATGCTCGAAGCTAGTCAGACCTCCAAATGACATGAAAAAACATCTTAAAGTATGAAAAACATAAAAAAGTATTCGTAAAATAAAATAATAAATAGAATTTCTTTTCAAACGATTATATATTTTATCGAATCTAGGAAGGATATTCAGACCTTAGATGTATCAGAGTATAAACTCTTGCTAAAGTACTTTAATTCTACTCTTTCTATGTGGATAACACATGCTACGCCAGGAATCATTTATTCCACCCTTGTGCAGATCTCCCATTTCTTTCACAAAATTACGAAATCCTATTCATTCTACATATGAAAGCAAATCCGAGAGTTCTCTTCTAGCATTGATATCTCCGTGACACAACAATAAATTTAGGTTCTTGAAATATGTCGTAATGCTCTATTCTCAATCTTATTACGGGCAAATGTATCCTATAAGATCAAATAATTGATAAACAGAAGAAACAGAAGATGTTGCACATGTAATAAATGCATGCCAAAGAATAGTCGAAGGAAAAAATTACAACCAGAGAATTGCATGTCTATACAAGTGCGCTACAAGAGTTATTGCAGTAACGCAAGGCCACATAATCTTCTAAGGTGCAAAAGGCATTATTAAATTGAAAATGTTGGATGGGGACTTGGTACTTCTCACACAATTTTAACCTTGATGTTTGTCTAACACTGATAGCTCTTCAAATGGTATGCTAACACTGGACACTCGATGTTATTTTAACATCCGTTTAACAGTAGTTAACGTTAGCACAAATCTACTTGATATAGAATATAACGCAGCGGAAAAGTAAAGTACACAAGTAGATGTAATTTTAAGAAGATTATATATTAATATGACATTCCAAGCTGTAGACGAAATAACCAAAAAGGTTCTAACAAATATGTTTCTCTCAACTCTCAAGTTCCTCACTATCGAATTGATCGAGCTCAACAAAGCAGACAAGAATTCTCTCCTTAAAATCTAAACCTAGACTTAATTTGATAATTCACAAACTTAGCAAAACAAGACATCAACTATAATAATTTCCTCACGAGATATTTTCGCTCTTGTCTTCGTGTCTTTTTCTTGATGCTCAACATACCTATTTATAATGTAGTCTTCCTTGATGTCCAAGACATCTTGTGCACGTTTTTTGTTGCTATTAGATCTCCTTGTATAACTCTAATTTCTTTCATGGCAAGTCTCCTTCAATAGTGAAAAATATCCTTGTCCAACTAGAAATCTTCAATGGAAAGGTTTCTTTCTTTGACTTGAAGCCTTCCAAGGTAAGAATCCTTCTCTATCTTGTGACGATCTTATATGGAAAGAATCCTACTGCAAGTAGTCTTCTTTTCTTCTTGCAATTCACATGCCTTTTCTTCTTGCAGCGCACACAACTTTGCATTGCAGCACACAACTTTTCTTCTTTAATTATGGAAAGTTCTCCATTGGAAACTTTTCTTTGAATAGCAACTTATATTTAAGAAAATAGATCCATCCTTGAAGTCTCTTGACCTGGAGCACATACAAATACCAACTACAACTCGTGGAACTAAGTTAGTAAGTGAATAAAGGTAAAACAATAATATATAAGATATAAAACTGGAATGTTAGAAAAATTTTGTTTCCAATGTTAACCCAGCATTGTCGTCACACTTTTGAACAAATATTGACCTAGAAACTTGCACTTTTAATCTTCCCTTTTTTGCATTTATTCACAAAACCAAATCTATTCACAATTTATATCATGCAAAGTACTCGAGCAACACAACATCATTAATCTCTTAAACTACTCCCCCTTAATATGACAAGTTCAATCTCGTAGCCTTAAGATACTAAACAGAAAACCCAATAGGTTAAATACCACAATTATAAGCATAACTAAGAAAATATTAGCTATATAAGAATTGCATAACCAGTAGAATAAACATGAAGATAAAATGGCTTACTACTCTCCCTTTTTATGAGGAAAGCAAAACCATGATGAATCACTTCACATGATAAAGTTCCCATAGCTCTTCTTTATTAGATATTTCTATTTCTCTCTCTAAGAACTCTATCATCCACTATTTTTTAAAATCCTCCATTGCCATAGTCTTATCTCCCCTAAAAGGAAATTAAAGTTAGCCACAATTGTAGATATTACATCAGTGTTACCTTTGATGTTGAGTCAACACTATTCTCCAGCGATGTCGTCGGAACATCTAGCTCAAAATTAGCATCATCAGACTTCTCAGAACCTTCTTTATTATCTTCTTGATCTCAACGGTTTCATCATCGCGATTCTCAGTTTCCTAATCATTTTCCTCATGACCATATTTTTCTTCTTCACCACTTCATCTTCATTCTCAACCTCTTTGTCCTCCTTCTCCTCATCACCTTGCAATTAACCACCATCATTAACATCTCTTTTTATTTATTAGCACTAGTGGCAAAACACTACTCCCCTGAATGCAAACTATTGATCTCAATGTTGGCATAACATTGACATCTATGAATGTTGTCATAACATCAGACTTTATCAATATTAACTTAACATTGAATCCAGAATGTTGTTCTAACATTGAGGTTTATCAATATTGTCTTAACAGTTAAACCATAATGTACTTGCACACGATTTTACAGAAACCAGCGACAAAACCACCATTATCGCCCAGATTAGTCTCTCCAGCAACTAAAGTGTTCTCCCCGTCATTCAAATCATCCTTCTCTACGAAATGTTCCTCAAGCACAGTCCCTTCAACTATGATTGAAGTACCAACATCAAAAATACCATGTTCCTCAGCTTTAACTTATTTTGTCTAAGCAACAATGTTTGGAACGAGTGTTGTACCTACGAGAAAGAACTACAGGGGTAGGGGTGGGTTTATATCATCGATTCTCCATATCAAGGGCCATATAATCAAGATCATATATAGATGCCATGGCTTTCCAAAATTGCAAGTAAGAACTCCCAGTGTTTAAGATACTGTGGACCAAATAGAGTAGAAAAAATCAAAATCACAAGTGAAAAGAAGTATGGGTGGTTTCTTAAAATAAATCATGCATAGTCCACGCATATTGAGACAATAAGTGACATTAGGTTTACTTCACACATGACCAGAGCAGTTCACGAAAAACTTATAAGTCATGATGTTAAACCTGGATGTTGGGACAACATGATTACAGTATGATGTTGACACAATATTGACACCTGTTTAGAATCAAGACTGGTTCTTGTGAATGTAGAGGTATTGGGCTTACCATCAAGATATTTTCAAGTAAAAGCATGAGCTCGATCTGAAAACACATATCTCAAACTTAAGACATATTAGCAAGTTAGTACCACATATATATAAGACCAGTACATGAAAATGAGAGTTAGTTAACAGAAATTCAACATTTTAGGTATGAAGTAAATTAAAGGAGTTAATCTACTACGTGGATGCTTTATGTTGCAATTGGAATCTTGCTTGCGATTGAATGATGTCAAGTTCATAGACAAATGTTCTGGAACTTCACCACATGAGGCATCTGACTTGAAAAGTTTGACCAAGGAGCTTATTACATGTCGCCTAGACTCCTCACTTGGGGAGGTGATGAACAATGCCATCGAGAGTCATGTGCATCGTGTGTGGCCTGTCACTGAGTCGGGTATGCTTGCGGGTCTGGTCTCCCTTACTGATATAATCAATGTTGTTCGAGCTTGGATGCTTTCAAAACCTGTGTAGTTTGCTTGAGCTTGATGCTTCTGGTCCTAGTTTGACCGTTCTTAACTTTTTTTAAGGCATGTCATGTGTAAGTAAGGATGGTATGGTTTGACTAAGCTTGGGCTTTGTATCACTGAGTCTGTAAGATTATACGTCGACTGTTATAGCATTTGGTTTCTACAAACCGTCGTAGGGCAAAATTGATCTTAAAAGAAAATGTTGGCAGTGTCTCTAGATTATAAGTTCACATTAGATCTTCTAAGTCACGTGAGATCTGATACACTTTTCATAGTGTTACTTTTTGTGTTGTATAATTATCAGGAAAAAAAAAACACTATGCATCATCTATTGGCTCCTTGACACGTTGCCACCCAACCTTTAAATTGGAGTACTTTGCCAACTTTGTTTTTCTCTGAGAAATTTGCACCCCGTCGCCCCGTGCTCTATCAAAAACAACATATTTTGTCCATAATCCAACATTAGAATGCAAAGTACAAATTGCTTAATTTTATATTTTACTCTAAATGTATGTATTTAACACATTAATTCTTTCAAGTTTCATTAAAAATGTCACCTTCTCCCAATCATAACACGTAAAATATTGCACTAAAATTCTTCCATTAAATATTTGTTACTACACAGGCTCTTATAATTTCTAGTATCAATGACATTTCTTCTCGACTAATTTAACACCGTTAATAAATATTTAACACAAAACACTTAAGCTCACTGTAAAAAAAAAAAGTTTTTGGCTAAATATTTGAATTGTTTCTGGCTAAAAAAAAAAAGTTTTTTTCCATCAGACGTAAATATATTATTAAGGATATTCGGTTACCCTGTTACTGATAATCTATACTATTATATAAAGAAAGGCAAACTGTGACACCAAACTTTTGATTTCCGGTTTTAGCCTTAGAATTTTAGGGCTGAAATAATAGTTTATTATTAAGTTCATAATCTAGCCTTAATTTAAGTAGAACAATTACTAGAATCATTATTGTTATTGGGAATTTTGTTTCCCAAAATTTAGAACTTTCTATATAAATTCTTATTCTCATATATGTAATCTTCCCTTATTTAAGTTATTTTTTTCACCATACAAATTAAAATAATTTTAATTACGCGGGGACCGCGTGTCAATATTTCTAGTTATTGATAATATGAGGGGTTGTTCCTTTTATTACGCAAAAAATCAGGGCAGAATCTCCCTAATATTATTCATAACTTTTAATCTTATTCATTAATGTCCATTAAGGTTGTCTTTATTAACCTTAGCCTTAAAAAATATCATCAAAGCGCCTCCAAATCCCATTTTCTCTTCTCCACTCACATCACACACATACAGCTACAGTACAAAAATCTCATACCCCACCCCACCCCACCTCTCCTCACCCTCGTAAGCTCCGTCATTGAACTCCCTATATTAAACGGTTAAAACACCGTTAATCCCATTTCTCCTCATGCTGATCTCCGACCACCACCGTAACTCCACCACTGCCAATGAACAGAGTCATCGCTGACCCCCGCCTCCGTTCACCTTCTAACAACAACAACAAAGTGATGAAGAGAAAAGCACCGTCGTCGACAAACTCGTTGTCGGAGAAAAATGATGTGCACGGTGTGAGGAATGCGCATTTTTTGAAATGGAGGGCGGGGGATTTGTTCGGTGTGGCGCGGTATCTGTTAGAAATTGGGGATACAGAAAAGAATAGGATAAAAAATATATGTGAGTTTCTTTGGGGGGCGTGAACTGAAACACTTTCCTAAAAGCAATATTTTCACTATATATTAAAAAAATCTGCTTCCCATGATACAACAAGAAATTTTAGAATTTTTATAAGATGCAGAAAATTGTGAGTGAATTAAATAAAATCAGAATCTGTATCAATATATTTATAGAACACGAAGAGTTCCAATTGAACATACATGTTTATTCACTAGAGTTGTGTCCCGTAGGATAGATTGCACTCTTTCACAAATAATACTACGAGTTGCAACTCTTCTCGACTAGTTGTGTCCCTTAGGATAGATTTGCACACTTTCACAATTAAATTCAGATTTCAATATAATATAATCTGAACATTAAAATACTAGGAGTTACAACTCTTCATTAATTTATTTTGATTTTAAATAAAGTAAATTCAAAATTTAATTACTACAACTAGCTCGCTCTTGACGAAGTTATAGGTGTCCGTAGGTTGAACCTCAACTCCGTACCGAAAATATCACAAGTATATCAAGCACTTTAGTGTCTCATAAAATTCCTTTACCAACCTTAGCACCATTATATATGGCGATATGCTAATCCCGCATGTTGTTGACATTAATAATAAAAAACACATTTTTCTTACCAAAGCGGCACCGCTTTTATATTCACATAGGTAGAGTTTCTACTTTTGTCTCAGTTGCTAATGACAGTTAGCTAACTCCATTAAGAGCAACCGCTCATCCTACTTTTATTCGCAACTGTCAACACTATTTATTTATAGTATTCTCAAGCAACATAGAAATGACTTGTTTGTACCCATTAAACTTTAGAACCATTAGTTTACTGATTTAAAGTTGGGTTCCCATCATTGGTGCTTAAATTTAACATTTTCAGTCGCCTACCATTAGTCGTACTTCTCATTAATTCTTTTGTAAGCCGTTTAGTGAGGGGATAGGCAAAATTATGAAAGGACTTAACATATATTATGGTGATCACCATTTCCATTATATATATATATATATATATATATATATATCACTGTACGCACAAGATATTGCTGCTTCATTATCGCAGTACAAAGAAGTCGGTGCAGTAAGTTGTGGCCACGACATAATATCTGTTAACAGAACTTGCAACCATTTTACTTCTTTGCCTACTACTGCAAGAGCAATAAATTCGGAGACTATAGTTGAATGTGCAATGCAAGTTTGCTTTTTGGAAGCCCAACTAATAGCTCCTCAACCTAAAGTAAAAATTCATCGCGACTTGGACTTACTTTCAATGTTATTTGTCAACCAACTTGCATCACAAAGTCCTTCTAGCACGACTAAATAATCATTATAAACAAACTTAAAGATTTTGTTTTCTTTAAGTATCCGAATATTCTACTAACCGCTTTCCAATGATATTTGCTAGGTTTACTTATAAATCTTGCCATCATACACATATCATATGCTATGTCGGGCCTTGCACAATGCATTGCATACATAAGACTACCAATGACACTAGCATAATCTAATTTTGCACTAATCCTTCCATAATTTTCAAATTGTTTGACACTAGAATCAAATGGAGTATATGCTTCTTTTATACCAAGATGCTTGAACTTATCAAACATTTTCTCAATGTCTTGAGCTTGGTTCAAGGAATAACCCTTTTCATGCTTGGTTAACTCAATACCTAAAATAGTATCTACTTTATTTAGGTCTTTCATTTGAAAGTCTGAAGTCAAATAGCTTTTGGTATCTTCAAATGCCCTTTGATATTTGTAATAAAAATTAGCATATCATCAACGTTAAAGCACAACATTACACCATACTCATTTGTTACTTTACTATAGACGCACATATCAGCATTATTATGTCGGAACCCGTTTGATACGATTACTACATCAAATTTCTTATGCCACTGTTTTGGAGCTTGTTTCAAGCCATATAATGACTTGATTAGCTTACAAACTTTTTATTCATTCACTGGAAGAACAAAACCTTCAGGTTGCTTCATATACACCTTTCGCTTAAATCACCATTTAAGAATATTGTTTTAATATCCATTTAATGCACATATAATTTGTGAATCGATGCCAAAGCAAATAATGTTCTAATGGATGTTGTTCTTGCCACATGTGTATAAGTATAAAAATCATCTATGCCTTCTCTTTGAGAAAAACCTTTAGCCACTAAACCTACTTTGAAGGTTTGTACCAAACCATCGGTTCTATATTTTTTCTTTTAAACACCCATTCCCTACCAATCGGTTTAGAACCAGGAGGTAAATCAACTAGAATCCAAGTACCATTGGACATTATAGAGTCCATTTCATCATTTACCGCTTCTTTCCATAAAGGAGCATCTCTAGAAGTCATTGCTTCATTAAAAGTATTTGGATCCGTTTCTAAGTTTAACACAATAGGTGCTTTGTTTAGAACTTTTGTTCTGCTCGTTCAACAAGAAAGGAATGGAATATGGTGAGATAAAAATACAATCCAAGAATTTGTATTTTCTCATTCTTTGATTTTTTCTTGGTTCTAGAGATTCATCGATTTCTTTTCTTTTCTCACCGACCCCCACATTTTGTCGATTTGATACAACCTAATTTTGCATTTTGTTTTCATTTTGAGATGGAACAGAATCGTGAATGAATTTATTTTCAAATAATTCAACATGTATGGATTCAATGATAACATTCGAACTTAAGTCCAATAGTCTTTATGCTTTTCAATTATGTCCATATCCAACAAAAATGTTTTTAATGCCTCTTCCTAACTTGGACTTATGAGGATCAGTAACTTTATAAAAAGCAACACACCCCCACACTTTAAAATAATTCAAGTTAGCTTTCTACCTTTGTTCCATGTTCATAAGGTGAACACTTAAATTTCTTGCATGGAACTCAGTTGTAGACATGACATGCTGTCAATAAGGCATCGCCCCAAAGTGAGAAAGACAACTTTGCAATCGTTAACATAGAATTATTTATTTCTACCAAGGATCTATATTTTCTTTCTGCTAGTCCATTTTGTTGAGGACTATATGGTGCAGTTTTTTGATGAATAATTCCATGATTCTCACAAAATTTATTAAAATAATCGGAAAAATATTCATCACCTTTGTGACTTCTTAAGATTTTGATCTTTTCTCTTTTTGATTTTCGACAATGGACATGAAGTCCTTAAATTTATCAAATGCTTCATCCTTGGTTCTCATTAAGTATATATATATATGTGTGTATATCTTGAATGATCATCAATAAAGGTGATAAATATATTTTCCCACCTCTTGTTAATTGACCATTTAATTCACATATATCAGAATGCATAACTTCTAATAATTCAGAACTTCTTTCTACTTTAAAAATGGCTTCTTCATCATTTTTTTCTTCAACACAGATTTCACATTTTCCAACATGTTTATCACTAATTCTAGTATAATATATATATATATATATATATATACATATATATTGTCATCCTATAAGAACACATATACATGAGACATATTCCATATTTTCACATGCAAATTTCATTACTCCATAAATCATACATCACGTAGTTAATAAATTAGAAACTGATAAAATAAGTTGCATTTTCAATTCCTGACTACATGTAGCAACTTTCAAAGTATAAAATAAATTCACAACGTTCCAGAAAATTGAAAGATGTTGAAAACACGCAATCTTTCATACTTGTTTAATTCATCATAACGAGATTCATGAAAAGACACATCATTTTAGCTGCAATCCAAGTGACCATCAACAATAACCGTTCCTTAATTCTTGGTCAAGGCATAAATAACAAACTTGTTTGGATTTTAATACTTAAACATACATAATCCATTCCACTAAAGTTGACTGAACTTAACATACACATCTTATAGATTATTAATTAATATATCTGCACTTACATATTGCATAGTTATAATCATAATCACATGAAAGTTATGTTCCTACTTCCTACACGATAAATACTTTTGGCGGTTCAAAATAGTACATGTTTGTATATATTCTTGTTATTACTAATATATAATTATGAACGTACGTATATCTGTATATTTAAACACACGTTCTCAATTTAAAAATCAAAACATAAGACGTGACCATGCATGAAGGAAGTTATTTCACAATCTATATTTTGTTTTTAATGTGCATAGAACACATAAGCATTAAAATCGCTGTTTAGATATGTAATATTGAAATTGTAGGACCGTGGATTGACACAACACTTTTGAGAGTTAAGCTGGAATTGCCTTAACTCTATTGTGATCTTCTTGATAATAATAATGTGCAGCGGAAGTAAAACACAAGAAGATATAATTTTAAGAAGTTTTCAACATTATTAAAAACTTCCAAGCCTTAGGCCAAATAACCATAAAGGTTTTAACAAAGAAACGTTCCTCACAACAATTCACTCTCGCTCTTTGTTGATCGGACTCAACGAAGCAGACAAGTAAGAACTACTTAACTTCTATGAACTAGACTTAAGCAGTTGATACAAAAACTTCGCAAAACAAAATGAAGACAATACAGAGAATAATTAATCTCTCAGATTATGTAGCTCGATTGTCTCGTCTTCGTTTTGATGAACTTCACATCTTTTATAGGTTTCTTGAGTCTTGCACGCTAAGATGCGTTGTTAAAATCTTTGGTAACTCTTGTTGTTTCCTTGTTGAGATTTGCCTTCTTTGTGAACTTCATATCTTTTCAGAATATGTGTTTCCTTCATTACTGATTTAACAAGGTAACACATCTTCTTCAATTCGGAGAATCTTGGAAAGAATCGCGTCTCAAAGAACAGCTAACTTGTTTCCTTCTTTTGAAACCGTGTGAGTTTACTATTCAACTTTACTTGAATTGTGGAAACTTCAAGTAAGGAATCTTCCATAGCTCTTCATTGTGATAAAGATACCTTCCTGGACATAAACATAAACAACTAAAATCGTGGAACTTGGTTAATACGTGAATAAAGGCAAAACTTAATTTTGGCAACTAAAGAGCAGTTTTCGCACAAGCTCTCGGCTTTCAATGTTATCCTCAACGTTAACCCAACATCGTCTAACATTGATTCCAGAAAACCCTGCACTTTCAATCTCCCCCTTTTTGCCTTTCTTCACAAAACCAACACCTGTTCCAATCAAGTCTTATATCCAGAAAGTTATAATCAACAAGAAACAAATTAAACTACTAGACTGCTCCCCCTCAATGCAAGATAACAAATTCAAAGTTAAATTGGCAAGGACAAATATTAAAGTCATCACTACAACCACATATGTACATATGTTCAGACCTCAACATTCATCAATGTTGCCTCAACATTGAAACCAGTAAGCTTTCTGCATAAAAGGTTAACCAGAAAACAGTTCAAAATATTCCTTCATAAGAAGTAGCAATTAAGATCAGTTAGAGCAGTTCATCAGTAGTACTTAGAGTTACATGCCATAGCTAAATATCAAGGACATGTCCCTTGATCAAATAAAACCAAATAGAGATTAATGTACCAGGTGTTCAAAGATATTAGCAGTTCATAGAAACAGACCATAAACTAGAAGACTAAAATTAAAATTGGAACTACTCTCCCCCTTTTTGTGAAGAATGGAGTTTCTCCAAATTTTTCACAATGTCCTCCAGATCTTTGAGGTGTTCCTTCCTCTCCTCAATCTCCCGCTGAGTGTCAGCAATCTGCCCCCTGTACCAGTTCAGCATATGATTCACAAAAATAGATGTTATGACCATGCAGTCTTCTTCTTTGGACATATGTACTGAAGTTCCAGCAAACTCCAGAGCCTTCTTCTTTTCAGCCATTGGTCTCACCACTCCTTTTGGGTTCCATGGAAGGTCTCTCACTCTTGATTCAGACAAGTATCTTGGGAGAATTGTAAGTTCAGTATCATTATTCCTCCAGCCCACAGTAACACTTGTCTTCAATCCTTGATTGCTCAGGATTTTGCAGATGAGAGAGGGAAAAGGCAGCATGCCATTCTTCCTTCCAGCAACTTCCGACATAGACTTCACAATCCTCTCCCCAATGTTCACTGCCAGCCCATTCTTGATTTTGTAGACTAAGATTGCTGATTCCTTAGTCAAAACAGTGATATTTTTGCTTGGCAGCCAGTTGAAGCAAGCTATCTTGTGCAAGACAGCACTCAGGGAGGTGAGTTTTGTGGTTGGCAGAGCATCTCTCCAGGTTTTAACCAACCCTCCAGTCAGGTCCTCAATCACATCATCATAATAGGGGTCCTCAGATTCATCAGCAGTAGGGAAGCCACAGAGCTTGTTGATGTTGTGGGGTTCAATGTTGAAGAATCTCCCCCTCACCCAAGCCTTTCCAAATTTTGGAGATCTGTTGTCCATGATCCATTTGGAGAGATTAAGGTAGAACTCCATGACAATCTCATGAGCATAGTCATTCAGCTCCATCACTGATTGCTGCTACCCTCTTGCCTCAAGCAAGTCTATCACCTTATTCTCTTTGAAACTGGCCATCTCTATAGCTCTTTCAGTGTGAATCTTCTTTCTTTTGAAGTAATCCCACTTATTCTCCAACTCTTGAGAGAGACAATAGGGAGAAAAGTAGCTCCCCTCATCATCAGGATAGACCACATACAACCCATCAGTGTACTCCTCTGTTCCTGATGTTGCCCCAACATCAGCAGCAACATCCTGTTCCTCCTTAGTCCCATTTTCCTTCTCCTCTTCCTTCTCCTCTTCTTCCTCTTCATCCTCAACATCTACCACCTCAATTTCCTCTTCCATTACTTGATTTCCTTTCCTTTTTCTCTAAGCAGCAGCAGCAGCCTGCTTATCATCCTCAGCCTTCTTCTCAGCCTCAGCAGCCCTCTTCCTATCTCAGCCTGTCTCTTCCTGGCCTCAGCCTTTGCCTTGGCAGTCTCATACATGGTTTTCTGTTTATCCCCTGCAGCCCTGCTCTTTTTCTTTTGAACCCTAATCTACTTCCTCACCATCTTGTCCACAGACTCATCCACGGATTTCTCCACAGATTTTTCAACAGATCCATTACCCTCCCCCTCAACAGGTATACCAGCATCAAATTCAGGGATGGGTTCAGCAGTGTTTACCTCAATTTCAGGCTCATTGGCGATGGGAGTGGTTGGTTCCTCAGTTGACTCAACATTGGTGGTCGATTCTCCCTGTTTGGACTTCTTCCCTCGTCGCCCATAGGGAACGGCCTTCCTTTTAGCAGCAACAAAAGCCTCAACTGTTTTTGCAGCAGCACCTCTAGTGTGTGAGCGAGTGCGTGCGGCAGTGGGTTCACTTCCTAGGGCAACATTAGCAAGAGTTTGCAAGGGAGACTTGCTTACCATTGTTAGTGAAGAAGATTTGTGAGAATTTGCAGAGAAAAACGAGAGAATTTGAGAGTAGAGAGAGTAATTTTGCAGAGTAAACAAAAATAATAAAATTGCAAGCACAAATAAGGAAAATAGGGTTTTGATTTTTGAATTAGTCGTGAATTAAGGAAAGAGAATGAATGTTAGTGGGCAGTTACAAAATTGAACCAAATAAAAACTTCCCACTATGTTTTCCCGCGCACACGCTTTGATGTTTAAGTGACAGGTAACTAGTGCGGTTTTCAGAAATTTGAAAACTTATAAGTTCCTGTTTTCAATGTTGACCTACGACTGTGCTCAATGTTGGGATAACATTCGGTAACATTCAAACCAGAAGGTGGAGGTATAGGCTTCACCAAGGCAAATTCATGTAAGAGCTTGAGATACATCCAAAAATACATCTGAAACTTAACCAATATAGCAAGTGAGTACCTCAGACATATTGTTCAAATCAAGATCATGAGTAAGCAACATAGATAACAAGAAACACACAGGGATAAGCAGTTATGAATTCAAGGAAAAATTCACTTCCACAGCATAGAAAGTAACAGAAACAGTGTGTCACCTGCAGCATGTCACCCAAATTGTATGCCTCAATACATGAATTATACTCTCCCTAAGGCTAAACCGACACAACTCAACAAGAAAGAAACAATGCAGTTCTACATGAATGCAACAATGTAATGTCAAATCGGCAGATGGTGACCACTTATGAAGACCTTCTCAAACCAGCACAGTCACATCTCTTTGTAATCTTTATTATTTTGATAACTCATCTGAACCAAAAGCTGAAGGTTGCTAAAAACACAAGGCTAATGTCACTACTGAATGAGGGCAGCCTGAACTCCACACACCCCAGTAACAACATTAACAGCAGCAAGTTAGGTAAGTACAAAGGCCTTGAATGTTGGCAATTCACTTATCATGCACCCCTACACCCCAATTCCTTATGGATACTTGTTTACCAACCCGAATTTAAGAGAATCACCAAGTGATCAGTGCTACTAAATATAAGAAATCTAAATCTCAAACACCCTAGTAGAAAATATCACTCTTATGTGTTCCTTGGCCAAACAAACAGAAACGTGTAAATAAGCACAACTGAGTAACACTGAAGCTGTCAACATCATGCACCCCAGCTTCTCCACATGTCCTGTAAACCTTCCATATGAATAAGACCCAACTGAATAGACATCAAAGTAGTGAACTTTGTGTACCCCAACTTCTCCATATGTTAGGCTATTACAACCTCAGACAAACAGAAGAGTTTTATTACTTTTACAAAACCAAAGATGTGAAACTGATAACTAGAAAGAGTTGTTAATCAAAGATTTCAACCACACAAACCAAAAATGACAAAACAATGATTAAATGAGACTCACAAGGAAATGAAATCAACAAAAGAAAACAACAGAGTACCTACTACATCACAACCAGTATACCAGTGCTAGACAGTGGTGTTATGTCAACACTGGTTCCCTCAACATTTTCACATATTGCACATGCCAAGAGATTTCATCAAGCTGAAGAATCTCTCATTGTCTAAAGGTTTTGTAAACATATCAGAAAGCTGATTAGTTGTCTCAATATGTTCAATGTTGATTACTTTGTCCACTACCATATCTATTAGGAAATGATGCCTTATGTCTATATGCTTAGTTCTAGAATGTTTGACAGGATTCCGAGAGATACTTATGGCACTTAGATTGTCACAGAACATGAGAAGTGTATCACTATCTAGCCCATAGTCTGAAAGCATGTGTTTGAGCCACACAAGTTGGGTAACACAGCTGCCAGCTGCTACATATTCTGATTCAGCAGTTAATAATGAAACACAGTTCTGCTTCTTGCTATACCAGGAGACCAAATTATTCCCCAAATAAAAACAGCCCCCGCTTGTGGATTTCCTGTCATCCACATCACCTTCCCAGTCAGAGTCACTGAAACCAATCAAGTTAGTGTTAGTGTCATAAGAATACCAAATGCCTAAAGGTGAAGTTCCAGAGATATATCTAAGAATCCTCTTCACAGCAATCAAGTGAGATTGCCTTGGCTCAGCTTGGTACCTAGTACAAACACATACTGAAAACATGATGTCAGGTCTAGAGGCAGAGAGATATAGCAAACTACCAATCATGGATCTATACAATGTTGGGTCAACATTGCTGCCAGTGCCATCTTTTGTTATCTTCACTGAAGAGGACATAGGAGTTTTGCAATGCTTGGACTCTTGTAGCTCAAATCTCTTCACTAGATTCCTTGTGTACTTCTTCTGGTTCAGGAAGATCCCATTCTCCAGCTGCTTGACTTGTAGTCCCATAAAGTAGTTGAGCTCACCAATCATGCTCATCTCAAATGTTCCTGCCATAGACTCAACAAACTTGTCTAAGGTATACTTGTTAGTAGAGCCAAATACAATATCATCCACAAAAATTTGAGCAATGCATATATCAGAGCTTTTTCTAAGAACAAACAATGTTCTATCTCCATCTCCTCTATTGAAACCTAGGCCTAACAGAAAATCAGTTAGCCTCTCATACCAAGCTCTAGGAGCCTGTTTTCACCCATACAAAGCCTTTTCAAGTTTGTACACATGGTCAGGATGTTTAGGATCAGCAAAGCCTTTAGGTTGTTCTACATAAACCTCATTGTCAATTAAACCATTCAGAAAGGCACCTTTAACATCCATTTGGTATAGTTTAATCCTAAGACAGCAAGCAATAGCAAGGAGTAATCTAATTGATTCTATCCTAGCTACTAGAGAAAAAGTCTCATCAAAATCTATACCTTCTACCTGAGTATAACCTTATGCAACCAACCTAGCTTTGTTCCTCATAATTACACCATACTCATCAGTTTTATTTTTGAAAATCCATTTTGTACCTATTACATTCACATGTGATGTCCTAGGCACTAGATTCCAAACTTTGTTTTTGGTGAATTGTAAGAGTTCCTCTTGCATGGCATTAATCCAGTAACTGTCCCTAAGAGCTTCAGTTACATTCTTAGGTTCAATGGAGGACACAAAACAAGATGCATTTTCAATAGTACATGAAGAAGACATACAAACACACAACTTAGCCATATCCTTGTAATTTACCCTTTCTTTGTTGCGTGTTCTAACTCTTTCAGTAATTTGACCAATTACTTGAGAGGCTGGATGATCTCTTTGTATTCTAAGAGGGGGATCTCTTCTGGATACAAGAACCACTTCATCTTCAAAATCTGACAGCACAGATATTGGCCTAACATTGGGGGTTTCTGGTGTTAAGTCAACATTTGTTCCAGTTTCCAGTTCAGCATCTCCAGCGTATGTGTTCAATGTTGAGTCCAATGTTGGAGTAACATCTGAACCAGTGACTTCTTCAGTACCTGCAGAAACAGTTAAATCATCAAAAATGACATTCACTGATTCTTGAACAGTATGCAGTCTTGGATTGTAGACCCTGAAAGCAGCACCATTAGGAAAATATCCAACAAATATACACTTTTCACTTTTGAGATCAAATTTGCTCAAATAGTTTCTATCTTTTAGCAAATAGCAGTTAATACCAAATTCATGAAAGTGTGATACTGTTGGTTTTGAACCCTTCAAGATTTCATAAGGTGTCATAGTAGTACCAGGTCTAAGGTAAACACTATTACTAATATGACATGTAGTATTCAAAGCTTCAGCCCAGAGTTTTTTAGATAGGTTCTTAGAATTCAGCATTACTCTAGCCATCTCTTGAAGAGTTCTATTCTTTCTCTCAGCAATCCCATTTTGCTGAGGTGTTTTAGGTGTTGAGAACTCATGGAAAATGGCTTTAGTTTCACAGAAATTAGCAAAGCTTACATTTTCAAACTCTTTTCCATGGTCAGACCTAATCCTTCCTACAGAAGTGCCATAGAGTTTCTTGATACTAGCATGTAAAATTTTGAATGAGTTGAATGCCTCTGATTTTTCTTTCAAAAATTTAATCCCGGATATCTTGAAAAATCATCAACAATAACAAAAGCATATTTCTTACCATTTAGGCTACTAGCCTTAATAGGACCCATTAGATCCATATGTAGCAATTCAAAGCACTTATTAGTTATAGGGTTAGTACTTTGTACCTGTGGTGGTGGATGAACAACTTTTGTTTGTTTACGTTTCAGGCAGTCTTCACAAATATTTTTACATTGGCCAGTCAACTTAGGCAGTCCTCTTACAGCCTCTAACTTATGTAGTTTCTCCAGATTTCTATAGTGCACATGTCCTAACTTCTTGTGCCACATGACAGATTCATCTACCTAGGCATGGTAGCATTCAGTTTCATCTTGAGAAAGATAACAGTTATCCTTTGATCTTGTACCTGTCATGACACAGACATTGTCACTATAAACACTTCACATGAACTTTTATCAAAAGTAACTAGCAAGTTATCATCACAAAGTTGACTTATGCTAATTAAATTTTCTTTCAATCCTTCAACCAGCAACACATCCTTGAGTGGTGAAAATCCTTCAACATCCAGTACTCCTTTTCCAATGATTTTCCCTTTAGTGCCTCCTCCATAGGTAACTATTCCAACAGGCAAAGGGATTACATCTTTTAGGTTGTCAATGTTTCCAGTCATGTGCCTTGAACATCCACTGTCAAAATACCACTTACCTACAAGGTTAGAGTAAACAACAGAAAAGACAACATTACAAACAATTTTAACCTTAGGAGTTTTTATCCAAGTTCTACTTTTATGCCCTTCAGCATTGTTACCTAATGTTGGGATAACATTCAGATTAGAGGTTCTCCTAACATTGGTACTGCTATTCATTCCTGTTTTTTTTCAATCACATTTTTGAATTTTTTACAATAAGGATTAATGTGACCAGGTTGAAAACAGTATTGACAGATAAAAGTAGGCTTTTTCACAGTGTTGACAGGAATTTCACTATTCGCACAACTCTTTTCCTTGATAGAACTAGTTTCTAAATAGGCAGAATTAGCATCTTGAGAGGGAGGTTCTTTAACATAGCCCAAACCATTATTACCTGGATTTCCCATGCTCATCATCTCATCAAGCTTAGATGTAGAAGAGTTCCATTTGGCAGTGATTTGTTCAGCTTTATCTAATTTTACCTTTACCTCCTTTAGTTCAGTCTCAGTTCTGTCAAGATCCTTCTCATACATTTTCAGCATCTCCTTCATGCATCCAATCTCTTCCTTCAAGCTTTTGTTGCTCTTGATGAGTTTGTCATTCTCAAGCAGCAGTTTGTGATAGATAGACTTCAGGTCTTCAATGATTTCCTCCTGGGACATTTCACCTTCAAAGAAGTATTCTTCATCTAGATCCATTATGCCATGAAAACAATCAAAGTTAGATTCATCAAAGTAGGACGCAAGATAAGGTTCAGAATCAGTATCATATTCATCCCAATCCTCAAAGAAGGTCTCATGTTCTGATGTTGGATCCTGAATGTTGGGGTAACATTGAGATCCATGACAGTTCAGGGAGTCTTCTGGCGTCCAGTCAATCTGAGTGAGTAGCGCAGCAGTTTGAACCTCTTCTGATTGTTGTTCAGCTTCTCCAGAACTAAAGTCATCTTCATTGAGATCATCTACACAAACCCAATGAGAATTTCCTCTTTTTCTAAGAGTGTTAGCACATTCATTAGCCATATGACCATATCTTTTACATTCAAAACATTGAACATCTTTTAACTTATCGGCTTCTAAAAGAGTAGGTTTTGATGCCATGTACTTCACAAACTTAGGAGGTAATTTCTTATAACCTGGGAAACTATTACTAAGATTCTTTTCTTTACTTTTTCCTTTAAGATTCATCTTATTGAACTTCTTAGTAATTTTACCATAGCTTGAAGAAATTATTTCATAATCCTCATCACTTTCATTGTCAATACTTGATCCTATTAAAGCAACAACCCTATGTTTGCTAGGTTGTGAGGCAAGCTCCACCTCAAATTCTCTAAGAGTATTCATCAAGACTTGAAACTGCAGATTAGCAAGGTTCCTAGATTCACTCATTGCGATTTTCTTGAGAGCAAATTTAGATGACAGTGTTCTCATAGCTTTATAAACCATTTCTTGATTAGTCATAACAAAACCTAGATTTTCACATTGGTTAGCAATATCAAGAATTTTCTCAAAATAACTGTCAACACTTTCATCTTCACCCATCTCAAGTTTTTCAAATTGCAAAAGCAGTTGTTTATATTTAGAATCTTTAACAGCAGAATCTCCTTCACAATGCAATTCAAGTATATCCCAAGCATGTTTGGCTTTTGTACAGTTCTGGATTAACTTGAACACGTGATGATTAACCCAACTAAAGATAGCATTAAGAGCTTTCTCATTAGAGTTATAGAGACTTACCTCTGCTGCTGTGCAATCTGCTTCTGGTTTTGGTACTAGATCACCTTCGCCATATCTTGGCAATGTTTGAAGAGAATATCCATTGATCACGGATTGCCAGGCTCGAATATCAATAGCTTTGATGTGAGACCTCATCCTGATCTTCCAGTATGCATAATTGGAGCCATCCAAAACTGGAATCCTCTTGGTATTAGGATTAACACTGTCCATGGTGTTGTATGACCTCCAAACCACCAGTGTAGTCGGTGTTCGGCTCTGACGCCAATTGAAATTGTAGGACCGTGGATTGACACAACACTTTTGAGAGTTAAGCTGGAATTGTCTTAACTCTATTGTGATCTTCTTGATAATAATAATGTGCAGCGGAAGTAAATTACAAAAAGATATAATTTTAAGAAGTTTTCAATATTATTAAAAACTTCCGAGCCTTAGGCCAAATAACCATAAAGGTTTTAACAAAGAAATGTTCCTCACAACAATTCACTCTCGCTCTTTGTTGATCGGACTCAACGAAGCAGACAAGTAAGAACTACTTAACTTCTATGAACTAGACTTAAGCAGATGATACAAAAACTTCGCAAAACAAAATAATACAAAGAATAATTAATCTCTCAGATTATGTAGCTCGATTGCCTCGTCTTCATTTTGATGAACTTCACATCTTTTATAGATTTCTTGAGTCTTGCACGCCAAGATGTGTTGTTCACAGCTTTGGTAACTCTTGTTGTTTCCTTGTTGAGATTTGCCTTCTTTGTGAACTTCATAACTTTCTAGAATATGTGTTTCCTTCATTACTGATTTAACAAGGTAACACATCTTCTTCAATTCGAAGAATCCTGGAAAGAATCGCGTCGCAAAGAACAACTAACTTGTTTCCTTCTTTTGAAACCGTGTGAGTTGATTATTCAACTTTACTTGAATTATGGAAACTTCAAGTAAGGAATCTTTCGTAGCTCTTCCTTATGATAAAGATACCTTCCTGGACATAAACATAAACAACTAAAATCGTGGAACTTGGTTAATACGTGAATAAAGGCAAAACTTAATCTTGGCAACTAAAGAGCAGTTTTCGCACAAGCTACCGGCTTTCAATGTTATCCTCAATGTTAACCCAACATCGTCTAACATTGATTCCAGAAAATCCTGCACTTTAAAATATGTACCCAGATAACATTACTCATGCAGTCAGCGGAAAGTAACAAGTCATACAAAAAGGAGAGCATTCAAAAGAAAGAGAATACTCAGTTTAAAAGATGCGAAAATAACACCAATTGAACTTTCAGATGCATGTATCTATTCTTAGCCGAACACCATTTGCAAGTGTCCTCATCATATTTCCAAACGCTATAGGTATACAACGCCGCAACAAAAATGCCAAACACCGCAACTGAATTCTGCTAGCGGAGATAGTTCATGCCATCAAACCGGAATTCGAAGCAGTCTGCGCAACCTTAGTAAATCCGCAATAACTTTCTCTAAAAAAATCCAAATGACCTCTCGTTTCGTTTGTTTCATGAAACTAGAGTCTACTCTTTTCTGTTTCCATTGAAGATATTGCTTTTAGATTGATAGAAATTGGGGATACAGAAAAGAATAGGATACAAAATATATGTGAGTTTCCTTGAGGGCATGAACTGAAAACACTTTCCTGAAAGCAATATTTTTAGTATATATTAAGAAAATCCGTTTACGATGATACAACAAGAAATTTTGGAATTTCTATAAGATGCAGAAAATTGTGAGTGAATTAAATAAAATCCGAATCTGTATCAATATATTTATAGAACACGAAGAGTTCCAATCGAACAGACATGTTTATTCACTACAGTTGTGTCCCGTATGATAGATGACACTCTTTCACAAATAGTACTACGAGTTGCAACTCTTCACGACTAGTTGTGTCATTTAGGATAGATTTGCACCCTTTCACAATTAAATTCAGATTTAAACATAATATAATATGAATATTAAAATACTACATGTTACAACTCTTCATTAATTTATTTCGATTTAAAACAAAGTAAATTCAAAATTAAATTAATACAACTAACTAGCTCTTGAACTAGTTGAAGATTTTATTTTCTACTACAGATACTCATTGTTCACAACTAAAAATATTCAATTGTACCACCTCGTGCCGTGCGCCTTCGCCTACACCATGATATATCGAATATTCAGTCTAAGATGTATCTCTTTCCATGTGTTTTAGAATTCTCATAGGTGTAACCAAAGTCTACACTAAGCCGAGTAACCAAAGTCCCAAAGTTTTTTACAATATAACACGTTGAACAAAAGTTAAGCTAATGTGTTTCTGGTGACACAGTGTGTGAGAATTGTGTGGGTATACCACATCACTTGGCTAGTGAACTCAGCTTGCCATCTATGGGGAAAGCAGGCGTGGAATACAGGAGATTTATCTCAAAACAATTGGTACACTCAGTCATTCCTCGACTGAATATCAGCGTTCCTTTCAAGATCAACTTATTATTATTTGCTTTTCATTGATTGTTTTCATAAACGTTCGGCCTACTATATTAAACAAATTGTGAATTTCATGATCAGGTGGGTGGCATTGCTTGCATTTGGAGAGGGTTGGCATAACAATCACCACGCCTTTGAATCCTCGGCTTGACACGGACTAGAATGGTGGCAAATTGGCATGACTTGGTATGTGGTGAGACTTCTTCAAGCTATTGGATTTTGCACTGATGTTAAACTGCCTACTACCATTCATAAGCAAAAACTGGCTTTTAGTAGCAAATGAGGTTTGGTATAGGTAAAAACGGCTCTACTTTTTTCCACTCTTGGCGATCTTTATTATATACTGAAGAGAGGGACTTGTAGAAAGAAATGGGAAAGCATTGTAGCATAAGGGAGTGTGCTGGTATACAGTTAGAATATACTTGAGGGGTTTAATTTTTCTTAATGAGCTTAGTTTTGAAAGTTTGAAACGTGTTAAAGAACTCGACATTTATGATTAATTTACAGTGGATGAGGTGGGATGATGATATATTGTTATATCTTGCTTGTTGGAGGAAGTCTAAACCTGAAATGCGACCTAAGAAGTCCGAAATATATACGACGCCGAGATATGTGTACCACCTTTGGTGACATATGTCACAAAGTCGAGATTTGTGTTATTAATTCGAAGTTGAAAATTAATAGCTCAATATCCTAAAATTAAGAATAGGATTTCCGTGTATTAATAATGTCTTGTATCTGTAAATATGTACAATTGTCTGCTTACTGAAAACAATACACGGTTTTAAGCATGGACCAGGATTTTATACGTTTTCACAAGAAGTACCAAAGAATTTTCTTTCTTTGGCCTTTTCATGTTTAATTTATTATAACAATAAAAACAAATATCCAAATAATTATAGTTTGGCCAAGATTTAATCTACAGTAGACTTGCTGACGTGGTGCCACCACATTCAATACACGAATGAGATCAGTAAAGGTGTTTTTTTCTATTTTGGAGTTATGGATTGATTGATTATGTTGTTATTTGTGGCTTAGGTGTTTGTAGCGATGCAAACGGGGTATATACTGTGGACGTGGCTAATCGAGGGGAGACCAAGAGAGACCATTTCGGCTCTGTTTATTTTCACATGTAGAGGATTCTTGGATATGTAACGCAGCTTCCATTGCCAGAGGTTCTTACTTTTCACTCATTTTATGATATTAATGTTATTTCAATTTCAAATTTGGGGACAATTAATCTTACAATTATACACAAATTTATTATGGGAAGAGTTTTTACCTTCAATTTGATCTAAAATTGAATATTTATTGGTGTCTCGCAATTATATGTGATCGTATGGTTTGAGTTCTCACTCTGATATGAAATCTTGAGCTTGAGATGTGTGGTGTGCAATCTTTTGGGGCAATGTACTGGAATTAGCATCATAAAGCAAAAAAGCCTTTAGTATATTTATGGAAATTGGCATGGATTAATGGTGTTTTATATTCTCATTTTGATGAATATGCTTAAGGCCATGTGATAGGGGTCACACAATTAGCATTCACCAACTAACAAATCACTGAAATACTGTCTGGATGAATTCAAACTTTGAACAGATTCTTAGGACAATAGAGGTTCCTAGTACAGAGTACTGACTGATAAATTTGATCCTTTTGTATCAAGTAGTGTCTCCAAATGAGATTGAGACTGGATTGGTGTACTTAATTAATTCATTTCTGGATGAATAGGACTTTTTGGGTTCAGGCCCGGGCTTTCCTGTTGGAAATGTGTCATTTTTCTTGTTCTATTCAGGCGATGTTGCTGCATCGGCTATTGCATCCTTAGACATGAAGCGTGAGCAAAGATGGGAATTGGCACATGTATTCGACTTTCTGAATGTATTGCAAATCATAAGGTTGCTGACTACTCGAGGCCACTACACTATCGACCTGACAGTGGGCATTGGTGCTGGAATACTGTTTGCTTAAATTATTAGTTGTGTTTAGAAAAAAGAAACAAATACTCAAAACATGTCTCAGTTTGATTTGTTTCAAACAGGTAATTGAAAGTTGAAACCAGCCAATCAATAATTAATCAAAGAAGAAAGCAGAGCGATTTAATTAATGCCAACATTTCTAGATCCACAAACTCACATTTAGTTTGCCCAAGTCAATGGTTAGTGTAATGGTCCCAACCACTATGTTACCAAACACAACTTGCATGTTCGCAGGTGAAGAATTTGTTGGTTTAGCAAAGAAACACAGCCCTTTAACTTATAGCAGACTCCAAATACAGCACAAGCAATGTACTAAATACAATTCTTGTTCAGATTTTTCAATAGTGTTTTTGTCACAACTAAAAAAAAAGGTCTTTTTCACAATGTCATGTTAAATGGATTTGCTTGTGCATAAAGTTTCTTCGTACTCCTAGTTGATGTTACCAACCAAAATTATGGCAATTTAAACAAATATTTCAGTTGAGAATTTTATTTTTAGACAATCGGTACACTTAAGCATTAGTAGTAAGTTCATGTAAACGATAATGCGATATAGGTAAGAAAGAGTCATCTGATCGATACAGTTCAGTTTTCATAGTAATTATCAACAAATTTATAAAGGGATAAAAGCATCAAGCCTCCTGAACTATACATGTTTTTGCGACTTGCCCCCTGAACTAAATTAATAAGCGTTTTCCCCCTTAAACTATGCACGTCTGTTCGATTTGCCCCCTCGCTGGGTTCTCGGCTATTTTTAAACGGAATATTCTCCGTTCGAAGTGTTTTTTCGCCTATATTTTGACATAAACTACCAAAATACATCTAGTACAACACATATGAGTCGTGTAGGGGGAATATTCCGGCCAAAAATAGCCGAAAATACAACGAAGAGGAAATCGCATTTTAGCCTGAATATACCCCGTTCGAGATATTTTTTCGCCTACTTTTTGTCATCACCTACCAAAATACATCTAGTACAGTACATATGAGTCGGGTAAGGGGGAATATTCCAGCCAAGAATGACCAAAATTAGCCAAAAACCTGGCCAGGGGGCAAATCGAACAGACGTGCATAGTTTAGGGGGGGAAACGCTTATTAATTTAGCTCAGGGGGCAAGTCGCAAAAACGTGTATAGTTCAGGGGGCTTGATGCTTTTATCCCATTTATAAATGTAAGTAATTACTAAAAGCATAACCAAAAATTCCATTATTCCACTCGTAGAAGTTGATGCAAAAATAGAAATTTCAGTTGAGCGCATATAAAATGTAATAAAAACTCAAAACTACACAAACACAACCTTTCAACGACATGATTAGGGGTGTGCACATTTCGGCCGGTTCGGCCGAACCGGCCGAAACCGAACCGAACCGGTCAAACCGAAACCGAACCGGTTCACATACGGTTCGGTTTCGGTCGACCGTTTTTGTGTTGTTCGGTTCGCGGTTTTCTTCGGTGACCGAACCGAAAAACCGAAAACCGAACCGAAAACCGAATTTATGATGCATTTTTTTTTTTTTATGTTTTGCTACTTTGTTTATGGATTATTATTTGTTAGCACTTAGTAGGTGTTTAATGTTTATGCAATTTTGTTATGGTTTATACTTTATACCGTTGTTTATGGTTTGTTAGTAGAATTATTTCAAGAACACATTAACATTATAATTATATATAAAAAAAATAATGGATATAAGATAACTAGATAACTAGAAAAGTATTTATTGAAAATTATTGAATTCTTGTTAAAAAAATAAAATAAATCTTTTAAGAAATATTTTGCCTTCTTCTTAAACAAATACACAATTCTTTATAGTTTTTATCATTTGTTTTTGTTTATAGTTTACGGTGCGTTGTAATTTCGGCGACGTATTATATATTTGGAGGTCAATATTATACTTTGTACAACAATATTGTTTTTTTTATTTTTTAGAAAAATGAAAGCTAAGTAATTTGCTCAATATTTTGTAAAAAAAAAAAAAAAAAAAAAAACCGCCGAACCGAAAACCGGACCGAACCGAACCGAAATTAACCGGTTTTAATCGAACCGAACCGATTGATATACGGTTCGGTTTCGGTCGGCCGAAAACCTTTAGTTCGGTTTATCGAACCGGTCGGTAACCGAACCGAACCGGGCCGAACCGGCCGATGTGCACCCCTAGACATGATGGAGAAAAAGCATCATAGGCAAACTCATTCTCATATATGAGAACACCTTAAATTGTATAAAGAACGCGCATTTCTTAAGGTGGAGGGCGGGAGATGTACTCGGTGTGGTACGGTGCCACCCCATACCATGCTTCTTTGCTTTCTCTCTCTTGTTCTTCATGGCGGTCGAGTATACTTACGTGATGATTCCACCCACTGCTCCACCTTTTGATTTGGGATTTATAGCCACATGAACCCTCCATGGATTGCTCGTCGCGAGGCCTGCTCTCAATAAGCTTCTTGTTGGCCTTAATACGGTGTGTTTCTCTGTTTGAATTGACGTCTAGGCATTTGAAAGTTCTAAAGAATCTTAGATTATTAAAAAGACTAGGCATTTTTCTATTTTTAGAATATTAACTTACCAGCGGGTTTTAATTAACTACATATTACACTACAAGATTTGGGGGTCAATAGTGACCCCCGGGTTGTGACTCAAGTTGAGTCACTTGTCTTCAGTGACTCGTGAAGACAATTGCGACTCACCCTGAGTCGCAGATTTGTACCAGGCACACAGCGACTCAAATTGAGTCGCTGTTGACCTCAGGAACATTCAGCGACTCAATATGAGTCGCTGAATTCAAAAATATGACTTGGGCCATACATTTTGGCCCGATTGGGCCAAAATGTGTGGCCCAAGTCTGGGCTCGTCCAATATCTGAAGCAATCAGCGACTCACGTTGAGTCGCTGATTCCTTCTATAAATAAAAAAAAAAATTTCTTACCAAATCGCAAAACCCATTTCAACTGCCTGTCACTATTGACAACGGCTATTAACAATAGCGACTCAACTTGAGTCGCTATTGGTAATGGCCGTTGTCAATAGTGACTGCAAATGACAATAGTGACCGCTTTGCAGTCACTACAAAACATTAGTGACCGCAAAGCGGTCACTAGTGACATTTGCGGTGACTATTGACAACGGCTATTGTCAATAGTGACCGCAAAATTCAATAGTGACCGCCTTGCAGTCACTACAAAAGATTAGTGACCGCAAAGCGGTCACTACTAACATTTCCGGTCACTATTGACAACGGCTATTGTCAATAGTGACCGCAAAAGTCAATAGTGACCGCCTTGCAGTCACTACAAAAGATTAGTGACCGCAAAGCGGTCACTACTGACATTTCCGGTCACTATTGACAACGGCTATTGTCAATAGTGACCGCAAAAGTCAGTAGTGACCGCCTTGCAGTCACTACAAAAGATTAGTGACCGCAAAGCGGTCACTACTGACATTTCCGGTCACTATTGACAATGGCTATTGTCAATAGTGACCGCAAATGTCAGTAGTGACCGCTTTGCAGTCACTAATGTTTTGTAGTGACTGCAAAGCGGTCACTATTGACATTTGCGGTCACTATTGACAACGGCTATTACCAATAGCGACTCAACATGAGTCGCTATTGAAGTTGGCCGTTATCAATAGTGACCGTTTTGCAGTCACTATTGACATTGGGCGTTATCAATAGTGACTGCTTTTCGGTCACTACTGAATCAACAGGGACCGAATTGCAGTCCCTATTAATATTCATATTTTAAACCCTAAACCTTAAACCCTAAACCCTAAACTTTAAAATCGATATTTTAAGATGGTTCGAGGTGCCGCGTTGTTTTTTTAGTTCATAATAACCATTATAAGAGTTAAAACAACAATAATTTCAATGACGCATTGTAAATCCAAACATTAAGTAAAGAGAACGGATCACTTTGACGATGCTCTTATTAATTTGTATGACGAATGTCATAATAACAAATTAATTGTATATACATATAAGTATAATGATTACTTGATGTGATGATATATACCTCATAATCATATATATGCTAACATTAGTGAAGTAAAGCATAAAAACGAATAACAACTACAACTAACTAGTGATGATTAGTTGTAGAACATGAAATAGATCTCCAACGTTAATAACTCGTTGAATCTCAATCAATCTATTAATCCACAACTAAACTACTATGAGGTTGGTTTTGTAATCATTTATTACTTCAATTTATATGTTACAATGAGTTTGGTTACTAAGAATCATAAACACACCAAAATCAATAAAAAAAAATCGATTGTAAAGTATGGGAGACAATAGTGACTGCGATGCAGTCACTATTGCGTCAATTGGGACCGCAAAGCAGTCACTATTGACTCAACAGGGACTGCATTGCGGTCCCTATTGACTCAACAGTGACCAAATTGCGGTCCCTACTAATATTCATACTTTAAAATGGATGAATATTATTAGGGACCTAATTGCGGTCACTGATCTGGCAACAGTGACCGCATTGCAGTCACTAAAAAATATTAGTGACCTAATAGCGGTCGAAAATATGTATTAGTGACCTAAATGCGGTCCCTATTGACTAAACTGTGACCAAATTGCGGTCCCTACTTATATTCATACTTTAAAATGGATGAATATTAGTAGGGACCTAATTGCGGTCACTGATATGGCAACAGTGACCGCATTGCAGTCACTGAAATCCAAAAAATTTGAAATTGGGCAAAAATTTTAGGCGGGATTGAGAGGGAAATTTGAATTTGACGAAAATTTGAAATTTTAAACCTCCCCTCTATATATACTCACCATTATTACACATCTAAATTTCATTGTCTCCAAAAATCACCAACATAATTAACAACACTCTCTTCTTTTTTCTCCAACACACCAACACAACAACAATCTCTTCTCTTCTCCAACACACCAACACAACAACACTCTCTTCTTTTCTCCAACACACCAACACAACAACACTCTCTTCTTTTCTCCAACACACCAACACAACAACATAAATCCAAAAAATCAATTTCTTTTCTTTCACTTTTTTTATTTTAGTTTTGATCTACACTTTATTATCTTTCTTTCTTTATTTTGGATCTACACTTTATTATCTTTCTATATTTATTTTGGATCTACACTTTATTTTCTTTCTTTCACTTTTTTTTTTGTTTTGGATCTACACTTTATTTTCTTACTTTTTTTCACTTGTTGTTTTATTCATTAATCTTTTTGCTTTCATTGATCTTTTTAATCATTCATTTTTTTTGTTTTCATTCATATTATAGTTTCTATTATTAGTCATTTTTTTAATCTTTTTACATTCATGTCATTATATTAACATTTTCTTGATTATTTTATGGTTTTGATCTTGTTAAAATCATAATTTTACAAAAAAATAATAATATTCCGGATTAAATCCGGAATATTAGTGTTTTTTTTTTATTTTTCGTACAGGTAATTAGTGACCGCAATTCGGTCCCTACTAATATTCATAGATATCTATGAATATTAGTAGGGACCGAATTGCGGTCACTGTTTTTAAACTTAGTGACCGCAATTTGGTCCCTACTAATATTCATAGATATCTATGAATATTAGTAGGGACCGAATTGCGGTCACTAAGTTTAAAATTAGTGACCGCAATGCGGTCCCTACTAATATTCATAAATATTAGTAGGGACCGAATTCCGGTCGCTATTGACTTTATTAGGGACCGCAATTCGGTCCCTACTAATATTCATAGATACTCTTTGAATATTAAATAGGGACCGAATTACGGTCCCTATTTATTTTAGTGACTGCTTTTAGGTCCCTAATTCTCAATCAATAGGGACCTGAAAGCAGTCACTACTGACATTTCCGATAAACAGGGACCGGAAGGCGGTCACTAAATTTTCGGTTACTATTGACCCTCATCAGCGACCTAATTGCGGTCACTGATGGAAAGTGACCGAGGTCAATAGTGACCGGTCATCTGCGACCCAAATGCGGTCACTATTGACCATCAGGGACCCCAAGGGGGGTCAATAGTGACTGCATTTCGGTCACTATTGACCCCCAAATCTTGTAGTGTTAATATTGTAGATACAAAAATTTTAATATTAAAATATTTTTTTTGAACAATAATATTAAAAAATTTGTGTTCTTCTATTTTTAATTATTGATTTATCATTTTGTTATTGGTGCTTAGGTTTTTGTAGTGATGCAGCTGGGATATATAATTTGGTCACATCAGATTGACGGGCGCGCTAGAGGCCATCTCGACACTCTTCATGTTCACATGTAGAGGAGTTTTGGGATATGTCACACAACTGCCATTGCCGGAGGTTCCAATTTAATTTTGCTCTAAATTTATGCAAATGTTATATTCAATGTCCAACTAAGGGAGAGTAACTTACAACTCACCATATTTTATTATGAGAATAGTTGCACCAGTATTGTTACGTTACACCTTTTAATTTGGTCTATAATTGAACATATGTGGATGTCACACAAGTCAATGCCTATTTTTGTAGTTGATGCTTTTAAAGTGGCATGGATTAAGGCCGTGTGACAAGGTTCACACTATTTGCGTTTAATTAACTCAATTAATATCTTGGATGAAATCAGACATATTTGAGAAAGATAGATGATTCATAGTACTAACTGCTGAGGATAGTACTAGTGTGCCAAAAGGGGTTTCATACATACTGGATTGTATTCTTAAACGATAAATCATACGTTTTCTCGATGAACAGGGGTTCTAATTGACCTCTGGCGCGGACTTTCTGGTTGAAAACGCTCCGTTTTTCTTGTTCTATTCAGGACATGTTGCTGCTTTTGTTATTGCATCCTTAGACATGAAACGTGTGTAGAGATCGGAATTAGCACATGTGTTCGACTTTCTAAATGTCTTACAAATCATAAGGTTGCTGGCAACACAAGGCAACTATAGTATCGACTTGGCTGTGGGCGTTGGGGCTGGATTATTGTTTGATTCCGATCCTTGGCAGGAAAGTATGTAGACATCAGGAAAAGAGAAGGCTTTTTAGGTGGCAATGGCACAAAAAATAGTTCTATCCGTAGTTTTCCAGAGTGATGAAGTGATAAACTTGTAATCTTGATTCCGTCCTCTGTTGATGCATATCGATAATGATTAACATGCGGTTATTTTGTTGAGTAATTAATAGGTTGTGAACTTGTATGAAACCATGTAAAGCTGATAGATGAAAGGAGTTTTTTTTTTTTTTTTTTTTTAACTCATAGATGAAAGGAGTTGGAAGCATAGTTTATTGCCTAATTATAAGTTGGATTTTTTTTTCCACAAGACCAAAGTTCTTTGTTTGACGTAAACGACCAATTTTAATACATATGGGTTGGGAGCGAAAATGCCGTAATACAATTATGCTACAATTTAAAAACGAAAGCGCTTGCAATCTGAACGGGTCCAAGCCTGAGTTGGTGATTCATGGTGAAACAGAGCATGGTTGCACCTATTGAGAATGCTCACCAAGGAAATGCTAAAGTTGGAGCGTGCAAGTTGCAACTGCTTAATGACCAGTTTGAATTTGTCCTCATGGACGAAACTGACATAATTGCGCAGTTTCACTCCAAGCTCAGACACCTTGCAAGTGAAGCCACCTGTAATGACAAATTCTTGATCTTTGAAATTAAAAGACAAGAAAAGATTACAAAATAAATTTGAGTAAAGTTAAAGTACAATTGTGGTGCAATCTCTCTATTTGATCATCTGATTCTTTTCTCATGTTGAGTGGATTTGATTTTGATCTCTTCCACGTGTATTTGAGTTGAGCGTTAATCCAAGGGCTTTTGAGCTTGATCTTAAATTAACGGTCTACTTGGCTTGATCTTTGCGACAAACAATTTTATCTTGGTCTTGAATTTTTGGACTGTCAATCTTTTTTAGAGGAATCTTGATCATTAAAAGGATATTTGACAAACATTGATTCGAGGGCTTGATGGCTTGATCTCGAATCGAACAAACATTTGATTTGGAATTTGATTTGAAGATTTGATGAAGAACGATATGATCTTCGTCTTCAGTTCTTCGGATTTGTTGGGTTTTGATCTTCTTGAATGGACTTCAATCTTCAAAAAGGGTTTTTTAAGGGTCTTAGGACTTCATCTCGGATTAGACGGATTTTTGACTTGAAGACGGATGAAGAATGGTATAAACTTGGTTTTGGATTTGTTGAAGTTCTTGGAGTTTGATCTTTCTCGGCAGAAGTGCAATCTTCAAAAACAGATTTTGGATGGAATTGAGACTTGACGGTGGATTGAAAGGAGTTCTTTACAAAGAATCCCTTGAAGATTGTTGAAAAATGCATTGAATGCCGCGAATAACGCTTGAAGATGGATGAATTTGGTAGAGCGAATAACTTAGAGCTTTTCCCTTTTCAACTTGTGAATATTTTGTGTGTGTTTTCTTCTTCTTCAAGACCACCTCTATTTATATTTGTGGAGTGAATCCCAATTAGAATGTCCTGATGAGATGAACGGTTGTAATCGCGCCTACAATTCCTTGATATGGAAGACTTTATCTAAGTGGATCTTCTTTCCATCTTTTGAAGATTGAGACTTGGTGGGGAATTCTTTCCTTGTGTTGAGACTTGGTAAAGAATTAATTCCATCTCTAGAAGATTCAGATTTGGAGGAGAAGACTTTCCATGTCTTGAGATTTTATGAGCAATTATTTTCTTGTCTTAATATTTAATTAATATATTTATTTTAATCCCTCAATATATTAAGATTAAATAAAATATATTTTTGTATTTCTTGCATCTTAAGAGTTACCATCATTTAATTTAATTACACAGAAAATTAATGTGTCTACGAATTGGCCCCTCGAGACTTGTTCACTTTTGTGTTGAAAAGCTCCAATGAGTGGATAATTCTCGACATCTTTCTTCTTCTTGTTCTCGTGATTCAATTCAACTACCATAAATCCTCTTCATGAGTTTAGAACATTTGTGAGCTTCATAATTGGATCCATTAACTTGAATGTTGCATTAGCATTTTTTTTATATGACTCGTCTAAGAATGAACTTCTAGCCGCCTACGTATCCAATGAAAGAATCAAGTCATAGTGTAGTTCAAAAGAAATCAAGATTGATTTAAAGGGGGTGTCATACACAGTTTCTACTCATGCGGGCCAAAAGTAAAGTGCAGTTTAAGCTCGTGCGCCATGGAGGATTTGATTTGGACATTTGTAGATAGTTTTATCTCATATCTAGGAGACTTGAATAATGTGTAGACCTTTTGACTCGTGTCTAGGAGACTTGAATATTTGAAGGATTTGTAGACATTTTGGCTCGTGTCTAGGAGGCTTGCACATTTGTTTTGAAGACTTTAAGGATTTGTAGACCTTTTGGCTCGTGTCTAGGAGGCTTGCATATTTGTTTTGAAGACTTGAAGGATTTGTTTTGAGTTTGCATATGCAAACAGTTTATACTCGTGTTAAGGAGAATGTTGATAGTTTATACTCTTATCAAGGAGTGTATATTTTGGCACTTAATTTGAGGATTTGAGATAGTTTAAGCTCGTATCACAGAGCATATTGGTTGGCACAAAAATTGGTGGCGCGCCCTCTTCATTGTCATCGTCGTCATCTGTATCATCACTTTTAATATCAAAGCCATGAGTTAAGGTTTCTTCTTTAATAGAGTTTACACTTGCCTCTATGTCGTGGGCTCGCGTCGCCAACTCTTCAAAGTTTCTTGGTTTGATTCCTTGAAGTATGTAAGAGAGACTCCAATTCATCCCTTGAATACAAATCTCCATGGCTGAAGTTTCAGACAGTTTCTCTTTGCAACTTAAGGATAGACTTCTCCACCAATTGATGTACTCAATCACTGGTTCGTCTTCTTGTTGATGAGAATTTGCAAGTTCAATCATGTTTACAGTATGCCAAGTGCTATAAAAGCGATTGAAGAATTTAGTTTGTAGATCGTTCCAACCGTCAATAGAGTTTGGTTCAAGATTAATGCACCAATCAAAAGCAAAGTCTTCTAAGGATCAAACAAACTGCTTGACTAGAAGATCTCCATCAGTGCCGGCGCTATTGCATGTCTCAGTGAAGTGAGCAACATGTTGTCTTGGGTCTCCAGTCCCATCGAATGTTTGAAACTTTGAAGGTTGATAGCTTTTCGGCATTTGCAATTGCTCCATTCTTTGAGTGTAAGGCTTCGTGTAAGATTTGGAAGTCTTGTGTTGAGCTTTATGATCATTTGCAACTTCTTCAATGAGCTTCTTTAGTTGATCGGCAGAGACAAGGCCTTGTGGGGAAACTTGGATTTGTTTGCTTGAAAACTTAGAATTTTCTCCAACTTCAACATCTTGAATGTTTTTCTCGGCAAACTTTGTGTGTATCATGGCGCCTTGCTCTTCCTTCCTTAAGAAATTTTACTTGTGGAAAAGAGAAGTGGATTGGATTCTTTCACTTAGGACTTCATCAAACTCTTGAGCTTCAACTCCTTGAGTATCATTTTCATGTGCCATGCTTCGATCGCTGCTTTACACGAGCTCTTGCTTTTGGAGATGATGAGAGACTTCAACTTCGTTGATTGTAGTCTTGATGCATCCTTGAACTCCATTGTTGTTGCTGACTTCCTTAGAATTTTCAACTCCTTCTTTGCTCTGTATATTTTGGAGAAGGCGATTCAAGTGGTCTTCACATTTTTGAGCTTGATTTGTGAGATTCGCAATGGCTCTTGCACGTGTCGCAACTTGCTTTTCCAATGAGGATGCTTGATCATTTTCTTTTGCTTCGTGTCTTGCTCCCGATGCAAGTGTGTCTTCCATCATCATTCGTGAAAAGCCCTCGCTTGTTGCCTCCATTGACTTGTCCAGTATTGAGCAACACAGACTTCTTGTGACTTGAGATTTGAGACTTGCTAGAAAAAGAGATGAGAGGTAGAGATTGTCCCACCGGACGTGCCAAATTTGTAATGACAAATTCTTGATCTCTGAAATTAAAAGACAAGAAAAGATTACAAAATAAATTTGAGTAAATTTAAAGTACAGGTGTGGTGCAATCTCTCTATTTCATCCTCTGATTCTTTTCTCAAGTTGAGTGGATTTGATTTTGATCTCTTCCACGTGTATTTGAGTTGAGCGTTAATCAAAGGGCTTTTGAGCTTGATCTTGAATTAACGGTCTACTTGGCTTGATCTTGGAGACATACAATTTGATCTTCGTCTAGAATTATTTGAATGTCAATCTTCTTTAGAGGAATCTTGATCTTCAAAGGGATATTTGACAAACGTTGATTCGAGTGCTTGATGGCTTGATCTCAGATCGAACAAAATTTGATTTGGAATTTGATTTGAAGATTTGATGAAGAATGATATGATGGTCGTCTTTAGTTCTTCGGATTTGTTTGGTTTTGATCTTTTTGAATGGACTTCAATATTCAAAAACGGTTTTTTTAGTGTCTTAGGACTTGATCTTGGATTAAATGGATCTTTGACTTGAAGACGAATGAAGAACGGTATGAACTTGATTTTGGATTTGTTGATGTTCTTGGAGTTTGATCTTCCTCAGCAGAAATGCAATCTTCAAAAATGGTATTTGGATGGAATTGAGACTTGGCGGCGGATTGAAAGGAGTTCTTTACGAAGAACACCTTGAAGATGGTTGAAGAATGCCTTGAATGCCGCGAAGAACGCTTGAAGATGGATGAATTTGGTGGAGCAAAAAACTTAGAGCTTTTCCGTCTTCAACTTGTGAATACTTTGTGTGTGTTTTTTTCTTCTTCAAGACCACCTCTATTTATAGTTGTGGAGTGAATCTCAATTAGAATCTCCTGATGAGATGAACGGTTGTGATCGCGGCTACAATTCCTTGATATGGAAGACTTTAAGTGAATCTTCTATCCATCTCTTGAAGATTGAGACTCGGTGGGGAATTCTTTCCTTGTGTTGAGACTTGGTGGAGAATTATTTCCATCTCTTGAAGATTGAGACTTGGAGGAGAAGACTTTCCATGTCTTGAGATTTGATGAACAATTATTTTCTTGTCTTAAGATTTAATTAATATATTTATTTTAATCCCTCAAAATATTAAGATTAAATAAAATATATTTTTGTATTTCTTGCATCTTAAGAGTTACCATCATTTAATTTAATTAGACACAAAATTAATGTGTCTACACCACCATTCTTGGTGTTGACTTTCCAGAATCCATAATCGTGCTAAAACTCCTGAGGTCTCTCCGAGGAAGATTTGCAATGAAAGTCTCACCAATTGAAAAAGCTAAGGACATTGAACTCTGCCGCTTGCTGACCTCATGGGTTCCCTCACTGCATGGAAATGAAGCTCAACAGGGAAGGAGACATTATTGCTAAAGGAGTGGCACTACATGCAAATCTCCTTCAAAGAAGTCCCAACACCGACCTGGTCCAGTCATTGGCTCTCCTCACAACTCCTCACAAAAAGGTTCCATAAAATGAACAAACACTAGAGTGAAGGTAATTCTTCTAGTCCTGTTGCATGTCCCTTTGTTAACTTTAAAAAGCCTTCCGCTACTAATAGACTTGACAACAAAAGGTCTGCAAAAGGTATTAGATGCAAGGAATCCCATGGATTTGGACACATAAGAGCTGATTGTGCGAACCTTTAGAGAAGAACAAGAGTAGAGCCTTACTCGCATGGAGTGATGACGAGTTGAAAAATAGCAAGGAGGATATGGAAGAAGTCGTTGAGGTTGCATTCTCGTCCTTCATTCCGTTCGCCAGAGGCAACATGGCTGTTGCAATTCAGAACCTAACAAATTCTATTTGTGACAATGATGCTCTGGATGAAGAGATCATTCCATTAACGGGTCTGGAAGCTATCTGCAAGAGAAATTCTGAAATAGAGGCACAATTCAAAACCAATTCAGCATTTGGATGCCCAGTCAGAATGAATAACAAAATCATGGAACTAGAGAGAAAAAGTTCTCTCACTTACGAGGGAAAGAGACATACTCTCTGAAGATTTAGATACGACCCTCAAGGCTCACAAAGCATTAGAAGATGTGTGTGAACTCACTCACAAGGAGTTGGAAGCCGTAATGAAGAGTGTGAAATTACTCACCCAGGTACTGATAATTTGGAGAAGGTTCTAGACACCCAGAAAGTTCCAACTGGGAAAACATGAGTTGGTTACATTGATCCAGTCAACCCAAAGTTTCTTGGAGACAATAAGATCATTATATCAAAGAAGAAATGGATACCTAATGGAGTAGAAATTCCACTTGACTATTCTAATATCCAACTGTCTTAGGATCCGGTATATCACAGTTGCAACTCACATATACCTATCTCTAACTCTGCTTCTTTTAACAGGTCACAAATGGGGCGGTTTGTTCCAACTTGCCACTATTGCGATGTTCAAGGACATATCAGACCATATTGCTACCAGTTGTGGGAAACTCAGCATCCCATTTGGAACAGCCAACCTGATGTCGTTTAGAAGAAGAAAATGAGGAATCCGAAAAAGAATAAAATCAAGCCAATTGCATCCTCTGTTGCAACTCAGAAATCAGTTAAACAAGTTTGGATTGATAAATCAGCCAAAACTTTTACATGCCTTACTTCTTGCAATTCTAGTTCGCAACGTGCTTCTTATTCTAACTCTTGGTTTTTTGATAGTGGTTGCTCTAGGAATATGACAGAAGATAAGAGCATTTTGATCAACTTCATTCATGAACAAAAAGGAGATGTTATTTCCGGAGATGGTAACCGAGGGAAAATTCTTTGAAAGGGAACACTAAACAAGAAAGGTTTTCCTAATCTCAGGGATGTCTTTTTTGTTGATGGTTTGCATGCTGATTTAATTAGTATAAGTCAGTTGTGTGATGATGATCTCTGTATTCGTTTCACCAAAGATGAATGTGAGGTTATTGATCAATTTGAGAATCGAGTATTACAGGGACTGAGAAGTACTGAAAACTGCAATACTATGACAAATTGTAAAGTTGTTATTAGGTCACTGACTTGCAACTTTAGTGCAGATAATCTTACAGATCTTTGGCACCAGAGGCTTGGGCACATCAACTTTAAATCCCTTACCAATCTCTTCAAGACTCAAGCTGTGAGAGGACTACCTAAAAATGGTCCCAAACTGCTGGTAAGTGTAGCTCATACTTGGAAGAAAAGCAGAAGAAGATCAGTTACGCAGTGTCGCAACATACCCCATCTGCAAGAATCCTTGAACTTGTTCACATGGATCTTGTGGGGCTAATTCAGAAGGATAGTATCTCTAGTAAACGGTACATCTTTGTGTGTGTTGATGACTTTTCATGTTTCACTTTGGTTGAATTTCTAAAGGAAAAAATGAATCTTTTGTGTCTTTCAAAAACCTTTGCAACACTGTTGCAACTGAAAAAGATTTAACAGTCAAAAAAATCCAAAGTGATCATGGGAAAGAATTTGAAAATTCCAATTTTAACAACTTCTGCAATGATAAGGGAATATTTCATGAATACTCAGCACCAATTACACCACAACAAAATGGTATAGTAGAAAGGAAGAACATGACACTCGTTGAAATGGATCAAGTCATGCTAAACTCGAAAAAGCTTGCTCTTAAGTTCTGGGTAGAAGTAGTGAATATTGCATGTTATGTTACAAACCGTGTGTACCTACGCCCAGGTACAACTAAGACAGCTTATGAGATCTGGAAAGGTAAACGTCCTAATGTTCATCACTTTCGTCACTTTCACATTTTTGGTTGTGCTTGCTATGTACTCAATGATAGAGAATCCAGAGGTAAGTTCCAATCCAAATCTGACATGAGTATCTTTGTTGGTTACTCCCGCAAAATTCATTCGTATCGTGTGTTTAATATATGCATCCAAACTGTTGTAGAATCATCTAATGTTGACTTCGATGAGTACAGAGACTTTGCCTCAACCTCTTCAGAAGTTGAAATCACCAAGCTGATGAGTCAGAGGAAGAAGATGAGTCGAGACCAATGACTTCCAAACCCACACCGCCAGTTGCAACCGAGCCTGTGGAACCGCCATTTTCAACTGTACTTGAGGTCACAGAAGTTACCACCCCTGCACAAGAGTTGTATGAAAGAGCAGAGCACTTGGAGGCTCCTTCTCACGTAAAGAAGAATCATTTACCCGAAGCAGTCATTGGTGAGATGAGTGAAGATATTAGAACTCGTGATCTTCCGAGGAAATGGTATGACCAGATGGTATGGTTTGTTAGCTACACCTCCAAAATAGAACCTAAGAATGTGAAATAAGCTCTATTGGATGAAGCATGGATTGAGGCCATGCAGGAGGAGCTAAATCAGTTTGAAAGAAACGATGTCTGGGAACTGGTGCCAAGACCTCCAAATGTGAACATCATTGGTACCAAGTGGATCTTCAAGAATAAGACCAATGAGCTAGGAAACATTGTTCGCAATAACGCAAGGCTTGTTGCACAAGGCTACACTCAAGTAGAAGGAGTGGACTATGATGATACATTTGCACCAGTTGCAAGACTAGAATCTATTCGTCTTTTACTTGTTGTTGCATGTGTCTTACGTTTAAGCTTTTTCAAATGGATGTCAAAAGTGCTTTTCTAAATGGATTTCTTAATGAAGAAGTTTTCGTTGAACAACCCAAATGGTTCATTGATCCCCATTTCCCCACCCATGTTTTGAAACTTAAAACAGAACTTTACGACCTCAAACAAGCACCTTGTGCTTGGTATGAAAGACTCACCATTCATCTTCTTGACAAGGGTTATACTAGAGGAAGTGTTGATCATACTCTGTTTTATAAGAATTTTGGAACTCATATTCTTATTGCATAAATATATGTAGATGACATAGTGTTTGGCTCCACATCTCCTAGCGAGTTGCAACACTTCGTCTCTGTTACGAAAAATAAGTTTGAAATGAGTATGGTTGGTGAACTTACATATTTCTTTGGTCTGCCGGTTAAACAAAAGGTAGATGGAATTTTTATCTCCCAGACTAAGTATGGCAAGAACCCAATCAAACGATTTGGACTTGAACATGCCAAACCTATGAAAACCCCCATGGGATCGACTGACCGATTTAGCAAGGATGAAAGTTGCAACTCGGTGGATCCCAACCTCTACAGAAGCATGATTGGGAGTCTACTGTATCTCACTGCTAGTCGCCCGGAGATATGTTTTAGTGTTGGAGTGTGCGCACATTATCAGGCTGATCCAAAGGAATCGCATCTCAAGGTTATCAAACAGTTCATTTGATACATTTCTAGTACAACTGATTTTGGTCTTAATTACAACTTTAACGATAACCTCTCCCTTGCAGGTTACAGTAACGCCGATTGGGCCGGATGTGCTGATGATCGGAAAACTCTGACTAGAGGGTGCTTCTATCTTGGAACCAACCTCGTCTCATAGTTCAGTAAGAAACAACACTATATAACTCTTTCTACAATAGAAGCTGGATATATTGTTGCAGGTAGTTGTTTGGATGAAACAAATGTTGTAAGACTATGGCTTTACTCAAAACGAGAATCTACTATATTGTGATAATACTAGTGCCATCAACATATCTAAAAATCCAATCCAACACTCTCGCACTAAGCATATTGACATAAGATATCACTGCATTCGAGAATTGGTAGAAGCCAAGACTGTTGAGACGCATCATGTGTCTACTGACCTTCAACTTGAAGACATCTTTACAAAGGCTCTCGATGTTACACGATTTGAGCACCTTCGTAAGTCGTTGGGCCTCTGCCTTATGTGAATTGCAACATGGACACTGTTGCAACCAAGGGTGACTTATTTGAACTTAATTGCTTATTCCTCTGAGATTTGTAGTCCCTTGTTTTTGATATGGTACACATGTTTCTCCTCAGTGAATCATTGTTGACAAAAAAAAAGGAGGAACAATAATTGTCTCAAAAATATATAATATAAAAATTGAAGGAGACAAACACCGAAAGGTGATTTAATATTAGCCAGTCACTCTGACTTTCAGTTGCAACTAGAAAAAGCTACCTGACTACAAGAAACAAGTATGAAAGCTATCAATTCATATCCCACGCGTCTACTTATTAAAAAGAGCTACCTTGTTCACAAATGTGTCAGAGTGAAAGCTACCAGTGGCGTGTGTTCTTGTGACAAGTTGCAACTGAGGAGATCATGGGATATCGGTCTTCACTTGGATTCAGTTTCTTGATGGAATTTTTAATTACCTTCGATTAATTTCTTTCCTTTGGGACTCCTTGTCATTGCTTTCAATTCTACGTAATTTGGGGTGTCCTATTCTTCCCTCGGTTGTGTTTCCATTCGTGTAACCTTATGAGTTTTTTTTTGGTGTATGTTATGATAAGATGGTGTTGCCTTATTATTATCTCAACAAGATTTGTGCATATGTTTCTCTTTTGTGGATATGTCTCATGATTTATGCTTATTAGGAAAGATTGGATTGGATTGGGTTGGAGATTGCGTTTTGGTGGGAAAGTTTCCCTCCTAAATTCTAAGGCTTTATTGAATCTATTTATTGCTCATTAATCATCACTTCCCATCATAACTCTCATCACCTCCCTTGCTCTTTTCTTAAGCACATCTCACCCTTTCTGCAAGTTTATCTCTCCAGATGAGTGTTTAGTAAAGAAACTCGCCGCCATACACCACGACGCCGATAAACCCATTGTTATGGAGCCGGTGCAAATAATTCTGGCAGCTGATCCACCGTCTCCGATGAGATCTGACACTGAAGAGGATCCCGCTCCTCACACTGAGGAAGCAGTTCCTCCCCCGATTCCCTCTTCTGCTCCGACACCGGCTCCATCGCTTGCAAAGGCGCCTTCTCAAACCAAAGGGAAGGCTAAAGTGGGTGATTCCACCGCCTTTCCGGCCAATTTCGAGGATAATCCAGATGCTACCCCTGCTCCACCTGCCTCTACTGCTTCTGGTGTTGCAACCATTAAGCGTACCAAGGTCCCTTCTCGCAAATCGGTCCGAGGACGATGATTGTACAAGCTTTCTGAGAAATCTACTTCCGAGATTGACTCCGACGAGGACAAGGTCCAGGAGGTTGACAGTGTTGTCGAACCTTCGCAAAGAAGCAGCGATCCACACCCATGCCTAAAAATGCCGCACCACATGCTGTCGTGGTTCCCTTCACCCTACCAAATGTTGCACCTGCTACCACAGCCCTGAAGGTTGTGCGAGCCTATTCCGATTGCTTCTACAAACCTGTGGCTGAGGTTCGTTTTCCTAGGTATTTGACTCGTACAATTATTGAGGAACGTCCTCTTGACGAAAATCCTATGCTAAGACTGACATCCTTACTTCACTGGAGAAACGTGGCTGGCTAGTTGCAACTCAGAAGGCAGCTAGCTACTAAAAGGTGATGGTTCAAGAATTATATGCTAACCAGACTACCCAGTTGGATGCTGAGGGCTCTCTCCAGCGTCGCATGGTCTATGTTTGCATGCATGTATGCACAATTACTCCTGAACTTCTTTCTACTGCTATGGAAGTCCCTGAGGTGGACAATGGTGATCTGTCCAAGTTGCGTCTGGAGCACAATCTGGACAAAGTTGCAATCGAGCTCACAGGCGAACTAGTTAGATCTACGCCCTCTGGTTCTCTTACCACCAGTGATCTCACCAACATGTATAATCTTCTGTTTCACATTCTTGTCTGTCAATAGATGGCATGCGTACAAACACCCACCGTGAGTGCAGATGTTGCAAGTGTTCTGTTCCACATTGGTATTGGGGTTGCGATTGATTTGGGTAAATTGGTGTTAGAGTGCTTCTATCGCGAGGCTTTTCCCAACTTGCATCTCTCTCTCGGGTTTCCTTCACTAATTTACAAGGTTCTGGTAGCTCATGTCCGGTCATTTAAGGTGAAGAAGGAAGAACTTACCTCTGTCCAGCCCATGCGGGCTAGCGCCAAGGTTGTGAAAAAACCATCGCCTTCACCAGTTGCAACTGGAAGCTCATCCAATAAAGGCGCCGACTCCTTACCAGATGCATCTGCTAGCCTCGAGGGTGTCCACATGGATCTCTCACGCCTGATCAGTCTTATTGAGAGTTTGTGCAAGTCCCATAAGGAGATGAGCATATTCATGACCCTAACGGACTCCAAGATGGACCGCCTGTTGCAACAGGCAAGCGCCCCTTGATTTATTGTGTCAAAAACAGGGGAGAACTCCTTGGTTTTTCAAAACGTTTGAACAATCTTTATTTGTGTTGTTTTTACGGATGGTTGCAGCTGCTACTATTTATGCACTTTGGTTTATTATGAACTTTGTGATGCATGTTGTGCTCTAACCACTTGTGCAGATGAGTCAATGATTTTGACAAAACAAATCAAAAGGAGAGACTGTTAGGGTTGATTTCTCTTTATATTGGGCTCAATACGACTCGGCCTAACTTGGGCTTAAAGTGATATTGTTTTGTTAAATCATTATGATAAGTTAATTTTTTAGATGGTAATTATCTTGATATTATTACCTTATCTTTAGTAGATTTTATTCTATCTTAAAGATTAACTTGCATGATATTGACTATATCTCCTATCTATGTATTTAGACATATTATTATGTAGAATCTATTGGATAAGGCAAGAAGATCGGATCGAATTGCAACATGATTATCGGCGTGCTTATCAGATAAAGAAAGAAGATATTCCGAGGATTGCAACTAGATATTTGCTGAAGATTCTGCTCATGGCTATATAAGGAGGAATCGACACACTTAAATAAACAAGCTTTCAAAAAGATAGTTTGTGATTTCAATTCTTTATCGAGTCAAAGCCTTTTAGTGGAGAACATGAAATCAAATGAACTTTGCGCAAGCTTGTTGTTCTTCGACTAAATCGAGTACACCGAAAATAGTTAAGGATAAGGTATTGCAACTGGGGAAAAAGTACGGACTATACCCATCGTTTAGCCTCTTTTACGAAACTATACCCAACCTTTGAACTTTTGCAACACTATACCCAACCTTTGAAAATCGTAACTATACTATACCTATACTAATTTTCCGGCCAAAAAACGTCATTTTCAGACAAAGTGACATCATATCTCGGCAAGTGAGGGGGGTAATATAGTCTTTTCGGTATATTTAAATAAATAAATAAAAGAAAATCATAAATAGAATTTTTTATTATTGAAAATTAAAAAAAATTAAAAAAAAATAGAGCTCCCCCTACCCCCCCCCCCCCCCCCACCCCCACCCCCACGGGGCTGCAACCAGCAGCCCCCCTACCACCCCCCCCCACCCCCACGGGGCTGCACCCAGCAGTCCCCCTACCCCCCACCCCCCCACCCCGCTGCACCAGCGGGTTGCAGCGGTGGTGGCGGCGTCGACAACTCGCGGTTGCAGCAGTGGTGGATCGCCGCCACCACTGCTGCAACCGCGAGTTGCAGCGGTGGCGGCGTCGATCGACGCCACCACCGCTGCAACCCGCTGGTTAAACGATGGGTATAATCCGTACTTTTTCCCTTGCAACTGCAAATTAGAGGGACTCTAGATTTGAGTTGAAGTAAATCCTTTCATTGTAATTCTTAAGTAGGGTACTGTTTGAGTCAACATTTGGGTGCAAACCCCGTGGACTAGGACCGTTTGGACCGAACCACTTAAAAAACCTTTGTGTTCTTTATCTCTTTATGTTTAACTGTCTTTTATCACAATTGCAACAGTACAACGGGTTTTAAAGGCTAAAGAACTAATCGTCTGTCCTACTTACGAGTGCAGTTGCAACTATTGTCAAATGCAACTGTATTTGGCTACAAGTAATACAGATCCAAGATCTTTAAGTTATAACTACAAATATTTGACTTGTTCATATATAGTACGTGGGCACAACGTTACTACGTTGGAAAACATATACATTTGATTTGTTTATAAGCTTGAGCTTATGTTCAAAAAGTTTGGTGTTTGAATCTCATTTCGCTTATTTAATTAGTGAAATTATACAATCATTAGATTTAAAAAAAGAGTGCGCTCATAGTTTAGTATGGCATTATAAGGTGAAAAAAGGAAAAAAAAGACAGGAAAAAAAAGTCGATATGTAATCCATTAATTTGAAAAGTAGCTTGTAGAGTGTGGAGACTCGAGAGTCAGAGGGGGGAAAAGCTAGAGAATGTTGCAGTATAGTGTCCGTTTCGCAGCATGCAATGGTATAGTAAAAAAAGTTAATTTACTTCTTAACTTTTAATAGCTGACAATAATAAATCCCAGCTAGCTGCAAGAGGCGCATATGTCAGGTGTGTTGGGTATTTGAACCGCCTCAAATACAACCCACAAGATTTGCCCTATGAGGTAATTAGGAAGCAACACGAATAAAATATTGACAATAGTAATAACCCAAAGATTTAACGTGGAAAGTTCAAAGACGGATAAAACCACGAGGACCCGAGCAAAATCCACTGTGTAAAAAATTTGTGCAACTACATAATTTTTACTCAACCCAAATGACCCCTCAAACGAGCCTTTACATTAGTAGCACTCCCTAACTTACACCCCGCTCATGTATATAAATATACTACGAAAGAATTAGGGATGAACACTAAACACTACATTTTGAGGTGTGTTATCAAATAGGAAAATACTTGGTATTTATATAAATGAGGGGAGGCTCTCGGCCGAGCCTCCCGAGCTATTCCCTCAACCACCTCATCAAATGAGGTGGTTGAATCTCATCCATCACCCATCTCTTGAAAGAAGTGGGCCCATCAACTTGGGAGTTTGCCTCCTACCGCCAACAATCTCCACCTTGAAGATTTGATTCTAGACTCAATCAGATCTTCAAAATCATTTTCACTCCGGCCCCTGGATGATCACAGGCACTCCGCCTCAGAAGATTTTCATAGCTTTCGCTATCACTGCAACGCAGTCATACTTCATCTCAGAAGTACCATGCTCCACCATAAAGCACAACCACTCAGAATCAACCAATTCCGAGAATTTCCTTTTCGGCCCATGTCGAACAAAATCATGCTGAGAGTATGGTGGAAACTTTCCCTTTGGGCTCCTGCGGAAGTCATAAGTCAGTCGAAATGAATAACACACACCTTGCATTAACGCCCAAAGCAATGCCTATGCGCAAACTAGGACTCACTAACACCAACGCCCTGTCTCATGGCAACCTCACGATCTCGTGCCATCAGAACGTACCCGCCACTTATAACACGACATTCAAGTAGAAAATGTTAGTTTCACCAGTGTTTGACTAAGAGCCGTTTGCCGCATCGACTCACTGTCCAGGACAATTTGTTTTTCGTGGTCTTAGTGTCCGAACCACTCCACTAGCAATTGTATCTCCCGTGCTAGTAACACCGCTATGTGTAGCGATAACCTCCACCAGTTGAATCCTCGTGTAACCCGACCAAATCAACATCTCCCCAACTTGCCACAAGTCACAGTTAATTTTTCCGTCAACATACATCACGTCGAACTTCACGATATTCGTACCCTTGCTTCTGACATTGCACTAGTGAGTTGGTGAATTTTCAGTAGATCAGAATAGTACAAAATAAACCCCCAGAAAGAGATAGCTAATCTTTCCTGACAGGATTTCAAGGTTTTCAGGTAATTAGTAGGGTCACAATGGTTCCGCTTAATAACCAATTACCTTTGACAGAACCGCATTTTACAGTACCTATTCACACTACATCACACCACGACTCCACTCCAGCAATAACTCCACCTCCAGCAGAACCCGGACTTTGATACCACTTGTTGGGTATTTGAACTGCCTCAAATACCGCCCCCAAGATTTGCCCTGTGAGGTAATTAGGAAGCAACATGAATAAAATATTGACGTTAGTAACCACCCAAGGATTTAACGTAGAAACTTCAAAGCCGGAGAAAAACCACGGGGACTCGAGCAAAATCCACTATGTAGAAAATTTGTACAACTACATAAATTTTACTCAACCTGAACGACCCCTCCAACGAGCCTTTACAGTAGTAGCATTCCGTAACTTACACCCCGCACCTGTATATAAATATTCTACGAAAGAATTAAGGAAGAACACTAAACACTATATTTTGAGGTTTGTGATCAAATAGAAAAATAAATGCTATTTACAGAAATAAGGGGAGGCTCTCGGCCGAGCTCCCAAGCTATTACCTCAACCATCTCATCCAATGAGGTGGTTGAATCTCATCCATCACCCACATCTCGAAAGAGGTAGGCCCATCAACATGGGGTTTGTCTCCCACCGCCAACAAGGTGGGGGTGAGTGAACGCCGCACCAATTGCTACCTGAAAGCACACCACCTCACCTGGCACGCCCAACCTCATCTGTACAACCCTTCACTTTATTAATATTCCAAAGTACTCTCATTAGGTTATTGTCTTCTTCTTCCATAACTCTATTTTATGAGAAATAATATATTTAAGAAATAATGTTGTTTTAAATTCAAACCACAAGAATTTGCCTTTTATGTAAGAATTAATTTTAGTGTATAAGTTAATATTGTTCTACATATATAGCTATAACCATGTCACCTTATCTAAGAATAGCGATCTCGTTCTCATGGTTAGAGTTGGTAAAACCATAGTCTCAAATTCTACAGACATGTTTTAGATTAATTACATAATTGGCTCGCGTGAATTACTGGCAGCAAACTACCCCAAATTAATTTGTGGCGTAGTGGAAGATGGCAGATGAAAGTTGGCCTTAATAGCCAACTTAACATTATTGCAAAACTGTGTGTTTTGCACCAATTTGAATCCTATAAATAGCAGGGTATTCTGTGCTATTTGTATCATCCCAATTCAGAGTGTTAGCATCTCTTATTATTTCCTCTTTGGAATATTTAATATGTATATATATATATATATATATATATATATATTTGTGTGAGGTGTATTCGCGGAGTTTTGCGGTAAAAGGGATCTGTGGGGATCGGTTGGGTTGAGCGAGAAATTGTGTAGCTGTAACAATTTTCTACATAGTATATTTTCGTTCGATGCTCCGTGTTTTTTCTCTGGTTTTGGAGTTTTCACGTTAAATTCTTGTGTTGTTATGATCGTTATATTTTATTCGTGTTTGCTTAGTATATCCATGATGGGCAAATCCTAGGGGTGAAAATTTGTCGGGTAAAATACCTAACAAGTGGTATGAGAGCTCGTGTTCTGCTGGAGGTGGAGCTTTTGTTGGGTGGGAGTTTTGGTGTGATAGTGGTGTGAATACGCGCTGATAAAGGCGATTCGGTCAAAGGTAATTGGTTATTAAGTTGGACCGTTGTGACCCTACCAATTACCTGGGAACCTTGAAACCCTGCTTGGAAAGACGAGTTATCTCTTTCCGGGGGTTTACTTTGTGCTATTCGGATCTACTTGAAATTCACCAAGCCTCACTGGTGCAATGTCAGGAAGCAAGGGTACGAGTGCGGTGAGATTTGACGTTGAAAATTTTGACGGAAAAATCAACTTTGGCTTGTGGCAAGTTCAAGTCAGGCATGTATTGATTCAGTCAGGTTTTCACAAGGCTTTGGAAGGGAAGGTTATCGCTAAAAGTAGCGGTACTACTAGCACGAGTTCGGAAGCAGCTGGTATAACAAATGTGGTGGACGATGACAATTGGGAGGATCTAGATTTGCAAGCAGCGATAGCAATCCGTCTGTGACTAGCCAAAAATATTCTTGCAAACGTGCATGGGATTTCTTCGGCTAAGGGACTCTGGGAAAAATTAGAGGAGTTGTACCAGGCGAAGGGCGTGTTGAATCGCATGTACCTGAAGGAGCAGTTTCACACACTGTGCATGGCAGACGATGCGAGTATCTCAGATCATCTGAGTGTTCTGAACGGAGTCATTGTTGAGCTTGAATCCATTGGAGTTCCAACTGATGAGGAAGATCAGGTCTTGAGACTCATCTGGTCTCTTCCACGGTCGTATGAGCACATGAAATCGATATTGATTCATGGGAAAGAGAAAATAAATCTCTCTGAAGTTACGGGCAAGCTTCTATCTGAAGAGAGGAGGCTTAGCGGGGGTAATGATGCGCATGAAAGTACTATAATGGTGACTTACGGTGGCAGGAAGACGAACTCTGGGAGGAAAGTGTGTTGGCAGTGCAGACAAGCTAACCACTTTAAAAGAAATTGTCCGACATGGGGACCGGTTCGACAAATGGCTCAAAGGTAGAAAACAGAAACACTAGAAGTGAAACTAACATTGTTTATGGGAGTGACTCTCCTGTCATACTGTAAGGGGCATGCTCGTCCTGACGGGAGGGGGCCCAAAAAGTTGCCATGACACCTGACGTTAATGTTAGTCGGTCCAGTTTGCACATGGGCATTTCTTTTGGCGTTAATGCAAGGTGTGTGGTATATTCATGTCGGCGGGCTGATGACTTCCGTAAGAGCCAAAAGGGGAAGTTACACCATAATATCAGCAGGGTAAAGTTCGACATTGGCCAAAAAAGAGGAAGACTTGGAATTGGTTTATTCTGAGTGGTTATGCCATATGGTGGAGCATGGTACTTTTAAGAAGTATGACTGCGGTTTCAGTGATAGCGGGAGCTATGGAGATCTTCGGAGGTAGAGTGGGTGTGCGGTTGACTAAGGCCAGAATGAAGATGGTTTTGAAGACGTGATTATTCAGTAAGTAAAATCACATTCTCAAGGTGGAGATTGTCGGCAAACTTCCCCAAATTAATTTGTGGGGTAGTGGAAGATGGCAGATGAAAGTTGGCCTTGATGGCCAACTTGACATTGGTGCAAAACCATGTGTTTTGCACCAATTTGAATCCTATAAATAGCAGGGTATTTTCCTATTTGTTTCATCCCAATTCAGAGAGTTAGCATCTCTTCTTATTTCCTCTTTGTAATATTTAATATATATTTGTGTGAGGTGTGTTTGGGGAGTGTTGCGGTAAAAAGGCTCTGTGGAAATCGGTTGGGTTGAGCGAGAAATTGTGTAGTTGTAACAATTTTCTACATAGTATATTTTTGTTCGGTGCCCCGTGGTTTTTCTCCGATTTTGGAGTTTCCACGTTAAATCTTTGTGTTGTTACGATCGTCATATTTTGTTCGTGTTTGCTTAGTATATCTACGATGGATAAATTTTGGGAAGCGTATTTGTCGGGTCAAATACCTAACAATAAACACGCATGCTCTATCTACTAAGATTCACGACAAATTGTCATGAACTGCAAAGTGAGTAAGTCACATATATAAAAACAAGCCGAAATAATTCATTTTCAAGTTGAAGTTAATTAGTTAACAAAGGTTGAAATTGACATATTCACACCAAATGTTTTAATATAGTACTTTCTCTTAACAACTTGTAAAGTCTTACTAGTTTGGAGTACTCAAATAATTAATCGTAGTAGAAGACGCACAAAAACAGTTTTTGAAAAGAAAAATCACATAGAGATTTCAATCATTAGTTTCATATATTATTGAGACATTTAATGGAATATTGCTTATAAAGTAATTATCAGTAGGCTAATTGGCTGAATTTTTATTTTTTTAAAGGAGACTAATTGGCCAGCAGTATGAGTGATGAGGATATTTTAGGATTGGCTCAATACCATATAATGGGTCGGTCCAGCAAAACCAGCCCGCTATATAGTACATCGAGCATGCACTGTTCGACATTAAACGCGCATCAAACACCACCAGATCGATGCGAAATGAGCAGCGAACCACTTCCGTTTGATGCACTTTCCTCAACTACCAATGGGGCTAGCGGGACGGGTATTATAAATACCCCATCCCCGCACATTCTCTGCACGCATTTAAGACTCACTCCTACCTAATCCACATTGAACTCTGAGCAATCGACACGTCCTTAGATCGAAGTCAGAGCATTCGACACGGAAGCATATCGAAGACACAACATTCGACATTCAATACTACATCGAACCAGACTCATTCGACACGTACACTACATCGAATCAGGCCTCTTCGACGTACATTAATTCAACACAGGATCACTATAGTACCATCCGTATTGAACAGCCTAGGTTCGATACGCCTGCATCGAATGGGATCTGTCCGACATACTTCTTTTTCTTGTAATTTTAGAGTATTTCCCTAGTTAGCTTGTATTAGGTGTTCCGGACCAACTATTCTGATTATCTATTGATTAGCATTATTTTGGCCATTTGTATCTTTATTGTAACGTTTTATGGTGTTTTGTTACCCAAAAAAAATAGACCAAAATATTGGCGCCGTCTGTGGGAACATCACATTTTTTCCAATTTACTAGCTATGACATCTAGGGTTACTACCCGATCAAAAAGAAGACTTGTTGAAGGGATGAACGAGGAAGTTGACTGGGCTACTACAAGCCAGACAGTCTCGTACATTGAGCAACCACCGACAATGCCCACAGCAGGGCCAACACCTGCAAGAAGAGAGACATCAATGGAAGAAGCACCAAGAGAAGATGCAAGTGCAACAGGGGCAACTACAACTACTCTGTCAGTCCCGAACATGACAAGAGAGGAGATCATGGATGTGGTGAAAACCGCCATGGCTGAATTTATGGCACGTGCGCCACTACCGCTGGCACCGCCACCGCCACCGGCAGCACATGCGGAGCCAGAGCTTCGAAGGAAGCTGAGAAGGAGAAGTCGCGCCAAGGCGACAGAATGAACAAACCTGCCTCCGAAGGAGAGCAGAGTAGAGAAAATTTGGTCCGAAAGGACCAAAGAGGAAAGCCAAAGTCAATAGAGATGCAATCGAGAAGGCACCGTGAGACAAGGAGGAAAGAAAAGAGTGGAATTCACCAAGAACCAAGATAGAGAGAAGATAAGGAGGACATGAGACGTGAGGAGAGTCACGGCTCTAGAAAAGAATATGATGAGATGACGAGGAAACAACAAAGGATTGAGAAAGAAAAATTCGCGATTGAAGGCCGAATGGAGACTGAGGGAAGTGCTCTGAGGAGCAGCCCGTTTTTTGAAGAGATCGAAGCGGAGATATTGGGATAGGGAGATAAGATCCCTGAATTAAAAACCTACGATGGGAAAACTGATCCCCACGATCATCTGTTTCACCTGAACAGGAAACTGTCCTTATATTGTTTCAAAGAGAACATTCAGGCGAGGATATTCGCAACCACCCTGACTGGGGTTGCGATGGATGGTTTACTCGAATCGCACCTGGATCGATCAAAGACTACAAGCAGCTGAGGCCAATGTTCAAGGATCAATTCTCAAGCCAAGCCATATTGGTTTTGGATCAGTCCCACCTTTACGCCATGAAGCAGGGGACCAACAAAAGTTTGAAGGACTTCATGAGACGTTTCAACACGGAACTGTTAAGGGTAGACAACCCGAGTGGAGAGATGGTGATGAGCATTCTCTTCCAAGCAACTAATAATACCATGTTTGGTGGGGATCTGATCAAGCACAAACCCACCACCATCGAAGCAATTAACAAGATGGCGCAAAAAGTGATTCACTTGGAAGAAATGATGGCGACTAAAGCGCCCAGTGTTCTGCCGCCAAAAGAGAAGGAGCGAGGAAGGCAAGACCAAAACCTTAACAACAACAGCAACAGGAACAACAGGTAGCGGAACACGTCCCCCAAGAGGTACACGCCCCTAAATGCAAATATCATGACAGTATTCGAGGCGGCAAAAAGAAAGCGTTGGCGGAAAGAGCCCAGACAAATGAAGGACTCCAAGGCAATGAGGTACTCTGCCCAATACTGCAAATACCACAATTAGAAAGGGCACGACACCGAGCATTGCAATGATCTCAAAGAACATGACGATAGCAAGGATAATATGGATCCTATTAAATTCCTTACTGAGAATGACCAAATAGATTAGCAACAACCAAACGAGCCCTTAAGGGAGTGTTGGACGAGCAATTCTTGCAACTTCAGCAGCTACAAGATGAGACTTCTCCCAACTTTGTGTCCGAGAGGTTGTTAACATTTACTTATAAGAATCCGAAAAACTCTTGACCAACCTCAGAGGCTTATAGTACGTACTCTTTTATTATACCCTTTCCAAACTTAACTATATTTTGTATTTGTAATTTTAAATTCTACCTATTTTATTATTAACGGTTTTTTTTCCTAAAATTTGAATTAAGGTGGACAGGGAATTTTCGGACTATAGTAAAATGGGAGTGCATTTAAATCAATTTATGGGGAGCAGTTCAAGCATTGGTGCCAAAAGAGTAAGAAATGTGTGCGTCGCATTTCGTGCTGTTTCCGACCAAAACAACCAGTGTTTTTAAAATCGGACCGGACACTAAACCGGTACTTTTACTAATTACTAGTTTGATCGGTCAAATCGGTTAAACCACTGGTTGAACCGATCAACGATGTCAAACACAATATTACTCTAATTAATTTATATATTCATGTATTTTTTATATATTTTAATTATTTATACACACATGTATATATATCAAATATGTAATACGCTTACTTTGAGTCATCATCCCGAAGAACTCCAAACAAATTTAAAGTATAAAAGCATAAATAGTTTTTTAATCCAAAATCTAAATATGAAAATACCAACATATGTGCATACCCACAAATTATTGATATATAATAATAGATATTATCTAAAAGTCATTCATTAATACATATTTATAAAATAAGTATTCATTATAAGAAACAAATAAAAGATTAGTCATATGTAAAAGGCATACTACTAAACTAACGATAACATTACTTATTAAAAAAAGTGAATTACAAAATTCATCCAAATATATGTGTATTTTAGCTCACAAAGCCCATAACTCTTTTATGAAATAAGCCCAGGCCCACAAGAGTAAAGAAAACCCTAACACTAGGTAAAGCACATTAGCCATGGTTTCATTCTTTTCAATTCGCAGCAGCTGCATCAAGTTTCTTTCTACTTCATTTTCTATTTTCTAGTTTATTTGTTCATGCATTAAGTTCAATTCGATATTCCATACCTTGCAATTTCCGTTTACCAAATATTAGCAGCGTTAAAACGGGTTGAAACTTCCGCTTCTTGCCAAGCAAAAAATCAAAATCATAAAAGTGTGGTTATTTGAATTAGATTTCTTCATAATCAAATCTGCATCAGTTTCTTATATTTTTTTTTTCTTATTTCGAAAGGGATAAAGAAGAGAAAAAAAAATGACCGGTTCACTAACCGGTCCGGGTGACCGATTCGATTCGGTTGGCCCGGGTTTTCGGGCAGTGCAGCTCGGTCAAACTGACCCGCAATTTTTTCACTTATTTCGGCCGGAGCAAGTGCCGAACCGCGGTCAGACCGGTCGGTCCGGTCCGATTTTCAAAACACTGAAAACAACAGACTTCGGTAATTTTTATTAATACCTTTTACTTAAATTATCTTTATGCAATTCATGCGCTGCACACCATTTTTCTCAGAATCAGAAAGTTGTTAAATTCACGCTTTTCACATGTTCTTATGACACCCAAATTAAAATCTTTCTTGCAATGCGATTATTATTTCACTTCATGTCTATCATGGATTGATTTGACAATAGATCGTATTATATATATATATATATATTTATATATATATATATATATGTGGGTCGGTTACAAGTGAGTAATCTAATAGTACAACAAATCTATCTCAAATCAGGCCTACACTAGGTATCTCGTGTAGACTTCGTCCGAAACCTGTTGCTCGAGGTCGGGACTTCACCAAAGTGTCTGCTGATGCTACGTCGGCGATGAGTATCGAACGTATATCGGTGATGAATCTCGATATGATATCAGGGATGAGTCTCGATATGATATCGGTGAGCAATCTCGATGTGATATCGATGGTGAGGTCGTTATAGAAGGCTGAGTGATGACGTTGACAAAACCATATCAAATATCTATGTCGGGTATAATGTCGAATATTGCTATTCGATGTGATGCGGGTAAATCGAGGTGAGGAATCAATTGCCTTTCTTGGTGTGCGGGGCGGGGTATTTATAGGCGCGACTGGCCTATATCGAATCCTATATTCGATGTCATATCGGAGGTGATCCCCGATATGGTCGTTCATGGGTCGTGGCCCAGAATGGGCCCAAATGCTAGAAACCATCATATCATGTAGTCCCCCAATTTGGGGATTATTAACTTAGGGATAAGAATTCGCAAATTTAGTTTTGAATTTTCGGGTTACCTGTACCCCACGTCCCCCTAGTTCGAAGGACAAAAATCAAAAATTCGGGAAGTGCACTTGGAACTAGTTTTGTGCGCTCCCCCAGTGCAGTTACCACATTGTATGAGGTCCTTGTTTGAACTCTAGGTTGTTTAAAACACGCGATCTTGCAAATACGGATACAAACAATTAAGCCGTATGATAGTCCCCCATTTTTTGTAGTGCTAAGTTTGGGTCGAGCCCTCTGTCACGTGTAGTGCCATTTCTTGTTTGTACGCTGAACTCATGTCGAAAGTCATATCAAATATGAGTTTTGATGTAATCATCGATATGGTGCATTTAATGTTGCAGGCCCTAGGTTTTGTTTGTTTATAAAAGCCGGTCTCTGCTGTGTCATCCTTCATTATTTTATTGCCCCGTGTTGTCGCTGTCGGAAACTATATCGACTTTGATATCGGTAACTTCCCCCGATGTATTATTCGATCTCAATTTCGATCTATCTTTCGATATTGCTTCGATATTATGCGCATTTTTGTAATAAATCGCTTTAGTTATTTTTCCAAAGGATGGTTCGTGCTAAAAAATCTCCGAAGAAAAAATTTGTTGTATCGCCGCAGTATTGTGAAGCTAGCCCTGCTAGGCGAAATGCTTTTGTCGTGTCAGACGACGAGTCTTCTGACTCTAAAATTCCTGCGAAAAATGCGTCATCCAATGACGGTTTAATGCAAGTTTCTGGAATTTCTGAAAATCTAAGGTTACCCCGAGTCCGTCTTCATGAACGGAGCTCTCGGTTCCCTGATCAATATCTCGTAATGCAACCAAATATTTATGGTGGCAGCGTTATTGTTGGAGATCGCACTGCCATAACGACAGGTATTCGGTTAGAAGAGAATAGGATTAACGCTATGACCATGGATTATGCTTCCCATCAATGTATGGCTGCCAACCCTCCACGAGTCAGAGTGACTCTGCCGCCAGAAGGTGCACCAGCTGATTATTGGCACCCTCGGGCTTGGGCTCACTTTGAAGCGTCGCAAAGAGGGGTTGGGGAAAGTTCTCATTCTGGCGCGCATCATTTCGCGGGGTCGTCCGGCGCTGGAAGTGAGAAGCTCGATCCTGATGGGTTAGCACCCTCTTCTGGTGTTGGCAAAGAAAGTAATGAGGAGGATTCCCCCGTGTCAACTGCTCTGAGCTCGTCTACTTCGGCTCCAAGGCGTACTGCGGTGCCCCTGGTAATAATGATACTGAGAAGTCATCCGAAAGTAGACCGCCATCGAAGGAAGATTATTCTTTTTAAGTGATCCCCTTTCGGAACGTTTAATTATTCGGATTGGGAATAATAATATCCGTGAGGAGGATGCTATCCACGGCTTGGAAAATATTTATGGAAATTTTGATCCTTCTGAGTTGTGCCGAGATCTGGGGGTGGAATTAGCACCGCGCATATGTATGATGCTGCTATATACAGTAAGGAGTTTGCCTTGTTGCTTCTTGGTCGTTACTAATGTTCATTCCTCATATTCTTTACTAATGATTATTCGTTTCCTTGGCAGTTTGGGCACACGTTCCATGAACTGTGCAGAGATTACATGTTGCTTGGGGAGGTGCAGACTCACCATGATGCTTTGGTGAAGGAGCTGCGCGCGATGATTGTGCGTAGCGAGGTTAGTCGTGATCGTGCTAACAATCGGGCTTGTGCTGCTGAGACTCAGAAATGCATTGCACGTGACGAAGCATGGAAAGCATTAGTCGCTGAAGAAGAGATGAAGAAGGAACTCGCTAGAAGCCAGGCTGAGACCCGACGCTTGCGTGCTAAGGATCTTAAGTTAGAGCGTGAACGCAACGCGTATCGAGAGTCCCTCGAAAACTTGGAAATTCAGAATGCAAAATTAGCCGAAACTTTAGCTCACAACGGGATAATTGTATCTTCCTCTCGTACTGAGGCAGGTGCTGGTTGCTCTATAAGGGATAGTGATTTTAATGTCGAGGTCACTGCTCCAGCGCACAGTTCTCCCCAATCATATGGTGGTACCCCCATCGGTGCTGATATGAATGTGAATATCGAGCCTTATGCCGGAAGGGTGCCTGTCTGGGCTATCGCAGGGCCGTATGTTAGGGAACGTTATAGGGTCCCTCGTGCGATGCGGTATTCCAGGTTGTCACCTGATCTAGAAAGTAGTAGTCCGAAATGGAATAAGTATCCACTGGTTTTGTCTCCCCGGGGAATGGATGAACTTGCTGACGATATTTGTGCGGAGCCCTGGAAGTTTCCAGAATTTGAAATGAATGTATTCGGGCTTGGGCCTTTTCATCGGGAAGATATTCGGGCCGAGTTATTCACTAATCGTGAGAGGAATGAGTTTCTTTATAATATGTAGGTTATGTCGTCGGCTAGTGACATTTTTTGATACCGTAGCAGTTATTTCCTTGGGAAAATTTTTCTATGTAAAGTGTACCCCATGCCATTGGCTGAAAGCCGTTTTTACGATGTTTAATGAAGGGTGTTTATTTGCAGAAATCTTACCTTGTGCAATTCTTTCTGTGATCATGAATATTCTATCCTTGTCGTATAGTAGTTGTGGTAGCCTGGTGATTGTGTGGCGTTATTGGCATGGGATTGCCTTATTCTTGGTAGGTGACTCGTTACCACTCATGGGTGGGAGCCCACCCGTTATCACAGAGGGACCCGTTACCGCTCATGGGTAGGAGCCTGTCTTTTCTTTGTCGGTGACCCGTTACCGCTCATGGGTAGGAGCCCTCCCGTTATCACAGGGGGACCCGTTACCGCTCATGGGTAGGAGCCTGTCTTTTCTTTATAGGTAACCCGTTACCGCTCATGGGTAGGAGCCCTCTCGTTATCACAGGGGGACCCATTACCGCTCATGGGTAGGAGCCTGCCATTTTTTTGTAGGTGATCCGTTATCGCTCATGGGTAGGAGCCCTCCCGTTATCACAGGGGGACCCGTTACCGCTCATGGGTAGGAGCCTGTCTTTTCTTTGTAGGTGACTCATTACCGCTCATGAGTAGGAGCCCTCCCGTTATCACAGGGGGACCCGTTTCTGCTCATGGGTAGGAGCCTGCCTTTTCTTTGTAGGTGACCCATTACCGCTCATGGGTAGAAGCCCTACCGTTATCACAGGGGGACCCGTTACTGCTCATGGGTAGGAGCCTGCCTTTCTTCGTAGGTGACCCCTTACCGCTCATGGGTAGGAGCCCTTCCGTTATCACGGGAGGGACCCGTTACCGCTCATGGGTAGGGGCCTGCCTTTTGTCCGGTTGCCTTCGATGCACCTTTTTCCTGGGCTGCGTCTGGTGGACTTCGTGTGCCTTTTGCGCTGGCGTGGGTAAGCCTATAGGGTCCATCCCAATTGTCTTGTTGTTTCCCAACATGCTTACTTGCTTTACACTCTTCAACACCAAGTCACCCACTTGAAAGCTTCGAAGGTGTACTTGTTTATCGAAATTCCTGGCCATTGCCGCTTTGAAGGCCACTGTCTGTTGGTAAGCTTGCTCCCTTATGGAACCAATTATCCCGAGGTCCATTTTCCGTAGTCGTGTGGCGTGTTGAGGGTCATATTCTGCTATTCTGTATGTTGGCATGGCAATCTCAACTGGACTACTGCCTCGGACCCGTATACTAGAGTGAACGGTGCCTCTCATGTAGATGTTCTGGGTGTAGTCCTATATGCCCATAGAATCCCTGGGAGTTCATCAATCCAACTTCTTCCGGTGGCGTGCAGTCGCCGCTCCAGATATTGTTTAAGAGTCTTGTTGGTGGACTCCAATTGTCCATTTGCCTGTGGGTGAGATATTGCAGCAAAATGTTGGGATATTTTCAATTCTTTGCACAATGCAACCATTGTCTTTCCTCTAAATTGGGTACCATTGTCTGAGACCAACACTCGGGGTAGTCCAAAGCGACATACAATATTTTTCCAGACAAATTCTATCATATTTTTCTCCGTGATGTGCATCAAAGCCTCAGCCTCCACCCATTTCGTAAAGTATTCCACCGCTACTAAAAGAAATTTCTTCTGACCCCTGGCCATTGGTAGGGGACCAACTATATCAATCCCCCACTGATCGAATGGGCAAGTGATCTCTAGGGGTTGCATTAGTACATTTGGCCTGTGTATAAGTTTGGCGTGGTACTGGCAATTCTCACAATTGCGGCAGTACAGGGTTGCGTCTTGTCGTAAAATTGGCCAAACATATCCATGTCTTAATATTTTCTGGGCTAAAGCTCTCCCTCCTGAATGATTTCCGCAACTACCTGCGTGTATCTCCCTCAGTATGTATTGGGCGTCAACTGGTGATAGGCATCTCAACAACGGGCCTTCAAAAGATCTCTTGTAGAGTTCACCCTGGTAAATGGTAAACCTGTACGCCTTGTACTTCAATCGTCTTTGTGCATTGAGATCGGCCGGGAGGGTTTCATCTGCAAGGTAATTATATATTTCATCCTTCCAACACGATGTACCTGCGATAGGAAAGAGAAACTCCACGTCAGCCCATTTTTTGCTGGCTTTTGTTACTCCAACTGCAGGCCTAGAGGTGGTCAGAAAAGTCACACGCTTTTCCGCAAAAACGTCTGAGGAACTAGCAAATTTGGATAAAGCATCGGCTTCGGTATTTTCCGATCGAGGTATTTGCGTCAGACTGAATGTAGTGAACTCGGCCGCCAATTCCTTCAACTTTGCCAAATATAAAACCATGGTTTCCTGTTTTGCTTCGAAGAATCCCGATAAATGATTAGCCACTATCTGTGAATCCGTAAAGACTTCCAGATGATCCCAACAGAGGGTATTAGCCATTCTGACTCCTGCCAGGACTGCCTCATACTCCGCCTCATTATTCGTTATAGGAAAATTCAGACTGATAGCGAAATCAAATTCCCTACGATCTGGGGACACCAGGTGAATGCCCGCTCCGCCACCGTTTGCTGTGGATGAGCCATCCACATGAAGTAACCATGCTGAGGGTCTCGAACTGGGACCGGGGTCCTGACTTATAGGGAATATATGGTGGCACGAATGGTCTAAACTGTTACCTAGTGTCTCCGCCATAAAGTCGGCTAGGACCTGTGCTTTAATAGTCGTGCAGGGACGATACTCGATCCCAAATTCGCTCAATTCTATAGCCCATTTTACCAATCTCCCTGAGGTATCCGGATTGTCCATGATTTGGCGGAGTGGTCTGTCCGTAACGACCGCTATTGGGTGAGCCTGGAAATAGGGCTTCAACTTACGAATCGTCATGATAACGGCCAAGGCAAATAGTTCGATTTGTAGATAATTTTTCTCGGCTCCGTGGAGAACGCGGCTGACATAATGGATCAGATATTGCTTTCCGTCTGCTTCTTTTACTAATACTGTGCTAATGGCGTTGGCGGAGACCGCGAGATATAGATAAAGTGTCTCCCTTGGATCTGGTTTTGCCAAAAGTGGTGGTGGCATCAAATACTTCTTGAACTGTTGAAACGCTCTTTCACATTCTTCGGTCCACTTGAAATCCTTGGCCTTCTTCAGGATTTTGAAGAAAGGAAGACTCCGTTCTGCCGAGGTCGCAATAAAACGCCCCAAGGCTAAGGCATTGCACATCCCGTACCGAGTGTGGGGAAGTAAGATTCATCAAGGCCTCTATCTTGTCTGGGTTGGCTTCAATTCTGCGCTCGTTAACCATATATCCCAAAAATTTCCCCGCTGCCACTCCAAAGGTACACTTCTTGGGACTGAGCTTCATCCCATAGTTTCTCATAATAGCAAACGATTTCTCCAAATTCTCCACGTGATCCTGCGCCTTAAACTCTTGATCAACATATCGTCTATGTATACCTCCATTGAATTTCCTATTAGGTTATAAAATATCTTCGCCACCAATCTCTGGAACGTCGCGCCGGCGTTTCTCAAACCAAAAGGCATTACACGATAACAGTACACACCAGTGTCTGCAACAAAGGCTGTTTTCGATTGATCCTCTGTTGCCATAAAAATCTGGTGGAAGCCGCTCTTGGCATCCATGAAACTGAATAGGGCGCATCCGGCTGTCGAATCCACTAGAAGGTCAATCCTTGGCAATGGGAAAGGATCCCGCGGCCAATGCTTGTTCAAATCTTTATAATCCACACACATTCTCCACTCTGCTGCTTTCTTCAGAACTAGGACAATATTGTTGAGCCACTCTGAATAACGTAATTCATAAATATGCCCTACCATGCTTTAATCTTTTCTACAACCTCTTTCTCTGTTGCCTCGTTCTTCTCCTTGCTAAAATTCATTTTCTTCTGTCGTATTGGTTTGGCCCGCGGATCAACATTCAGCTTATGCTCTATAATCTTTGGGTCGATTACAATCAAGTCAGAATCACTCCAGGCAAATATATCGACATTCTTTTTTAAGCATTCGATCAATGCCTTCCGAATATCAGGCGACATTGTACCTCATATTCTCAACGTGTGCTCCGGTTATCTCGGGTCGATCTCTATCCTGATAAAATCTCCCACAGGCATTCTCGGTTCATTCTGATAAGGAATAACCGCCCTTTCTATCTCGGCGCGTTCCCCCTTATGACCAAGCCTTGGTCTCTTGCTACTCTTCGTCATATTGGTATCTGTCTTGTTCAATTCTTGCCCCTTGATACTTCGCTCCCTCTCCCATGCCATCTCGTCTAATGAGCTCCCGATTTAGAGAACCTTGGTTCCCACAGACGGCGCCACTGATTTGACAATAGATCGTATTATATATATATGTGGGTCGGTTACAAGTGAGTAATCTAATAGTACAACAAATCTATCTCAAATCAGGACTACACTAGGTATCTCGTGTAGACTTGGTCCAGAACCTGTTGCTCGAGGTCGGGACTTCACCAAACTGCCTGTTGATGCTACGTCGGTGATGGGTATCGAACGTATATCGGTGATGAATCTCGATATGATATCGGGGATGAGTCTCGATATGATATCGGTGAGCAATCTCGATGTGATGTCGATGGTCAGGTCATTATAGAAGGCTGAGTGATGACATGGACAAAACCATATCGAATATCTATGTCGGGTATAATATCGAATATTGCCATTCGATGTGATGCGGATAAATCGAGGTGAGGAATCAATTGCCTTTCTCGGTGTGCGGGGCAGGGTATTAATAGGCGCAGCTAGCCTATATCGAATCCTATATTCGATGTGATATCGGAGGTGATCCCGGATATGGTCGTTCATGGGCCGTGGCCCAGAATAGGCCCAAATGCTAGAAACCTCCATATCATGGATCGAAAATTTACAGATATTTCCACACAAAAAAATAAAAATATAAAGTTATAGTTATGAGGTAGAACTAGATACAAATTTTGTTTTGAAAGTATGCTTTGATTATCAAAATAATAAAAACTTTTAGCAATATTCAGAGTTTTTCCCGGGCAAGTTTCTAAAAATTAATTGTAATAATTTTGATGCGAGGTGATTTCGCCTACTGAATAAACACTCCACGTCTGAGAAACTCAAGCTCTGTACTGGTGCTGAGTTAGCTTTGAGTTCGAAAAACCTGCACTGTGAAACACGAAAAGTGAAGTAGGGTTTGTTGATTTGAGACTGAACTTGGACAGAGCCAAGCTGCCTACGTATCCCGTATTGGGAATCAAGTCGAAGGTAATTCATTGTTTCTCTGGATGCCGATCCGTGTTGGATGGTGCATCGCACAAGAGCTTGATAGGTCAATGGACCATGTCAGATGAGATGTCGTCAGACCGTGCTAGTCGGATAGGATGTCAATCCGTGCTGAATTGTAGGATGAGATGTCGTCGGACCGTGCTGGTCGGATAGGATGCCAATCCGTGCTGGATTTGTGTGTGTTTTTGCCTTTACGCGATGGGTATTTATAGATACCTCATGGGCCATTGGATGTGCTTGAGTGTTGATAGTCTTGGCCTAGCTCCATTGGATAGGCTTAGGTGCTGATGGGCTTGACCCAACTTCATTGGATTTGTATCGTGGGCTTGCCCCAACATTAACAAATTTGCACTCTGGGCTAGGCCCAACATTAATGAGTTTGTGATGTACCTTAGAAGGCGATAATGCGACAAAGCCACAAACTTGTGTGACACGTGATCAAACAAGAGAATGTCAAGTGTAGATTCCAAAATGTGATACATCAGAAGTCCCCCACTTTGCAATGTGTTATCAGACGGATAAGACAGTGTGAAGTGGATTAAGCATTTGTTGGTTCGTATTTTGCTTGTCTTCTTAATCTTCCTTGTATTTGTCTCCAAATATCATTATTAGTTTTCGCATGCATGGCTTACATTAATGGCATACTCAATAGGCTCTTCATCAAGTTTATTTTGGCTCTGGCTTGACATTGACGCGATAGAAGTTGTGAAGGGTGCTACCTCGGCGGGAAAAGTAGATGTTGTCGATGATGGTCAGACTTCTTACTAGTTGAAGGTGGCTCGGTTGGCCTAACATTTTGGTGTCTGCCTTTTGTTTCACTCTTATACTTTTGGTACATTTGATTTGTGTTTTATAGAACAAGTATGGTTTTGTTTTTTGTGTTTGGTGCTTTGCTTTGGTAGACATATGTTCTTATGGATATCTGATTTTGTTAACAAAGTGTTCTTGTTTCTTTCTTCTCTTCCTTGTTTTTGTTCTTCAATTTACATACGTTTGCTTTCATCCTCCTTGATCTTGTTCTTCGATTTGTATAAGTTTGTTTTCTTCCTTACATGATTACATCGTTGATGGAATAAGTTTCCGCGGAGTTGAGACGAAAATGGATTGATGAACCGTTTGCTTTCTTCCTTCCTGGATTTCGCTCTCTTCCTTCCATGTTTTTGTTCCCTTCCTTCCTTGTTTTTTTTTTTCATTGATCTTGCTTTTATTTCTTTCTTGATCTTGCTTTCTTCATCCCTTGATCTTACTTTCTTACTTTCTAACTTTGTTCTTCCATTTGTATGAGGCCTCATGTAGGCTCTTTCATTTGTTTAATCGGGTAGGGATATTGCAGTTCGCTTACTTTATGGATTTTCACCCAATAGGTTCTTCACCTAGCTTAATTTGGTAGGGCCATAATAGCTCGCCAACTTTATTGGATTTTCACTCAATATGCTATTCACCTAGTTTACTTCAGTAGGGCTTATGTTGATAGCCTACTTTATGGGATAGTCACCCAATAAGCCGTCATCTTGTGGGGTACATCTTATGTTGCCAGTTGTTGAACGTTCCGATGACACCATATCGCGTAGGCTCTTCACCTAGTTTATTTTGGAAAGGCTTACGTTGATAGCCTACTTTGTGGAATTTTCACTCAATATGCTTTTCATTTAGGTTACTTCGTAGGGCTTACGTTGATAGCCTACTTTATGGGATATTCACCCAATAGGCTCTTCACCTAGCTTATTTTGGTAGGGCTTACGTTGATAGCCTACTTTATGGAATATTCACCCAATAGGCTCTTCAGCTAGTTTATTTTGGTAGGGCTTACGTTGATAGCCTACTTTATGGGATATTCGCCCAATAGGCTCTTCACCTAGTTATTTTTGGTAGGGCTTACGTTGTGCCTAGTTTATATTTTACTTGGGAAGGTAGGAAACTTTCATGGCTACACTAATATGTGTTAGTTGTTTCGGCCATATGTGGAGTCCCCCAGTTCCATACCCTAGTTGAGTTGACAATGATGAAAATGCCCAAAAACCTGGTGTGTGCCATATTCGTGTAAGTTGCTTAATGAAGCAGTGTTAATGCAAAAGTCGCTTAAAGAAGCGGTATTCTTGGCGCGGGTTTCTTATTGAGGCATTGTTGACGCGTAAGTCACTTCATGAATCGCTCTTTGTAGTTTGCTGCAAAGGTACTAATTTGTAGTTTGACTCTTCATTAAGATCCTTTTGCAGTTTGATGAGAGATATTTGTTCGTAGTTTGATGTACTTGATCCATTTTTTTCATTCATGGAGGTACTTGATATGTCCACAAGCTGAATCCACGCTGTATTAGCTTTTCTTGAGTTGTGACCCGCGTTTTCAGTAAGAGCATAGGCGACATCCATCACTTCTTTGTTTCATATACCCTCTGGGGTTGCATTTGTTTTTTACTCTATGTGTCCTCTATGAGGTTGAGTTCAATCTTCATTGTGCACATTCTCTTATAGTTGCATTCAATCATCAACAATGGGTACCCTATTTGGGATCACATTCGATCTTCAACAGTGCATACCGTTTGAAGATCACATTCTTGAGAATCTTGGCATTTGGTGAAGCTAAGTCGTTACTAGTTGAGATTTAGAAAATCTAACTCTTCATGAGCTTTGGAGAACGACAAGTCATCTTCAACATGTCTTTAATTCTTGAGTTATGAAAAAATGAAGTATTCTTAAGCTTTCGAAAAAGCTAAGGCTTTAGTGCTTGAGCTTTTGCGAAGCCAATTCTTCATCGAGCTTTGGAAAAGCATACTCTACTCTATCCTTGATAAGCTAAGATTTACTTCTTTAGTGCTCTTGAGCTTTAGCAAAGCCAAGTCTTCATCGAGCTTTCGAAGAGATAAGTCTTTGCTACTTGAGCTTTAGCGAAGCCAAGTCTTCTCATCTTTAGAAAAGCTAAGACTTATTTAGCTTTGGAAAGATAAGCCTTCACTTCTTGAGAGTGACAGTTTGATCTTGACCTCCACTTAGTTATATTGATTTGATCATACATGTGAGCGGTTGTATGAGAGCGTTTGACCATGCTGGCCAGAAGACTAGGGTCAAAATTCTGGGATTTTGATTAACGATTCGTGTGATGTTTGACCTCCACTTTGTTATATTGATTTGATCATACATTTGAGCGGTTGTATGAGAGCGTTTGACCATGCTGGCCAGAAGACTAGGGTCAAAATTCTGGGATTTTGATTAGCGGTTCGTGTGATGCAGGCATTATCTTAGTAGTTGATCATCGTACATCAACATAGTGAATGAGACTAGAATACTTTGGAGATCATAAGTCCCCCAACTTCGGAGTGTGCTATCATACGGATAAGGCAGTAGGAAGTAATTTTAGTAGTTTTAGGTCAATTTTGCCATTTTGTTTCTTCTATATACCATTCTGATATTTTATAAAATTGTGAATATCTTTGCACATTTTGTATTCGGCTCTTAAACAATATCCAACTTCCCAAGGATGGTGTTCCAATTTTTCTATTCTTCAAAGATCTTTGTCTAGTTCCTTTTATCTCCAAGGACCAATCATGCAATATCACAACTCGGGGATATTTCCACAATTATCCGCTATGTGTAGTAAATTTTATGTTGTATGCTTGATGTGTTCAATTTATATGCGGGGCCCGTGTATTTCATTTACATTAGAATTATATTTAGACAAATATATGTTGTGGGCCAAGATAAGCGGGTGTAGATAGACCCGTCACATAGAAGCATTCCACCACCTTCTCCTTCACGAAACAGATACAGACTTGGACTCTATTTCATTGAGCAAACCAAATAATTTAAACTCTGTTTTTGCACGGATGATACTGAACGAAAGTCTCATCCTTAATCTTTCCTTCTACAAGATTTTCACGAATCTCTTAATTCTTTACGAACTCTTTTGGCAAAATCTTGTATAAATTCAAGTCTGACAGGGATATTTATGAATTGGCCCAATATCTTATATTGGGCCAGCCCAGCAAGCCTAGCCCACGAAACAACGCATCGAACAGGCTATGTTCGATGAGGAGTCAGCATCAAACCACCACTGCTCGATGCGCATTTAATGACCGATATACGGGTCCCGCGGAGCGGGTCTATAAATACCCCGCCCCTCGCCTTCTCATTGGCCATTCACAAGACATCGAACTACGGCTGAAGCATCGAACGTCCAACCATTCGATATTCAATCAAGCATCGAACATCAAGTCATTCGATACTCAGCCCAGCATCGAACATACGGTCGTTCGACATTGACCATAACATCGAGCCAGACAAATTCGATACGGACCAAGCCTTGAACCCAGTCTGTTCGACATACGATAGATTCGCAGAGTATAGTCAGTTTAACTGGCATTGAACACCCACTGTTCGATACGACAACATCGAACGCGGCTCGTTCGATACACTTTATTTTAGTTGTAATTTCATTGTGATACCTAGTAATATTCTAATAGGTGTTCCGGACCAAGTTAGTCCGTTATCAATATTGGATTAGCATTATTTTGGGATATTTGTGTTCTAGTTATAATCATTTCACTGTGTTTTATTACGTGGACGAGATAAGACCAAAATATTGGCGCCGTCTGTGGGAACACCACATTTTACAATTTACTAAATATGGCATCGAAAGTAACTACCCGTTCCAGAAGCAAACGTTTAGAAAGAGCAATAGAGAAATTAGATGGGGCGACTGCAAGCCATACGACCCCAGAGAATGAGCAACCAGCGACTGTGCCGGTAGGAGTGCCGACACCTGCCAGAAGGGAGGTACAAATAGAAGAAGCTCCGAAAGGAGATGCTGGTGCAGGAGGGGCTACCGCATAGTTTGTGTTAGCCCAAATCTTAACCAGGCAGGATATCGTCGGTGTGGTGAAGACCACAATGGCTCAGTTTATGGCACAAATGCAATTACCGCAGCCACCCGCGTCGGCTGCGCGAGCGGAAGCTGTAAATGAGCAAGCAGCAGCAACCCTGACTTCAAAGGAAGCTGAAAAGGAAAAGCCGCATCACAGCTACGGAAGGAGCAAACCTGCATCCGGTGGAGAGCAGAGATGGGAAAAATCAGTCCGTCAGGACCAACTAGAGAAGCAAAAATCGATTGAGGTTCAATCAAGAAGGCGCAATGAGGCCAACATGCAGAAAAAAAAGAGAGGAAAGGAAGATAGGAGACATGAAGAGAATCACAACTCCAGAAGAGAATATGATAATGTGACAAGGAAGCTAGAAAGGCTTGAAAAGGAAAAAGCCGCAATTGAAGGCCGATTGGAGCCACGAGAAAGTGCATTGAGGAGCAGCCCATTTTTTGCTGAGATCGAAGCTGAGATCTTGGGACAGGGAGACAAGGTCCCTGAAGTAAAAACTTACGATGGGCAAACGGATCCCCACGATCATTTGTTCCATTTGGACATGAAGTTGTCTTTGTATGGATTCAAGGAGAATATGCAGGCCAGAATATTCGCAACCACATTGTCTGGGGTGGCAATGGATTGGTTTACCCGAATCACACCAGGATCTATCAAGTCCTACAAGCAACTCAGGGCTATGTTCAAAGATCAGTTCTCGAGTCAGGCCATAATGGTTTTGGATCACTCCCACCTCTACGCCATGAAGCAAGGTGCTAGCGAAAATTTGAAGGACTTCATGAGTCGCTTCAACGCGGAGCTGCTTAGGGTAGACAGCCCAAGCGGAGAGATGGTATTGAGCATTCTCTTCCAGGCAACTAATAACACTGCGTTTGGAGGTGAACTAATCAGAAACAAGCCCACCACTATTGAAGCAATTAACAAAATAGCACAGGGTGTTATTCATCTGGAGGAAATAATGGCGACGAAATCGCACGACAATATTCCCTCAAAAGAGAAGGAACAGGGAAGGGAAGACTATAATCGCAACAACAACAACAACAACAGAAGCAGGAACTACAGAAACCGGGATATATCTCCTAAGAAATACACGCCCCTGAATGCGAAGGTCGTGACAGTGTATGGGGTGGCAAAGAGGAAGGGCTGGTTGAAGGAACCTAGACAGACGAAGGATTCCAGGGCAACGAAGTACTCTGGCCATTACTTCAAATACCATGAGCAGAAAGGGCACGACACCGAATATTGTAAAGATCTCAAGGATGAGATTGAACGATTGCTCAAGGAAGGCAAACTTTTGGAGTTTGTTAAAAATAACAAAGAACGAGACGAAAATACGGACATAGAGAGGAGACCTTCCCCTAGGAAGGACAAGCAAAAAATGGCTGAACTACCGAGATCCTCCGGTTATCCGCAAAGTGGAAATGATAACATAAGAAAAGGCATGCTTAACGTGATATCGGGAGGTCTCGGAGGGGCAGATTCAACCAACGGTCGAAAGAAGATTTCGAGGCTCGTTCTAAGCGATAACTTTGTCAGCATGGCGAACATCATGAGAATCGAGGAAATGCCGCACAAAGAGATCACATTCTTGACAAAAAATCTGCAAAAGCTGAGACCCGATGTCATTCAAACGGCAAATTTGGATTCCCCATTGGTAATAACGGTGGATATAGCCAAATTTGGTGTGACATAAATGTTGGTAGATGCAGGCAGGTCGGTCAACATTCTGTTCAGCTCTACCTTGGACAAAATGGGGTTGAATGGCGGAACTTTAGAACATGTGAGAACTTCATTGAGCGGTTTTGGAAGCCCGGAGATTGTGCCCCGCAGAATGCTTATGCTTCCGACCTCCTTGGGAACTGCGCTGCAAAGAAAAACACTACTGACGAACTACGTCATTGTCGACATGCACTTTGCATACAACGGCATCCTAGGAAGGCCCATTTTGAATGCGTTCTGGGCACTGCTTTCGACTTACCATCAGATGGTAAAATTTCCGACTCATGCAGGTACAGGCGAAGTGATCGCAGATCACATCGAAGGATCGAAATGTTATGTGAACTCGCTTCGTTCACGGCCACAACAGGAACAAGAAGCAGTGTAGGCCCTGGCCCTCATGTAGATGGAGCATATTGATTATGGAGCTCCGATACAAATGTTTTCAGGTTTTTAGCACCCTGAACAATTTTGAACAACATTCATTCGTCCTCTCAGCCATGAAGAGCTTGAGAGGCAGGATATGTAATAACCTAAAATAGGTACGTTGAAGACCTTAGCCCAAGGGCTAAGATTGGGAAAAAGTAGACCGAGCTATTCAACCAAGCTTCGCTCTACTTGAATTAATTGAAATTATCTCGACGAAAAACCATTTTCACAAAACTATCTCACACGTACTGCCTAACTAAATATTACTTAAAAAGGGACGGAGGCTCTGTCTAAAACAGACACGAGGAACCGCACTCCCTAAATCACTAAAAGGGATGGAGGCTCTGTCTACCATGGCACGACGGACCGCATTCCTTAATAAGCCAAAAAGGGACGGAGACTTTGTCTACCATGGCACGAGGGACGGCAAATCTCTATATAACAAAAAGGGACGGAGGCTTTGTCTACCATGGCACGAGGGACCGCAAATCTCTATATAATAAAAAGGGACAGAGACTCTGTCCAAAGCAGCACGAGACACCGCACTCCCTCTAACAACTTAAAAAAGGACGGAGACTCTGTCCAAAGCGGCACGAGACACCGCACTCTCTCAAACAACTTAAAAAGGGACGGACACTCTGCCCAAAGAGGCACGAAATACCGTATTCCCTAAAACAACTTAAAAAGGATCGGATATTCTGCCCAGAGAGGTACGAAATACTGCAATAAAGGATCGGGTATTCTGCCCAGAGAGGTACGAAATACTGCAATCCCTAAGATAACCTAAATAGGGTCGGACGGTTTTTCTAAAACGGCACGAGATTCTGCGACCTAAATGGTTTTAATTCAATCAAATTGGATATCGCTTTTACACCTATAAGAGAAACAAAAGAATTCATGATTGTGAAAAAACGCTCGTGTTGTCAAAATAAAGTAAAGAGCAACGATAGCAATTGAAAGAAAAGGCGACGATAATGAGCCTTAGATCAGGAAAATAACTGTGGAAAGCGAAGCAAATAGCCAAACGATTCATGAAAACTCAAATTAGACCAAAAGCATCAAAAGGCGACGTAGCGCCACAAAAATAGCAAATTAAAAATTGTTCATAAACACCGAAATGAAAACCAACATCTTCAAGTATCAGCAACATCCTCGTTGTCGGTAGAAGGATAGGTGAGCGGCATCGGCGGTGGCGAAGATATTCCCCGATAAACGACGCTGTCACACTCGAGTAGCAAATCGAACTCATCTGGAGAAGCTGGTTGATCATTCGCAGCGGGCGATGGAATCTCTCTATTAGGCCCCAATGAAAGATCGAGCCAGGAAGGGTCGAAGTGCCCACGCACATATTTGGTGCTATAAAACTGGTGGAGGTTCAGAACCTGAGCATTGCGAGCCGCACGAGCACATCTCCGAGCGCTAATCTCCTCGAAGGTATGGCTCCGGAGGAACGCCTCAGCAATCTCCACCCTCTGTTGAGTGGACACCTATGCAAGCAAATAAAAAATTACGAAACTCCAAACAAAGAATAAGATAGGCAGAGAAGTACAATTCTTTACCTCGTTCAAACCGCGGGCATAGCCAATTCCGTCGGCGAGGTCGGCTTTGGATCTCTCAGTTGCCACCTCAAATTCAAGCTCAGCAATCCTTTTCTCCAGCTCCCATTTGCTGACAGAAAGGCTAGACACTTGTAATTGGAGTTGCTCTGCATTCTCCATCGCCTCTCTCACCGCGTTCCAATCCTCATTCGCCCTTGCAGCATAGGATCGGACTGTCTCCAAGGCCTTATCTTTCGCCTCGAGAGCAGCTTTCAGAGCCTTGGATTCTCCACGTGTAAAATCCGTTAGGCCACGAGACTGCCCTGCCGCAGTCATCTCATGAGTCCGAATCAGCGCAGCAAACATGGCATCCACCATACCGCCACCCTAGAAATGAAATAAGTGAACAATTAATGTATGAAAAATTCATATGCAATACCATTATAAAAGAGAAAAGCATCTTACCGCTGTCAGCATGTGGAGCATATTACGCTCTACAATCCTTCGCTCCTCCGCAGACACGGGATGCGGAACGGCAAGAGTCGGAAAGAGAACTTTCAAGGCGTCTATCGCCGCGCTTTCCGAGAGCTCATACCCGCATGCGCGAGCGCAAGGACCCTGACTGGTGCCCGCTCCAGCGGTTGGACCCGTAGTCGGTGCGGCGCTATGAGCAGAAGCCCCAGTTTAAGAACGGGCATGATGAACCCTTCTCCTCTTTGTCTGCAAGGGAACTTCAGTCTCCTCCTCCTGCCCTACCGCGGTACTCTCTGAACCTCCTGCCTGACTGAAGTCAGTGGCAGGAGCGGCATGTTGATTTCCGTCAAGAAGGTCCTCGAAAGGATCATCCTGGGAGCCAATTTGCATAGAGGCCGAAGGCTCGGCTTCAGCCTTTTTCCCTTTGTTTTTCCTCTTTCGAGGGAGAGGAATCGCTCCAACTGCTGTTGCTTGGGAGCTAGCTTGTTCGGCAGCGAGGGCCTGATTAATCCTGTCATGTCGGTCCATGATAAAATTCACTTCAAGAAATTTACATCGGTCAGATCAATTTCATAATTAGCACAAGAGCGTCAAAGCAATTTTAAACGCATAATATACCAAGTGTCATCCTCCCGTTATATGAAACCGGGGTAGGCCAGCTAACGACAAAACTCTGTTTTCAACCAATTTTTTCACATCAAATTGGTGTTGGCGTACTAAGTTCGGAATGAACTCTTAATCCCACGAAGGCACATTTACACCGGGGGGTATTGCCACCTTAGACCCAATGTACAATTCGCGACGATAGGTTCTAAATTCCCCATCGTAACTCTCCTCGATATAAAAGTACCATCTTTTCCAGACTTTTCATACCCGGTAGCCTCGCCATTCAAGAATTTGCACAAGAGTTTAGTCTTGATGTGGTAGAACCCTTCTTCCCGCTTGGCAATCTCGAACAAGGCGTAAAATTCATTTGGGCTTGAAGGCTCGCGTAATGCCTTCATCGCGATGATAAACCTCAGCATATTACCGAACGAATTCGGTGTTAGTTGCACCGGGACGAGATCATTTTTCCTCAGGAGCATCTTTAGCTCAACCGGGATAGGGAACCTCAACCCATTCAATAGTTGCCCTACAAAAACAGTAATGTGCCCGGGCGGTGGGGTATGCATGCGGTCATTGGGACCCGGGATAACTATTTTATACCTGTTCGGTATAGCAAAAATTTTGCGTAATTTTTTGCGACTAAGTTGCAGGCGCGATGCATACATATGGTACGCCAACCCTTCAATTTTAGCATTGTCATCAAACTCCCTGTTGATGTACTCGACATTCTCGTCAGCCTTGCTAGATGCGCGGTTATCCCAAGTTGACGATGCCGATGAACCATCATCGACAGTCGGAGGAGCAGCACGCTCAACATTATCGATCGGATTAATACCCGCAAGCCCATCAGCACCTTCTAACTCAATTGGCCCATATTCATTTGAACCCGCGGGAGCATTGGAAGGGCCCACCACTGAGTCCCGTGAACCGAAGCTAGAGTCGCTACTCGACTCGCCCCAGAAAATGATTCGCTACTCACCATCGTGATCGAGAAAAAACTGAAATAAAATAAAATGAAAAAAGCTGACTATACCCGAATAGGTCACTTTCGCAACTTGTACCACTACCGCGGCATATCTAAATAGCTGATAAATTGAACATTATTAACGCGATTACAATAGAAACGCTTAATTTACCTTGAATGGGTATGCAAAAGCGAGAGTGATAGAAATGGATCGTCGATTTTCCTGAAAATAATAAAAAAAGTTATTATTATCAGAAAGGCGAAAAAAAATTGATGTTGAGTTAAAAATAATAAAATTTTTCTAAGGCATTAGGTCGAACGCCTGTTGTTCGATGCTACCCGCATCGAACAAAGTAGGTTCGATGCTTAGTAACATCGAACAATGCTTGTTCGATGCTACTCACGTATGCGCGTAAGTTGGCTCGGAGAGAAGTGAGCGCCTTTCAGCTTTCGCCCCTTTATATAGACCGTAAAGAGGCCCATCAGGCCCATTCTCGGAGCGTGTCGAACAATCGCATCAAACACCGTCTGTTCGAAGCTCATGTAAAACCGCTTCGAACACATCTTGTTTGATGCGTAGCATCGTCTTTTGTTAAGAAATTGCGGAACATATATAGCGAGATCCGCTCAGAAAAAACTAATGATTAAGAATATTCCTAACCAGTACAAAAAGATTGGAACTCGCTCTATGCCGAGAACCATTTCCAATCGGGGGAATGAATTTAGACGTATGTCAAATGACAATTATATACGTCGGCCAGCAAAGCAGATCATTAACTTTTAAATTTGGAAGACGTCCTCTATTCGACAACGTATCCCAAACTGGGGGGACTATGTGATAGGGATATTTATGAATTGGCCCAATATCTTATATTGGGCCAGCCCAGCAAGCCAGTCCACGAAACAACGCATCGAACATGCTATGTTCGATGCGGAGTCAGCATCGAACCACCACTGTTCCATATGCATATAATGACCGATATATGGGTCCCGCGAGGCGGGTCTATAAATACCCCGCCCCTCGCCTTCTCATTGGCCATTCACAAGACATCGAACTACGGTTGAAGCATCGAACGTCCAACCATTCGATATTCAACCAAGCATCGAACGGTAAGTCATTCGATACTTAGCCCAGCATCGAACATACGGTCGTTCGACATTGACCATAGCATCGAGCCAGACAAATTCGATACGGACCAAGCCTCGAACACAGTCTGTTCGACATACGATAGATCCGCAGAGCATAGTCAGTTTAACTGGCATCGAACACCCACTGTTCGATACGACAGCACCGAACGCGGCTCGTTCGATACACTTTATTTTACTTGTAATTTCATTGTGATACCTAGTAATATTGTAATAGGTGTTCCGGACCAAGTTAGTCCGTTATCAATATTGGATTAGCATTATTTTGGGATATTTGTGTTCTAGTTATAATCATTTTACGGTGTTTTATTACGTGGACGAGATAAGACCAAAATAAAGTCTCTGACAATTCTTTTTTATCTCCAACATGAAAGATTAGTCCATGCGAGGAGAACAGACATCCCACAAAAGTGAGTTCGTTCGTGGCGGAGAAGTTCATTGTGGAATCACTTTGTGCATTATCGGATCCCTTTCAGCTCGGCGTCGGAGGAGTTCGCATGTTTGAACAGTTCGTGCGTGTATCTGTTAGGCCGCGGAAAACGTGTGCACGTGCAGCTGTTCATTGGTGCGAGGAGTTCGGGCATGGTGTTGTTCTCACTTCGTTAAAGTGGAGTTCGTGGAGTGTTGGGAACAGCTCAGCGGTGAGGAGGTCGGATGCGACACCGTGGGATCAGGTCACAGGTCTGGCGTTCGCGCACGGATCAGTTTGGTGACAGAGGAGTTGATCGGACGAGCTGCGAATCTGTTCGTGGTTCTGATAGTTGGAGATTCGTTCGTAGAAGAGGCTAGGAGTTCGTTTCCCCGGCGCGAGGGAGATCGTTGCAAAGCTATTCACCGTTGAATTTTTTCCTCTGCCGTGACGGATCGTGAGATATAACTTGTATCTTTTCTAAAAAATCTTGTTGTGTTTTCTTTCTTCAAAGGGCATGGATGTCCCTGTTCGTCGTATAGTTTTGTATTATCTGCTCTTACCTCTTTTATATATTTATTATACGATGGATATAATATATGACAAATTATTATTTGTGCCCGTGATGTAATTTTTGATGAAAATGCCCGATATCTTTTGAATTGATGAAAATATCCTGTATCAATGCCATTTTTTGTAGAAAATGCCCTTTGTGTGCCAACTGTGAAAATCGGTCGATGTGGCCTCCAGCGTGGAAGAGGCATGTGACAGTTGGAAAAATCGTCCGCGCCACATCATTTTTGAAAATGGTATTTTCGTCATTACAACATAAATTCCCGGGCATTTTTAAGTTGTTTCTAAACTTAAAGGGCATATTTATTAAAAACACCAAACTTACCGGGTATTTTTTAAATGATGTGGCGCGGAGGATTTTTCCAACTGTTACACGCCTCTTCCACGCTGGAGGCCACATCGACCCATTTTCACAGTTGGCACACAAAGGGCATTTTCTACAAAAAAAATGCATAGATCCAGGGCATATTCATTAAATCAAAAGATATCAGACATTTTCATCAAAAAATGAAACATCACGGGCACAAATAATAATTCGTCCTATAATATATTTGTCTATAAGAATATGTTTGTATTATGGAGTTTACTACTCCCGTCACGCCACCTTCTTCAAATAATTTTGATTGTGAAACTTCTTTGCCAAATTGATGATTTTGTTACATAATTAGGTGGTATTCTTTGGGAAAGATGGAGCAACCAACGAGAGAATTTTCTTCGTTTCGAAAAGTTGATATTTTTCTTTGTTTTGCTCCATGTAGGAAGATTGTTAATGTCCAAATTAGCGATATTCAATCGAACCATGTCAAAAAGGACGATCGTGCCAACCATGACGTACACTCAAGTGGTGATGATTGTCTCTTAAAGAAAGAAAAGGACCAAGTGAAAGTCAAGGGACTCGTGGTGGCATATCTCTCAAACAAGATTCAAGGTGTCGAACACGCGATGATGCTAACATGGCATCTTGCGTCCCTTTGATCGGGAAGGATGACGATCCCAACCATGATGCACTCTCACGGGCTCGTGATCGTCGCTCGCATCAAAGAAGAGAAACAAATGAGGGTCTAGGGACTCGTGGCGGCGTGGCTCCCAATCAAGACTTCAGGCATCGAACACGCGATGATGCTAGCGTGGCATCTAGTGTCACTTTTATGGAGAAGGATCATGGTTACACCCATGACGCACGCCCAAGGGCTGATGATCATTGCTCGCATGAAAGAAGAGAAATGAGAGTCGAGGGACTTATGGCAGTGTGGCTCCCAAACAAGAATTCAAGCCTCGAACACACAATGATGCTAGCATGGCATCTCGCGTCCCTTTGATAGAGAATGATGATGGTTCCAACAATGATGCACGCCCAAGGGATGGTGATCGTCGCTCGCGTGAACAAGCCTCCAACACGCGATGATGCTAGTATGGCATCTAGCATCACTTTGATGGAGAATGATGCTGATTCCAACCATGACACACTCTCAAGGGTCGATGATCGTCGCTCGCATGAAAGAAGAGGACCAAACGAGATTCTAGGGACTTATGGTGGCATGGCTTATAATCAAAGGCTTCAAGCATCAACCACGTGATATTGCTAGCATGGCATCTAGCGTCTATTTGAGTGGCTTATCCATCCTTGGAGCCAGTATGACTTATACCTTGAAGAGGCTTGCGGGAGGTATTAATATGGACGATCATGACCACGAGAGAATTTTATGGTTTATGATTCTGACAGCCATGTTGTCCCACCGCCACCGTCGAAAGCGTCTTGTGGACTTTATAGCATTGAGCTTGGGGATGCCTCACTCAACTTGCTGGGTGCTAAGCCCACTAATTCAGCTGCTCTGGATTTAATGAAAAAAGCTTTGCCATATTTGAATCGTGACAAGGTTATACAGGAACGGTTAGTGGCTGACATATGACGTGGTTGAATGTGAATGTGCTCCATCATGTCTAGGAGAACGACAATGTAGCGAATATGCTTTAGATTGGTTGCGGGAACAAAGTTTTGTACTTATCCGTCTATTCTGGCTGGAACTGCAAGTGACATGGTAGTTGTGTTTGGGATAAAAGATATTGCACCTCTAAGAGTGGAATGAAAAGCTTGAACGAGCTAAGCCACATGTTGTGATTTTGGAGATGTTCGGCCTGCGGTTGTTCATCTTTTACTGGTGCAGTTTGACTGCGAGGCTCTCGTACAATCACCGAAGCTTCATCATGTTACTGCAACTCTCTCAGAAGCGCTTGCTGAAGATTGCTCTGGCTGCTGAGTAGTAGTAATGGCGTTGGTGCTGTCAATTTCTCTTGAAGACCTTGCCATGGTAACGAACATGTGTGTTTATTCTACCGTGTGCTTAGTGGTTCCCACAGAGGGCGCCACTGATGAAGGGTGGTTTCGCCTGCTCACTAAGCACTCCACGTCAGACTAACTCAAGCTCCGTACTGGTGATGAGTTAGCTTTGCGTTCGGAAAACCTGCACTGTGAAACACCGAACGTGAAGTAGAGGTTTATTGATTTCAAACTGAATTTGGACAGAGTCAAGCTGCCTACGTATCCCGTATTGAGAATCAAACCGAACGTAGTTCATTATTTCTCTGGATGTCGATCTGTGCTGGATGGTGCATCGCACAAGAGCTTGATGGGTCAGTGGACCATGTCATATGAGATGTCCTTAGACTGTGCTAGTCGGGTAGTATGTTAATCCGTGCTGGATTGTCGGATGAGATGTCGTCGGACCGTGCTGGTCGGATAGGATGCCAATCTGTGCTAGATTGTGCATCATGTCTAGAGAGAGAAAGCTCTGACTTAGAGAGAGAAAGTAGAATCTCAATTGTGTGTGTTTTTGCCTTCAGGGGATGGGGTATTTATATATACCTCATGGGCCATTGGATGGGCTTGAGTGTTGATGGGCTTGGCCTAGCTCCATTGGATAGACTTAGGTGCTGATGGGTTTGACCCAACTTCATTGGATTTGTATCGTGGGCTTGCCCCAGCATTAACAAGTTTGCACTCTGGACTAGGCCCAACATTAATGAGTTTGTGATGTACCTTACACTACAACAAAATGGGCCTTTTCCGTCGGGCCCGACAATTTAGGCCGACGGTAAAGGCCCACTTTTTTCCGTCGGGCTAAATCCCGACGGTAAAGGGCTTTACCGTCGGGTTTGGGCCGACGGAAAAAGTATGCTAATATTACCGTCGGCCCAAACCCGACGGCAAAGCCCATTACCGTCGGGTTTGGCCCGACGGTAATGGCCCTTGTTTAAAAAAAAAAATAAAAAATCATGTCGCCATTTTTTTAAATTTAAAAAAAAATATATTTATTGCCTATTACCGTCGGCTTATAGCCGACGGAAATAGGCTTTTCCGTCGGCTTATAGCCGACGGTAAAGCCCCGATCCGTGTGATTTTCATCACACGGATCGGATCGTGCCATGTCACCGATCTGTGTCAATTTTTACACGGATCAGTGACGTGGCAACCCATTATTTTGTCCCCCCCCCCACCCTCCCCCTTCTCCAAAATCACTATAAATACTCCTTATTTTACCCACTAAATTCATTCATTCTTACCATTCTCCAAAAACTATCAACTTTCTCACCAAAATATCCTTAATAACTAACAAAAATTCTTCCATATTCACTAAATTATAATTAGAGTTTATTATTTGTTTTATTATTTCATTTCTACTTATGTTTATTCATTATCTAACTAATAATAACTATAAAAAACTTATATTATCAAGATTTTATTTTAAATACGAAATTTTATTTATTAGAATAAATATTTTTAAAAAAATCGCTCGAAAATGTGCATGTTATTATTTAAATCGATTTCTTTTAAATAAAATCGCCAAATAAACAAAAAAAAATATTTAAAATCGTTTTCTTTAAAAACAATTGCCAAAAAATTATAAAATAATTATTTAAAATCGATTTTTTTTAAATAAATCGCCAAAAAATCATAAATCAATTATTTTAAAATAATTTCTTTTAAATGAATTGTTTTAAATCATTTTTCTTTTAAATTAATTATTTAAAATCTTTTTTTTTTAATATATTTTAACCCTTAAAGGCGACGATATAGGGTTTTACCGTCGGCTTAAAGTCGACGGTAAAGGCTTTCCCGTCACAAAGCCGACGGAAAAGAGAGGCTTTTCCGTCGGCTTTTTGCTGACGGAATAAAAAAAGAGCTTTTATGTCGGCTTATAGCCGATGGAAAAGCTCTTTTCCGTCGGTAAAAATCCGACGGAAAAAAGCTTTAGTGACGAACTTTTTTCCGTCTAGTTTTTCCGACGGCTTTTGCCGACGAAAAAGGGTATTTCCGTCGGTAAAAGGCCCTTTACCGACGGTTTTTGAGCCGTCGATAAAGCTCCTTTCTCTTGTAGTGTTAGTAGGCGATAATGCGACAAAGTGACAAACTTGTGTGACAGGTGATCAAATAAGAGAATGCCAAGTGTAGATTCCAAATTGTGCTACATAAAATTTAATTTTAAATAATATTTTAAAAAAAATATGTGTTTTTCGATAGCGCCAAAAAAGAAAACTTATCGGAATTTTTCGAGGAAAAGAGAAGATGCTTTCATCTATACGAGTACAAACGTTTAAAATTGAGTCAATTATTTTTCTTATATTCTTTTTATTTGAATCATATTGACAAACTCTAGAAAACTTGCCAAATCTTTTAAACAGTAGCCGAAACTGTGTATTATATGATTTCTATTTTCTATTATTTCTTGAAAGTTATTTTTTCGTCTAAGAATTCCAATAAATTAAATCCACTATAGTTTCAATTTTAACTTACTATATACTTTTGTGACAAAACTCAGGTGCTTAAGAGCATTAGAGCTCTTGGAATATGAGTACTGTTAGCCCGGCTTTTCAATTTATCATGCAATGCAACATGTAGACTTGTTAAATCAATCTAAATTTAACTTGTATTATTTAACAATATACTAATACCAGCATTACGCATTAATTTATCACACTTAAAACTTACCTAAATTTTGTTATTATTAATAATAATAATATTCTACTGCAGATTGAGCAGCAGAGACGCCTGGCAGCTGCATTAGATACCTTGCAACGCAACAACAACCACAACCAAGACGACAACAACAACAACAACAGCTGCGGCAACTTCCGGCCCACAAGTCTGTGAGTGTAAGGGGTATTGCCCCTGTTGTATATCAGACAATTCCCAACAGCTGCAGCCAAACAACCCCTAACTATCAATCACTCTGAGAGCTCGAAAAAAAAAAGGGAAACAGTGTTGACACTGACATAATTTCACCTGCACCGAATGGTCTTGTTTGCAGGGGCGGATCCAGAATTTTTAATTAGGGGGGCGAGATTATGCCAAGAAAGATTTACTCTTTGATCTTAACCACTGCCAAAAATTTACCTAATTATTTTACGCTTGTGTGCGATAATAGATAAGAGAAAGTGAATTGACTTTGATTTAAAAGTTGTAATTATAACTAAACGAGCCCAGATATAATGGAATATAACACTTTTATTCTCTTCAAGATTAGTTCTTTAACATCTTGCATCAAAAGAATAAAAATATGATATTGGGGATGAATTTCCAAAACAAGTAACTAGTATTTATATCTTAACCATATATTCAATACATAAAATTGAAAATTTACTATGCGCTTGTAACAACTAACAGTAGAATATGTTTATAAAAGTTAACTGTAATTGAACTGTGCAACAATACAAATCAAATATCAAAGTTAAAAGACAAACACAAGTAAGCGTAACATATATCTTTAGAACAAATCAGAAAGTATATTGACAACCATAATTTTACTAACATAATCAAAGCTGCTAAGTGCGGTGTAAATTCCATTTCTTTTCTTGTGAGTTTGGGTATTTTTCGATTGGGGAAAAAGCACATTACCCCCTAAATTTTCTACCGTTTTGCACCTTGCCCCCAGATTTGTTTTGTTGCACATTGCCCCCTCAACTTTACAAACGTTAGCACGTTACCTCCCGAAGCACTTTTCGTCAAAAATTTTCGAATATTATGTCAAATTTGACGGAATATTCGGAATATCCATGGAATACTCCGTCAAGTTTGATGAAATATTCGGTCAAATTTGACGAAAAGTGCTTCGGGGGGGGGGGGGGGGGTAACGTGCTAACGATTGCAAAGTTGAGGGGGCAAGGTGCAACAAAACAAACCTGGGAGGACAAAGTGCAAAACAGTAGAAAGTTTAGGGGTAAGTTGTTCTTTTCTCTTTTTGATTTTCTCACATGTGTAATTATTAACTAATACAAAAGTTAGGAACTAGGCTGGAAGCTTTAGACTTTTATCTGCATATTAAATTATGGATCTAGGCTTGCAATTTTGATAAAGTAATAGAAGTTCATCGGACATTTTAAATATTGTTCAAAATCTGGATATGACCGTGGGGTACAAAACAAATATGTGGAGCTCAAAATATTATTATTTTAATAGTCTAATAAGCACTAATTAAGCAATTAGTGAGAGTTGAGGGGTGAGGTCGCCCCCACCGCACCCCCACTAGCTCCGCCCATGCTTGTTTGGATTTTGGATTTTAAATTTTTTTACAAATTTAGCTGCAGCTAGTAGTTAATTAGTAGTAGTACTTGAACCGCCAGAAAAGTTTTAGTAGGGCGTGCAGCTTTTCGTAATTAGTGTGTAAATTATTAATGTATTTAGTGCTATGTGTGTTAATGAATGAAATTGCCTCTTCAAATGTTAAAACCAAAAAAAGAACGATAAAAAAGAGAGGAAGACATGAGGACCACTCTCCCTGAGCAACCCCTGACCCTCCTCCCCCCACGGAAAATTCTTAAGTGGGCTGGGTGTATAAGCAAGTATGCACCTTCTGATCCACAATCAGCCACGTAGCTTATTTAACAAAAGAAAGAAAAAAAGGAAAAAAAATCAGTTCAAGCTTTCCACGTCCAATTACCTATTACCTGTAGCTTTCAAAAATAAAAGAAATAAAAAATTACTCCAATCCCAATTAACTGTATATATTGTGATTAAAAATTTGAAATCTTAGAACGAGTGAAAAACAACAAAATATAAAAATCTCAGAAAACTAAATTTTTTGTCTGGGAAACTAAAATGGGGGAAAGAATTGTTTCCTCTCAGATCAATCCCAATTAACTGTAGCTCTTCAAATCAAAACCAAAAAAAAATAATTCCTTACAATTTTTTGCTCATTCCAGCCATTCTCGATTAGTTGTCGCTCTCCAAAGCAAAATAAAAGAAGAATTCCTCAAAATCTTACATTATGACCATATAAGCAATTTTGACCAACCCAAACAAGATTTCTCATCCTTTTGACCCAAATCCTTTTATTTAAATGTAAAAATGAGATAAAAATAAGAACATAAATAAATAGCAGATAATGATGTAATAAGCTATTCAATTTGGAAGGTTCATATCAATATAATGCTCAGTTCTACTAAAATTTCAACCAGTTTGATGAGGTTTGGCCATCATCATTATGTTCTCCTCAACTCAGATTTGCAAAGAGGATTTGAAGAGAAATTACTATAATTTAGTTTTCTGAAATTTTTATATTTTGTTGTCTTTTACTCGTTCTAAGATTTTAAATTTTTAATCACAATATATACAGTTAATTGGGATTGGAGTAGTTTTTTATTTCTTTTATTTTTTGAAAGCTAAGGTAATTGGAAGTGGAAAGCTTGAACAATTTTTTTTTTCCTTTTTTTTTCTTTCGTTTGTTAAATAAGCTACGTGGCTGATTGTGGACTAGAAGGTGCATACTTGCTTATACACTCAGCCCACGTAAGAATTTTCCCTCCCCCACTCCCAGACAAAAATACCTTCAGTTTTCCAGCCACCGACACAACCATATCTGATAACTCAGCCCCACCTCAAGCTACCAAACAACTGCCACAACCAGATTCACACCCCACACAGTTCTATAAACAGAAACTTGTCAACAACACAACACACACTTTCTTCCCTTCATGGCTAGAAAGTTTTTCGATCGATACCGATGTGAAAATGGAAAATACCGATGCACACGTTTCAATAGAGAGTAACGATCCAACATCACATTTTTCTCCGAAGGAACTGGAAAGGTTGAGAAAACCTTGGCAAAAAGGGCTAATCATCCACACTACGGGTCTAAAACAGTCGATACTTGATATGTCGATCCATCTCAAGCGGCTGTGGAAACTCGTAAGCACACTGAAATTCACAGATCTGGGCTTGGGTCACTATGTGGTCCGTTTTGACAATGCCGACGACTACATCATTGCTCTTGCGGGCGGCCATGGTTCTTGTTCAACAAGTACCTTGCGATCAATCCTTGGACTCTGAATTTTTCTTCGGTAACCTCAAGGTTTCAAAGCCTATGTGTTTGGATTCAACTATCGAACTTATCACTTGAATACTACAATCCCAAAGCTTTGGCAACTATTTGAGGACTCATTGGAAAGCCGGTAAAAATCGACTTACACACCACTCGTTTGGAGAGAGCAAGATAAGCTCGCATATGCGTTCAAGTCGATACCACTGGCCCACTCCCACAATACATCCAACTCGGACTCATAGACAAGGTATCACATATGAACTCAATTTTTTTTTTAAATGCGGATACATTGACCATTTTCAAACGCTATGCCCAACAAAAAACGATGGTAACGAGTGCGGAGTAAAAGCGAGAAATGGCGTCGAAAAAAGTGCCGAAAACTCCACAAACCAACAGCCACCAACTTTGGTGCCGACTTCGACGGATAAAAGTTCACTGGTCCAAACCGTTGGACCACAACATGAAGGATGAAATATAATTTCCAGTCGTCCACGACGAACGATGGCGACTTTGTCGCTCGGAAAATCTGCGGTTGGCCATCAACGAAACTCTTCATCATCTGGGCCAAAAATGAGCTCTCAAGCCCAAAGAAATAATTCTTTTAGGCTCTTACAAAAATCAACAAACTCTCAGCCGAATTCTTCAATCTCTAAATTCAAAAGCCCACAAACCCAACAATCACTTAGCCCAACTCAAAATAACCACCTCATTTTAAATAATAACTAAGATCCAACACACAATCAGCCCACCCAATCCCGCCCATCAGAATCAACGATGAAGCTTCAATCTAGCAACATTCCATTTCACCCACCAATAGGATTGCGAGTAAACCAAATACACCAAATTCGCCACCCACTGACATCACCACCCTAAAGACGTCTTCTCGCTGGTGCAACCTACAACAATGACAGCCCCTCCATGCTCCCAACCCGTGAACAATGCCAAATCGGCCGCCCTTACCCATATCACTAACACCTCTACAAATCAGCCCCTTACACCCCTTCTCCCATCCACCAATCCACAATCACCATAATCATCTACACCACCATACCATCACACCATCGAAATCGACCACGAACCACCAGAGAACCTACGCCAATAATCACTTTCACCACCAACCACCAGCCCCGCAACCGCCCAAGACCCGATCATTATCGAGTCTCCCGATTCCACTCAACCCGCCATGTCCGCCGCCAATCAGCTTAACTCCACCACCACCACCTCCACCGCAGAACCGCCAACTAAAACCACCCAATCCCATCATACCCGACTACTCCCACTTCCGCCCCCACAACCTTTGTCATCGCTTTCAAACGGAATGCCCGGAAATGACACCGCCACAGTCCCATCACCCTTCATGGCTGATTTCACCTATGCCAAACTCTACCCCCAACACGGTCTCAATTTTGACCCGCAGCACGGGGGGTATGTTTTCACAGTAAACCAATATTTCCCCCCTAAAGTCAGTTGGGCCACCAATTAGTGACACAAACCCCATTGGACCCCAACCAAATGATCCATGTTATTTATACACCAAATCAGGATCAGCTAATCCAAGGCCGTCTGCCCGCCACATCCGTAATGACACTAACCGTATACGATCATATAATAATGTCGGAGAACCTTTCACCTCACCTTTCCTTACATCCAATGCTTGATACAAATGTGGTCCTTTGTCTGAGCCAACAAACACTACTCCCACCCGCCTCACGCGACATAATGTACCGCTTCAGAATAATTTCTCGAGCAAACGACCAGCAACCCCGTTACCATTCACATCATCAGAAAACAGGACGGGGTAACAGAGACCAAAATCGTTCCAGTGCATTAGGTTCCAACAACTCAACAATATCTCCAATGATGGTAAGCATTCTCACATGGAACAGTAGAAGAGCAGCACGACAGGAATTCCGAGATGAATTTCGCCAACTCATATATATGCATCAACCAACAATAGTGGTGTTCTCGAAACCAGACTCTCTCATAACCAAGCCATGTAAATAGTAAGACGACTTTCTTTCACTTATCACTATATTGTACCAACCGTTAGCTTTTCAGGTGGTATCTGGATATTATGGAACTCATCTCAGATCACCCTATCTCCGATTGGGAGTTTGACACGAACAGTACACATGGAAGCAATTGACAACAACACGTCAGATGCCTTCATCCTATCAGCCGTTTACAACCCACCGCAACCCCCACTACAAGAATAGGTATGGTGTGAATTAACCCAACTAGCTACTTCCATTACCTGTAAATGGATTGTATTGGGCGATTTCAACAGTATACTCGTGTCTAATGAAAAGTCTGGAGGATGCCCCAAATCCCAAACTGCTATGAATAAGTTTACTACTTGTATTCAAACTTGTGGCCTTGAAGACCTGGGTTTTGTAGGACACCCATTTACATGGACTAAGCATAGATTTGGCCGTCATTTCATTTGTGCACGTCTTGATCATTTTTTAGACAACACTGCTTGGCTATGTACTCATCCTAACACCCTTGTTACTCATCTGGTCTCTCAAACGTCTGATCATTCCCCCATTCTCCTTTCCACCTCTCGTAATTAGCGTCGACCTGCTAAGCCTTTCAGGTACAAAACTGCATGGGACGAACATCCCACGTTTCCCCATCTTGTAGAAGACACATGGAAAATGTTCAATACCTCAGTTCCTTGTTCTCCACCATTCTTCCAGCAATGCTCGACGTTGGAAATCTAAGTACTTTGGTAACTTAGATAACAATATCAGTCACGCCCAAAACTTGCTTAATACGGTTCTCTCCACCTTAAACCCATCCTCTCCGCCATCTCTCTTCCACAGAGAGAAATCCCAACGTACCTATCTTAACCGTCTGATCTCTCAAAAGCAAGCTTATTAGGCACAAAGAGCGAAAAACCAATGGATTAAAGATGGGGACTGCAATACTAGGTTTTATCATGCCTACACTACCAATCGTCATAGATCTAATTTTATACAGGGTATAAAAACTTCTATGGAGCAATGGATCACAGATACCCCACAAATACTGCGAAAATTCGCGGCCCACTTCCAATCCATTTCCAGTACAACCACCACTCACAACTTCCCTTTCTAGTCATTCTGTCTCCCATCTGTCCCTATGTCGACATTCGACTCTCTAAGCTCGATTCCTTCTCCCGATGATATCCACAACGTGGTCAAAAGTATTAGTGCTTTAAAGGCACTAGGACCAGACGGCCTGAATGCACACTTTTACCAGAAATATTGGCATAGTGTAGGAAAATCCGTCGAACTCTTTGTAACCAATTTCTTTGCTCATGGGATCCTTCAACCTCACCTAAATGATACCAACATCATCTTTATCCCTAAAAGTCTCCATCCCACTCTTGTCATTGAGTTCCGTCTGATTAGCCTTTGCAATGTTAGCTATAAAATAATTGCTAAAATCTTGGTAAGCTGTATTCGACCTTTCCTCACTAAGCTCGTCTCCCCCTTCCAGAATGCTTTCGTTCCTAGTCGCCAAATTATTGACAACATATTCATGGCACATGAACTCCTCCACACCCCGCATTATAAGCGCAAGAGCAAAAAGGGCCATATGGCACTTAAACTCGATATTGAAAAAGCTTATGATAATCTAAGCTGGGAATTCCTCCATGAAACTTTAAGATCTTTCAAATTCCCTCCTATTGTCATCCAGCAGATTGTGACATGTGTCACAACTGTAAACTTCACAGATTCTGCCAATGGGTCCACTTCTACTCCATGGACCCCAACTAAAGGCCTAAGACAGTGTGATCCTCTATCAGCTTATCTTTCTATCCTTTGTATGGACATGTTCAACCACATCACGCTGCAAAGTACTCAAAATGGATCTTATGGAGCCATCCGCGCAAATGGCACTGGTCCTCAAATCCCAATCCTAATCTTTGCAGACGATTGTTTCCTATTTTGCGATACCAGTTCAAGAACGGTACGTACCCTGCAGCAAAACCTGCATCTGTTTGCCAAAACGGCAGGACAAACAATTAACTGATTCAAATCTAAAGTCATGTTTGCCCCTTCTGTTCCCGCGCAACGTAAAGAAGCGTTGGTCAACACTTTGAATCTGTCAATTATATCCAGAGGATAAATATTTAGGCCTCCCAGTTTGGTCTAGACGCTCGAAAATTTATAGCCTCACACCCTTGGTAACTCGCGCGTCCTACACAATAGATACCTGGTATACCAGGCTACTGTCTTTCATGGGACGCACCATCCTTTAATTCTCATCGCTGACATCTATTCTCACACATGCTATATCGGTTTTCAGGCGGCCCCGTACCACGAACCAAAAAGTTCTTATGGAATGCTACACCGACTGGAAATAGCCGAGCAAAAGTAGGCTAGGACACAGTGTGTCTACCGAAGGCACTTGGGGGCCTTGGGATTCGACAACTGACGGGTATGAATGATGCTTTGCTCCTCAAACTTGGGTGGCGGTTACTTACGCAACCACAATCCTTTTAGGAACAAGTTATGAGAGAAAAGTACCTCTCAAATACTCATCTCTTTCTAGCGCCAGCTAAAATGCATCATAGTTGGGGATTGAAGTCCATTCAATCTGTAATCAAATTGCTTCCTTCAGCTATTAGATGGCACATCACAAAAGGACACATGTTGTAATTTTGGCACACAAAGTGCTTAGGAAACTTCACCATTGCTGAATATATGCCATCTATTCCATAAAAACATGCAAATCTTACCATAGGCGATGTCATCAATCATTCCACCAGAACTTGGAACATCCAACAATTTGCAGCTTCTATCCCACCGAACATCATCCAAGCCATTTTTGGTACACCGTTATTGGTGGACAATGTCACAGATGACTTCTTCTCATAGGCTTGGAGCCCTAACGATCGCTTCTCCGTCTTAAGTGCATACCGAGAAATAACCTACCAGGGCTACAAAGCCCACTACCCCTCATTGCCTTGGTCCACCATTTCTCAACTGAAGATTAACCCTAGGATTAAATCTTTCTTCTCGATGTTGGGCGATGACAGACTCCCCACTAAGCAACATCTCTTCCAGCAACAGGTAATGCCTAATCCTGATTGCCCTTTATGTCAACAGTCGCCAAAAACGATCCATCATCTTTTAGGTGACTGTCCTGTGACAAAGCACATAATCCACCAAATACTGCCAATTATGCCACCTCTTCATACCACCACCCCGTAATCCATCCTACCTCACTCCCTCGAGAAACTCTAGAAAGTTGGTCAACGCTTGCGTGGGCTATTTGGAACGTTGGCAACTCGGTAGTGTTCAACAATCAAGTTTTCTCCAACTCTCAAATCTACTCATCCTTATACTATCACCTACACTCAAGATCTAAGCAGATTAAGCCAAGTAACCATACCGTAATCAGCCATTTTCGCCTTTTATCTCAAATGGACTCCTCCACCCTTGGTTTTATCCAACTCAACATAGACAGTTCATCCTACGGAAATCCAGGCCATGCAGGGATAGGGGGCATCATCCGGGACTCTAATCAGACATTTGTGGCGGCATTCTCTGCAGCAGTAGGGACACTACAAACAACCAGCCTGAATTCTGGGCACTTAGGAATGGTCTCATTTTAGCTCAGTCACTGCAGCTCACCCACATCATCATCGCGTTGAATTCTATGTTTTTGATTGATTGTCTCTCCAGGACACAATCACCACCGGCTCACCTGAGTGGTATGCTTCAGGAGATTCGGACTAGACTGGCAACATTTCAGGCAGTGATTGGTACTTTCACGTATAGAGAGACGAATCAGACGGCATACTATCTTGCCAAAATGGGAGCTTCCTCCATCAGCACCAACATAACGGACCAACCACCATATGATGCTTGGGTTACATGCCCTACTTGGTTGCAGCCTTTATTGCTTTTTGATTATTCTAGTGTTGTATCGCGTATTTCACATTCTATTTCTCCTTATACCAAGACTATTTGTTTGCATTAATGTATTAGACTTCGGTTTGTTAAAAAAAAAAACAAAAAGTATCTATGAGTAATCTAGTGAATCTCAGTTGCAGTTGAATCAATGAATGTAGTATCTTATCCATCAGTTAATGAACAAAATTTGCTGGCAAGTTGTCAATTAAATCACCTGCAAGAAAATCCTAATTTTGGGGGGCTTTGCTTGCAGATACATTAAATGAAATTCCAAAATAGTAAAGTGTAAAAATTGTAAAGTCTCTAATTAATGGATTATAAGAAAATGTATGGAGAGGATATATACTATTAAAGATCCCATATTTAGTCAACAAAAAAAAGAGATATATTGACATTGGGCTATGATCTATTTCAGAGTTTCCTCAAAATGTTACAAAATGAAAACGTCTTTAAACAATACAATGATTGCTTCGATTAAAGTATTTAATATTTATGATGTTAAAAAGCCTCATAAATGTAAATGTATGTTCCTTACTTTTCTGATTTAGAATCCAAGGTTGGATCAACTATGAATCTTTAGTCAAGCTTTTTTTTCTTTTTCTTTTTTTTTAATCAAAATTTGATTTCATATTGGGCACTCCATCAAACAGAAGCCCCACTGAATACAGAACAAAACCTATCAGCAAGCACAAAGAAAGCTAACTCCCTAACTACAATCCTTTACAAAATCATATATCTATCATTATATACATTTTAAGCTCCTCTCGGGTGACGAATATAGGGATGCCTTGATTATCGTTTTGAACCTACAATCATACATTATGGGACATATTTCATGAGATTTTGGTAGTTGATGAACGCAGATCCCATGCTTTGTCTGTCACTCTATCGGCCACCTGGTTTCCCTCTCGGAATATATGTGTTATACGAACCTCAATATTTTTTGTCAATCCATGTATCTCTTCAATCACAACGCATGTCTTCCATCCACCATTTGCATGACCCTTTATCCAATTAACAGCTATTTTAGAATCAGATTCTACACATATGTTGGTCCATCCTATGGAGAGACATATCTTCACCCCTTCCAATATACCTCAAAGTGCAGCCTCGTTAATGCTTACATCGCCATATTAGACCATGATCAGGGCGACATTAGAGAGTTTAAAAAGATTGCTCTCTGGAAGCAACAATTGTTTTTTTAATTGGCAATATTGTTGTTCCTTTGTTAAAGGTTCAAATGTTTGAGGATCAAGATTAGATTCAAATACTTAATGTGAAATTTAAGTAACAAACAATAATATAAATCCCAAAATTTTGAGCCAGCCAAAAAAAGAAGAAGAACAAAAAGAACAACTATTGTATATATCATCCAATAAGTAAAACGAATATACTATAAACATAAATTCAATTTGCAAATGGCCACAATCTCAATGAATCATTTCTAATGCAACCTTACTATTATCGTAACGACCTTAGCACTAAAAGAAAATCACAATTAACTTCTAACTCGTCGACATTTCAATCGACAGATGGGACAACAATGATTAGTTCTCAACCATTTTGTGATGCAGTTGCCATCGGAAACTCCGGGACTCCGCTTCAAATGGGGCAGAAAAAGTCGACACGAAAAAAAGGGCACAAAGTAATATTAGACAAAATTAACGGGCATAAATAATAATTTCCCCTTATCATTAAAGATCTTACAGTAATTCAAAATTATGTCGGCATTTTATATCGACAAATTGGGCAATCAAAATGATTAGGATTCAACCACCATTTTGCGATGCAATTGGCATGGAATACATGCGAGCAAGGCATGCATAGGGTTCGACAACCAACAAAAAAATCTTCCAAACAAATCGGACAACTTTCACGGTTAGTTTCATTATCAGTGTCGCGTGTCGTTAATATCTTCTTCTCTAACGACTCGATCGATAAATTTGTGGCTGGAACTACATTATGCTCTCTATCTTCAATGGATCGCACTGACATCGGATCACCGCCATTATACATCATAGGAACCATATGAGTTGATGTGATGTCAATCTCTGCATAAATGCCCACTTCCTTGTGTACGGGAGAAATAAATTTAAGCATGTTATCCCTTTCACGAAGAATCATTTCAATAAAATTTACGCGCCACCGCTCTGATAGATCCCATACACTCAACTCTCTTTTGATAGCCTTGTAGGTTGATTCGGTGTCGAAAACTTGTGGACCATTAATTTGGACAATGTTCACAGAATGTCGTTGCTCACCATATCGGGGATGATATTCGATATATATGTTGGGAATGATCCCCGACATAAGTAAAACCTGGGCCTAGCCCAATGCAGGCCCAATACGGGAAATACCCATATCATGTAGTCTCCCAATTTGAGAATTATTATCTGAGGACAATAATTTGCAAATTAATTATGAGTTTTTGGATTATCTGTACCCTCGTCCTGCCAGTTCAAATGACGAAGCTCTGATGCGGGAATTTCGTTGTGTTTAGAAGAACTATCGCTGGATACCCCAATGAAATTTGCGAATTTGTTAGAGGTTCTCATTTGAATTCTTAAATTCAATACTATATCGAATTTCCCCTGACATGTATGTCGAATCTAGAGTTCGATATAATTTTTCCATAAATGCGTGCCTGATGCTCGATGTCTATTAATAGCGGACTGTAAGGATAGAGAAGATCATTTTGTCTTCTAGCAAAACTCGTTATCTCTTAGATGCGATATGTCAGGGATTCTTCGATATGACTTTCGATATATTTTTCGACATATATTCGACATAATCTTCGATATATATTTGATGTATCTCCAACATGTTTTTCGACATAGTATTTTATTATTAATTTTTTCCTTTGTTTCTCTGATTTTTTCTGGTGGTTAACTTCGAGTTTGGTAATTTATCCTTTCCAGAGTTTCTTACTCTCATTTGTATTTATCATTCTCATGGCGAGCGAGAACTATTTTGACTTTACCGGTCCGGATTCTCAAAATGTGGAGGCTGGAGGCTCCAGAACTACTTTCCCTAATATCGATTACTTCGGTACAAATGAGTTGTTTGGGGATTACGTCGGTGATGGTGTAGATGAGGATGCTAGCGAGCCTCTGAGGACCTAAAACGTGTAGTATGATGAATGGGGTTTGCCCATATCCCCCAAAATGAAAAAGTTTAAGACGATCGACAATTATGAGGACACGGTGTCCCATGTCCCTCATCATCCTAGTTTTTATTCCACGACGTATCATATCTATGCGGGATATAAGATCAAGATCCCTGAACAAAATGAGAGAATGCACACGCCGTCAAAGGGATGTATCATCGTGCATGTAAAGCATTTTTCCAATGGCATGCGATTTCCTATTGATCCCACCGTTATCGCTATTCTGGCCAGTATAGGGGTTTGCCTCGGGCAGCTATCGCCTAACTCTCTTGGGTGTATTGTGGGCTTCATTTGCGTTATGAAGGCCCTCGATGTACCTAATCGCGTGAGTGAGTTCTGGAATCTCTTCACGGTCATCACCAATAAGAAGGGTGGTGAGAAGTGTTTCTTCTTTGTGCGTTCGCAAAATGGACGCAAATTCCTGTTCGGTGGTCAATCTAGTTACGGCTTTGGGAATAAGAACGAATACTTTCATTTGCTACCGGCCTGCTGTGGAGCTTGCTTTGTCGCGATCATATTGTCCTGGTATATGGTATTATAAGCAAGCTCATTAATTTGGTTGATAGTCGGAGACTTGAGCTTGAGCTTGATTAACTCATTGAACAAAATGAGTACCCCTAGGTCACCATGCGGTTCATCCACCTTCATTAGTTCATCGTTGAATCTCTTCATAAATTCTTCTAGACTATTTTTCTCTTTCCGCTTCATTGCATTCATATGGTGCATGTTAGTCTTCATCCTTTTCTAACTGGAGATTTGACTCTTCAACTTCTCCCATATCTGTTCATAACTAGTGATAGATCCTATTTCGATCATGTTGAACCAATCCAGAGCTGCTCTAGTTAGGGTAGTGGCCAAGATTTTTGCCTTGATACCATGCGAGAACCTATGCAAGTTCAACACATTGTCAACACTGTGGAGATGATCCCTCAGATTGCTTTTCCCTTTATAAGCCTTGATGGTGGGGACCTTATCACCATTGTCCAATACTTTCGCCTCGATCTCTGCACAAAACGGGCCTTTCCTCTTCTTGAATCCTTGACCTAGAACGGTCCCTCGTGTCGTCACTCGCATCTTCACGCTCTTCATCCCTAATTCCGAATGCAAGTCCTCCCCTGGTCCAAGATTCCTGGTGACGTGGTGGCGCGTCGCCTGCTCCCCTACCATTCAGGGCCGACATCAAGGTTTCTAAGGATGTCTTCAGTGTGGCCTGAACCGTGGCGTTGATCTGTGCCACGACCTCCGGTGCTAACACGGCAGGTTTCGCCGGCTCAGGTCCCACTCCTCTCGGTGCTTGAGGCAGAACGGGTTCATTCTGTCCTCTCCTCGGTGCTGGGGCCAGAATAGGCAGCGAGGGTGCACTTTCTGCCATTGAATTGTCAACCACTGGTCTAGTAGACTTCGAGCGGGTCATCCTTCTTTGCTTCTTGGCGTCCTCGTCCGGGAATTTGGTGTTTCCACAGACGGCGCAACTAGTTTGACAATATCTCGTATATATCTATATATCTATATATATATATATAAATGGGTCAGTTACAAGAGTATTACAACGAGTATACTATTAACTAGTCCTACTCTAAATATGCTAGTTCTCGAATAGGCTTGGTCCGGAACACCTCGAACTGACGTCGGATGCAAGGTCAGATGTCGATGATATATCAGAGATGACGTTGAGGATTATGTCGGGGACGACATCGGATCTTCTATTTCGAGAATGATCTTCTGGATATATCAAAGATGGAATAGGTGATATATATCGGAGATATATATCGGGTTTGATATCAAAATCTATATCGGGGAAGGCTCGATACAGATGTATAGTAATTGCGGATAATAATAGCTTACCTTGATTACCGAAAAGCGGGTATTTATGGGTCACGGGATGCGGAGACCACTCACGTGATGAACACGTGAGCTGTACCATATCAGGGATGATATTCGATATATATGTCGGGAATGATCCCCGACATAAGTAAAACTCGGGCCTAGCCCATTGCAGGCCCAATACAGAATATACCCATATCAGTGTGCTTTTAACTTAACTTAAAATTGTGAACTTCTAATTTTCCACTAGAGTTTGCAAACACCGCCTAAGTAGTTGTTTGAAGTCGAAGGTCCCGTGCTCGGAAATAAGAAACATGTTTATCTATGAAGGGTTGGGGGGAAGGATTTGTTATTTTCTTCGGATGGAGTTAAGTCGTATATAAAGGAATAAAACCCTGGTGGTCATAGGATATATATTGAGAGATTTATGAGATCTTGTAAACCGACTTTGATGGAGTTATAAACATAAAAGGCAATGGGATACAATAGAAGATATACGCGTTAATGTAACGGCATTTTTCAGATGTTTAAAATGCAGGTATGCAATCGTATAAGGATTGTGAAAAGGCTTTTGTTTTTGAACAAAAGACATGGAGAATTTGAGTTTCTTTCTGTCTACTAGTAACAAGAAACTCAAATTCTCCATGTCTTTTGTTAAAAAAAAAAGCCGTTTCACAATCACTACAAGAAAACTGCACAATTGGAACCATTAATTAGGTTCCAATTGCCCCTTTTTTGGTTCCCGTAGACCATATGGGAACCACTTATGGGCACCAAAGGCTCTGTCTCCGTTACCCCCGTGGCGATTGCCTTGGGAACGAATTAAGTGGTTCCCATTGCTAATAGGAACGAACGTGTTTGGTTTCCGTTACGCCTAGGTACCAAAGCTTCTGTTCCCATGTAGAAAACCAATATTTCGAGTCTATTGCTTTATAGGAACGAATATCTGGTTCCCATTGCTTAGGACTGGGACCCCCAATATGGTCATAGGAAACACAATGTTCATAGTAACGGGAACTAACTGAGCCAAAGAATGGAACGAAATATTCGTTCCTATTGCTGTTTCGAAATTTATAAAAAACAATTGGCGGAAATCCGCCATTTTTCAATGAAAAATTCGAAAATTTCAAAATTTTCAAAATGGGGAAAATCATGGCGCCTTTTTCAATTAATTTGATTCAAAATTTTCAGTTTGGTGTAAGAAAGTGCCGCCAATTTATTTTTGGTTAATTCAAAAATTTTGATTGTGTAAGATGGTGCTAATTTTAATTTTAAATTCTAATTTATTTGTATTTTTAATTTGATTGTATTTTCTGAAACTTGATTATTTGGTGTAAATTCGTTTAATTTCAAACTATAATCCCCACAAAGTTTGTTGTATTGATTAATAGGAATAATGTGTAAAAATAAAATTCATACATTACAAAAGAAATTTAGGAGGAATTGAAGAATGTTAGATAATACAACTCAACACAAATTATAACAATGAATTGTAGATATACAACATCTTTGATTTCGGTTTGGTTTCATCTTCTTCACCACCTCTTCAATTTCAGTTTTTTGGTTCATCTTGTTCTTCACCTCTTCGATTTTGGTTTTTGGTTTCATGTTGTTTTTGACTATTTTGTAAGCTTCACCTACAAGATAAAATGTTAGTTGAAGATATAGATGAAAAGGAGATGAAGGAGATGAATTAATAAAGTTGAAAAAAAAAAAATACCTGCAACTGAAAAATGGCGCCTGCTGCTCTCTGCTCACCGCTCTCTGCTCTCTGCTATCTATTTTGCAAAGAAAAAAAAGCTACTGGAGTGGTATATATAGAGAAAAGTGTATCTGCAATGGGAACGAAATTTTAGTTCCCATTGCCAGAAACATTGGTTTCCTTTGCTAATTGGTCCACCAACTTATTAATTTTCATAATTACATTTTCGACCACAAATAAATTTTAAACGTGTTTTGTTTGTCCATTTTTTGATAAAATTTAAATGTGCATGTCTCATTAGTGTTGTGAAAATAGTGGTTAAAAAAAATAGAATTTGAAGTTGTTTTGTATCTTTTGCATAATTACACTTTCTTCCCCAAAACTTTTTCGAAGGACTTTCGTAACTCCGTTTTTAACAAAATTTAGGAGGACACACTAATTTTCCATAAGATATTGTATGATGAAAAAAGAATTAAGATCGAAGGTGTGTAACAACCTCTATGTAAGAAAATACAATTTAGACATGTAAAGTGTGTTGTGTAGGGTTTAGGGTTTAGGGTTAAGGGTTTAGGGTTTAGGGTTTAGGATTGAAGAGAGATATAGTATTTGTATTATTATGTTTGTTTAACGTATTCCGTTACTCCGATTTGGCTGATATTTGAAATTACACACATACTTAGCGTTTAGAATGCACCGGTGAAAAAAAAAATGAATTCGAAGATGTTTAATAACTTTTCTATATTTAAAGTTTCTTCCCCAATGTTTATTTATCGTATTTCGTTACTCCGATTTGGCCGAGATTTGAAACGACACACCTACTTAGCGTTTTGAATGCACCGGTTTTAAAAAACTGAAATTCGGAGATGTTTTTTAACTTTTCCATATTTTTATTTTCTTCCCCAAATTTTATTTACTGTGTTTTGTTACTCCGATTTGGACGAGATTTGAAACGACACACCTACTTAGCGTTTTTAATGCACCGGTGAAAAAAAAAATGGAATTCGGAGATGTTTTTTAACTTTTCCCTATTTATATTTTCTTCCCCAAATTATATTTACCGTATTTCGTTACTCCAATTTGGACGAGATTTAAAACAACACACCTACTTAGCGTTTTGAATGCACCGGTGAAAAAAAAATGGAATTCAGAGATGTTTTTTAACTTTTCTATATTTATATATTCTTCTCCAAATTTTATTTACCGTATTTCGTTACTCCGATTTGGACGAGATTTGAAACGACACACCTACTTAGCGTTTTGAATGCACCGGTGAAAAAAAAATGGAATTCGGAGATGTTCTTTAACTTTTTCATATTTATATTTTCTTTCCCAAACGTTTATTTACCGTATTTTGCCACATTGATATGGACGAGACTTTCCTAGTTAGTGTTTTGAAAGTAATGGTATTTAAAAAAACATAAAAATATTTGGAGTTGATTTGGAATATAAGTGTAATTACATTTCCCCCCTTTGAATATATCCAAATAAGAGAAACAAAATCAAAATTCTACAATTGACCAACATTATTATTAAAGAGAATAAAAATAATTAATCTTATCCTAAAGGTGACCCACACAATTTTGAGAAGAGTGTGAGCCACATATTTCGCATGGTATTGCTTCCTTCCACGAATTTGGTCCAATTTGAAGCAATGGGAACCAAAAATATGGTTCCCATTGCTAATGGATCTGAAAATTGGCAATGGTTCCTATTACTGGCCAGCTGTTTTTGTACGGCTTCCTCAATTATTGGTGTCAATGGGAACTAAATATTTAGTTCCCATTAATTGGTTTCTATTAGAACCCATACTTATAAAAAAATTAAACATTTTTGACCACAAATATATTTTAAACGTGTTTTGTTTCTCCATTTGTCGATAAAATTTGAATTTACATGCCTCATTAGTGTTGGGAAATAGTTGTTCAAGAAAAAACTGAATTTGAAGTTGTTTTGCATCTTTTGTATAATTGCACTTTCTTCCCCAAATTTTTTTTAAACATCTTCCGACATTCCGTTTTGTACGAAATTTGGAGGAACACTCCTATTTTACATATCTTAGTGTATGGTTAACAAAAATTAAGGATTGAAGGCGTTTTACAACCTTTATGTATGAAAATTCAAGTTAGAACTATGTTGTCTATAGGTTTTAAGGATAGGGTTTAGGGTTTATAGGGTTTAGGGTTTAGAGTTTAGGGTTTAGGGTTGAAGAGAGGTATAATATTTTATATTATAATGTTTATTTATAGTATTTCGTTACTTCGTTTCAGATATTTCTTTAACTATTCTATAATTACATAAACCCCCCGTTTATTTGTTTATCATATTTTGTTATTCCGTTTTGGACGAGATTTGGAATGACACGCGTAATTAGTATTTCCAAAGGATCGGAAAAAGAAAAAACGTAATTTGGATATTTCTTTAACTTTTTTATAATTACATGTTCCTCCCGTTTCTTTGTTTAACGTATTTCGTTACTTCGTTTTGGACGAGATTTGGATTGACATGCTTAATTAGTGTTTTTAAAGGATTGGTAAAAGAAAAAACTTAATTTGGATATTTCTTTAACCTTTCTATAATTACATAAACCCCCCGTTTATTTGTTTATCTTATTTCGTTACTTCGTTTTGGACGAGATTTGGAATGACACGCTTAATTTGTGTTTTCAAATGATTGGTGAAAGAAAAAACGTAATTCAGATATTTTCTTTAACTTTTCTATAATTACATAAACCCCCCGTTTATTTGTTTATCGTATTTCGTTACTTCGTTTTGCACGAGATTTGAAATGACACGCTTAATTAGTATTTCCAAAGGATCGGTAAAAGAAAAAACTTAATTCGGATATTTCTTTAACTTTTTTATAATTACATATTCCTTCCGTTTCTTTGTTTAACGTATTTCGTTACTTAGTTTTGGACGAGATTTGGAATGACACGCTTAATTTGTGTTATCAAATGATTGGTAAAAGAAAAAACTTAATTCGGATATTTCTTTAACTTTTTTATAATTACATATTCCTCACATTTCTTTGTTTAACGTATTTCGTTACTTCGTTTTGGACGAGATTTGGAAAGACAAACTTAATTTGTGTTTTCAAATGATTGGTAAAAGAAAAAATTTAATTCGGATATTTCTTTAAGTTTTCTATAATTATATAAACCCCCCGTTTATTTGTTTATCGTATTTCGTTACTTCGTTTTGGACGAGATTTGGAATGACACGCTTAATTAGTGTTTTCAAATAATTGGTAAAAGAAAAAACTTAATTCGAATATTTCTTTAAGTTTTCTATAATTATATATTCTTCCCGTTTATTTATTTATCGTATTTCGTTAAACAATACGTATTTTAAATAAGTGATTGATTTGTGAAATAAAATATACAAGAGTTTCAATTGTAGTAATTACCCTTTACAAGATAAAAAACATAAGGTATTTATTAAATATGAGTCCAACTAAAAGAGATTAAATCATAATACTACCAATTAACAATCATTATTTATCCAAACAGTATAAAATAAACCACCACCACAAAGTTTTTCCAAAAGTTATTATTTTTTGTTTTTTTTAATCAATGGGAACCACATTTTGGTTCCCATTGCGATGAGGTGTCACTAACGGGCATAACACTCAATGGGAACCAAATACTAGTCTCCTTTAATATGTGCATATAGTGCTTTAATATATAATACGGATAACAGACAATGGGAATGGAACTGTCGTCCCAATTAGGTAGGAACGGATTTTGGTGCCCATATTTTCGTCTCCAATGCGGATTATTCTTGTAGTGAATCCTTATACGACTGCATACCTGCATTTTAAACATTTAAAAATGTAGATTGATTTCTCAAGTACTTAATTTCCAAAATATAACATTGACCGATGCATAAAATCTTGTAACAATGCTCTTCCATCTTTTTAAATATAATATTAAAATGTCTATCTAGATTCTTGATTTAATTGTTTTATTACATAATTTATAAAAAAATCAAGAGTAAATATTTTTATATGTAGGATATGTGATGTTATATATACCCAATAAACTAGTATATTTATCATTCATAACAAAAATTAGTATATTTACATGTTGTTTCTTAACAAATTTGATGAAATAACATGCGAGATATACAAATGAACTGGAAGGATAATATATAAATCGGTTCTAGCAACTCACTAACACCACATTACACCCAACACCCCAAACTTGTTTATCTTTCTTTTTTTTCTTTTAGTCCGGGGTGAAAAGTATTCCTGGGTCCGCCCTTGATGATACTTAGTTAGATAGACCATCGAAATAATTTTATTCATTGTCGACGACATGCAAAATTCATTAGAAAACGGGAAGATCAAAGTGACAAAGGTTGAGTACATTTATAAAAACAATGTTGGTCCGAAAAAGGCCAAAATAATCGCAAATACACCCAAAGCCCTCCCATACAGCAGAACAACAATCCATTCCTGGGTCGGATTTTGGAGAGTCGCGATGGAAGTGGTGCAGGCGTTAAGGTCCGATAAGCTGCAACGTTGATCACTATCGTCATATTGTCCTATCTGGGGGACGGTAACACCAAAATTTCTGTATGGATTACGAGTTCTATAACATTTTCACTCGGTAAGCTATTCGTGCACACGCAATTAATGTCTAAAGCTGTGATGTTCCCGCAGCGATCATCAATCTCAGTTGCCATGTCGTCAATGTCAAAAGATAATAGGTCGTCTTGAATGCTCCTGTCGTCGCAGTTTTGTTGCCCCACAGCCGAGTAGTCGACTAAGAGTATTGCCACGATGGCCAGACCGATCATGGCAGCCAACGAACCTTTCCTTTTTAATATAGGGATAAAAATGTCAAGCCCCCCAACCTATGGGCACTTTTGCGCGTTGCCCCCTAAACTAATTTTATAAGCGCTTGGTGTCTGTTCGATTTGCCCCAATTGTGTATTTTTTGCCATTTTCGGCCATTTTTACCGAAATATTCCTCTCTACCCGACTCATATGCGTTGTACTAGATGTATAATAGTAGTTGGAGAAAAACAAAAGACAAAAAATACCTCCAAGTGAGGAATATTGCGGCCACAAAAAGACCGGGAAGGCACCACGAGATTTTCCCATTTCCGGCTATTTTTGGCCGGAATATATAAGATTTATGAAGTGATGATTTTATTCTTCACTCAATGGCGGTATATATAAGTACAACTTATAATACAAGAAGGAAAGAGATAATAACAAAAAGGAAATAAATACAATGAATATCACAAGGAAATAAAGGTTTAGCAGCATCCATCTTGTGTCGAGCAAGAATATCACACATGTATTTATGTTGCCAAAGAAAGAGGCCCTCTTTGCAAGTGAAAACCTCAACACCAAGAAAGTAGGAGAGATGTCCCAAATCTTTTACCGCAAACTTACTACCAAGACCACGAACAATACGCAAGATAAGTGTGTCGTTGCTCTCTGTCACGATAATATCGTCCACGTAAACAAGGAGGTAAACGACATCATGACCCTTGGAGTAAATAAAAAGGGAGGAATCAGACTTGGACTGACTAAACCCAACAACATATAACTCAGCGGACAAAGCAAGAAACCAAGCGCGAGGAGCTTGCTTCAAACCATACAAAGACTTCTTGAGATGACAAATATGATGAGAGAAAGATGGGTCCACGAAACCCTGAGGTTAAGACATAAACACAGCCTCATCAAGCTTGCCATGAAGAAAAGCATTGCTGACATCAAGTTGGCGTAACGACCAACCATGCATAACCACTAACGACAACACAAGTCGAATAGTGACGGGTTTGACAACGGGGCTGAAGGTTTCCTTGAAGTCAACACCCTCACGTTGATTGAAGCCATTCTCAACAAGACGAGCCTTGTACCGATTAATAGACCCATCAGGATGACGTTTAATGTGAAACACCCATTTGGAGCCAATAATGTTCTTCCCTAACGAGGAAGGGACCAAATCTAAACACCAAATTGCATAAGGGCCGTGTACTCCTCAGCCATAGCCGCACGCCAAAGCGGATCCTTAAGTGCTTGAGAAACGCATGTATGTGCGACGGGGCCTAAAACCGGATGTTTAGAAGCGGAGTAGATGTGCTTCGGCTTAAAGATGTTGTTTTGAGTGCGAATGGTCATGGTGTGAGTACGTGGTGGAGTAGATGGCCTAGGAGAAAGAGGCGGCGGAGAAGGGCAAGAATCCGGGTCGAGCGGTCGCGTGGAACGCGATGATGCAGCGGACGACGTGGGCGATGGTGGCTCGGGCGAAGACTGGACCGCGGGTTGGGCCGCAGTAGGAGGAACAGGGTTCTGGATGGAATGTTGCTTCAACATCGCTCCAACATTGGGAACAGAAGGCGCAGAAACTAGTGCTACAGGGGTCTGGTTGCAATGTTGCCCCAACATCAACCCAACATTGGGAACAGAAGGTGCAGAAACCGGTGCCATTGGAGTCAAACCCTGATCGCTGACCGTCTGATGGGCCCGATGACCCATGGGCTCAGACCTAATAGGAGATGGGCCGGGTCCATGGGGTAGAATGAGAAGCGGCCCAAAGGGCCTAGGCGGCGGCGGACTAGGGCTAGGGAAACGGGTCGCACACCCCGGAAATTCCGTCTCCACAAAACGAACGTTGCAAGACACATAAACCCGAGACGTTTCAATGTCGAGACAACGATAAGCACTCTGAGACACACTATAGCCCAAAAATATACACGCGCGAGAAGAAGGCATGAGTTTACCCAGAAAATAAGGGCGAAGCCACGGGAAACACAAACTCCCAAACGTGCGTAGCTTAAGGTAGTTGGGAGAATGACCAAACAAGACCTCGAAAGGACTCTTGCGGTGAAGAACCACTGTAGGTAGCCGATTATAAAGATTAACTGCAGTAGAAAAGGCCGAGTCCCAAAACGAAGATGGAAGGCCTGATTGCTGCAAAAGAATGCGCCCAAGTGTGACAACATGACGATGACGCCATTCAACAGTGCCATTTTGTTGCGGAGTATGAGGAGCAGTGGTAAGCCAACGAATACCACCATCCAAGAAGTAAGAACGGAGTGCAATGAATTCACCCCCATTATACGTATACAAGTTCTTAATGGAGAACCCAAATTGTTTCTCAGCAAACGTGTGAAACTGACGAAATACTGTAGCAACTTGCGATTTGTGAGACAAGGGATAGAACCACCAATACTTTGAAAAATGTTCAACTAACAACAAGTAATAACGACAACCATCCAAAGAGGGAACCGGCGAGGGACCCCAAACATCACCATAAACATACTCCAACGGCGAAGTAGAGACAAGAGATGTAGCACTAAATGGCAATTGCGTACTCTTATTTAATAAGCAAAAACAATAAAAAGTAGCATCCTTTGAAGTACAAGGTAATTTAAACTTGCTAAACAAAAAGGAACTAATATCCGAAGATGGATGACCTAAACGACTATGCCAATTTTCTCTATTAACACGAATTCCAACACACCCCAAAGGACTCGAAGCAAACCGCGACCGCACGTCCAAGTGGTAAATTCCATTACTGCATTCCCCGCGTATGAGTATCACCCCCATTGTTCGATCCTTAACAAAGAAATACCAAGGATGAAGTTCAAGCATGAGATTGTTAGCAAGACAAAATTGATGCACCGATAATAGATTTCGGTGAGATGACAGAACGCATAAAACGGGAGTGAGAAAGAATTTACGACTAGATTTTGTAATAGAAGTGGAACCAACGTGAGTAACAGGCAAACCTGAACCATTAGGAATCGTAACCTCATCCGTCCCTTCATACTCGGAATGATTGGCTAGATTTTGGAGATCCGAGGTGAGATGATGCAAGGCCCCCGAGTCAACAAACCAATTTGTGTCATGAGAGGGAAAGTTTGGGGTCGAAGCCAGGTTAGCAAGAGGTTGCTGAAGAAGATGACAAGTACGAGCCCCGTGACCATAAATCCCATAAATTTGACATGTGATGTCAGGACAACCATTAGAATTCGAACTGTTGTTGTTGTTCCGATTCCCCTGATTGTTCGGGTTGCTACCACAGTTGGAAGAGTTACTACGGTATTGGTGATTGGAACCATCCCGTGAGTTGTTGTGGCGGCTAGAGTTTGGACCACCACGTTGACCTGAGTTGTGGTGATACGAGGCAGCATTGGCCGAACCCACAAGGGATGCAGATTGATCCTCCAAGCGCTTGACATAGATCTCGTGAGCCACCAATTTGTCATGAAGCTCAGAGAAGGAGAGTTGATGATCATGAGCATGGATCTGAGCCGCAATATCACGGTATGATGCCCCCAAACCGTTCAAAATGAATAGAGTGACATCATCATCAGAGAGGCAAAATGATCAACTAGGGCAAGTTCATCAACTTTCAACTTGACAAGTTGAAGGAATTCCGACACGGATTTGGAGCCAATGGTCAACTGAGAGAGAGATTCCTTCAATTGCATGACACGAGCACGAGATCGGTTAGCATACGTGCTCTGCAAGGACGTCCATATTTCAGCAGACGTCTTCTTGTCGGAGACAAGTTGCATGACTACCCAAGAGAGCGAACCAAAAAGGGCGGATATGAGGAGAGCATCCTGTCGCGTCTAGTTGACAAACGCAGCAATAGATTATGGAGAATCACCGCAAGGAGGGCAGGGGGTCGTACCTTCCAAATAGCCAAGAGGGCCATAGCCATAAAAGAGATGGCGAACCTGTGCATTCCAGGATGTGTAGTTCCCAGAGTTTAACTGCAGAGGTAGATGAGTATGTGCATTGATGGGCACAAGAGGCGGAACATTGGGACCAAATGGTGGAACGAGGGGTTGAACCCCTGAACCCGCAACCTGAAGAGGAGCAGTGGACGACTGCATGAGCGGCACCATGGAAGACGCATCTGCAGACGAGGTGGCGGCCAAAGCCGAGGCCGAGTCACTAGGGTTTCCAGCGGAAGACATTAGGAATCGAGATTTCTCTTTAGAGATATTTTCCTGCTGATACCATATAAGATTTATGAAGTGATGATTTTATTCTTCACTCAATGGTGGTATATATAAGTACAACTTATAATACAAGAAGGAAAGAGATAATTACAAAAAAGAAATAAATAAAAAGAAAATTTTCCTAAATTACAAAGACTAGGACTCTTGTCTAATAGAATATTCCTCTCTACCCGACTCATATATGTTGTACTTGATGTATAATGGTAGTTGGTGACAAAAAAAAGACAAGAAAACACCTCAAAGGGAAGAATATTCCGGCCACAAAAGACCAAAAATGCACAACTGGGGCAAATTGAACAGACACCCTATAATTTAAGGACCAAAGCACTTATAAAATTAGTTCAAGGGACATCGCACAAAAGATGTCATAGGTTGGGGGGCTTGATGATCGTATCCCTTAAATATATATAGAAGAGAACTAGCAAACTGGCTGCCTCTTTATAGGAAGGATGGATGTTTATAGGAACTACACCGCTGAGAATCCTCTATGCCAAAGTCTGTGGCATTAAGTATAAATAGACATGTGTCCACATAGGCCCACCTATAAAGTTGACAGACTTATTTCTACCGTTTGCTTTCTGTTACTCTTTTTCTTTTTCTTTTTTCTTTTTCTCTCTCTTAAAATAACAAAAGAAAATAAAAAATCTATTTTCTCTCAATTTCTCTCTCTCCTCACCATCTCTCTCTATCTCACTCGTACAGTTGCACAGACAGAGAAAATGAAATGCTCAAGTTGCACGGATAGAGAAAAGGAAATGCTCAAGTGAAATTCATCATTTTTCCAGGTAATTTGCCAAGGAGAATTAACAGAAACCCATTTTAATATCAAGTAAATTTATTCAGTACGCATCTCTTAGACCAGACTCCTTCTCCATTGTTTACATTTTTAAGCCCTCACTCATAAAGGAAATAAATACTATTTTTTTCTTTCTTTATTTTCAACAAATAAATAAGAAAGAAAATATATAAACTCCATCAAGAAAACAAAAACTAAAAAAAGCCCTTTGACTTTAGTAAATTGTACGAGTACAGCAAAAAACACCAATTTCCATCAATTTACAAAGGAGTGTGATTGAAGAAATTAGGAAAAGAGTAGTGTAGTCTCTTGTACATAATGGTGTATAATCTGAACTGCTGATGTATTTCTTTGACTTTAGTCTTTCAAGTTCTTCTAAATTTTGACAAACCCTGCATATCAAATAAATAAACAAAAATATCAAAAAATGATCATAACTAATAATATAATTAGTAGTCTGGAGGTTCCACAAAAAACTACCTTTTTAAGAAAATATTAATAATATAATTTTTTTTTTTTGTTTTGTAGGCAATGGACGAAGGTGCTAACTGTAGAGATGATCTAAATCCATCTCATGGGTTGGATTTTGAACTTGAAAATAACATATCAAATGATCTCCAGAATGAAAGTTATAATAGAGAACGAAGGGAAGACGAGTTTGCTGATCTTGTAGATGGAGAAGAGATGAAAACGAATGACGACGACTTGTTTTTAAAAGAAAAGGTTCCCTACAAAGGCAAGGAATTTGATACTGAGGAAGAAGCATATGCATTTTACAATGAATATGCAAGAGAAACTGGTTTTAGTATTAGAAGAGGTTCGGCCCACAGAGACAACCAACGAAACATCTTAGATAGAACATTTTGTTGTTCATGCGAAGGTCGCCGACAAGAAGACAAACGAGATGTAAACGTCAAAGCACCTCGTCCTGAAACAAGGACTGGTTGTCATGCACGGATGAAGATTAATGCTCGACGTTTGGGTAAATTTGAAGTTGCTGAATTTATTGCTGAGCACTTTGGACATAAGTTGGTTCCTCCTACACTATCTCATAGGTTGAGATCCCACAGAACAATAACTCCTGAACAGGCAACACAAGTAAATGACATCGACAAGTCTGGAATACCACTAAAATCCGGTTTGGATTATATGGCTCAACAAGCCGGCGGTCGGGAAAAAGTTGGGTTTATCTTAGAAGATTTGAGAAATTTTTTACGCTCAAAACGAATGATGCAAATGAAAGAGGGTGAAGCTGGAGCAGTACTTAACTATTTACAAGTTAAACAATTAGAAGACCCTGCCTTCTTTTATGCAGTTCAAGTTGATGTTGATGACCTGTTAACAAATGTCTTTTGGGCTGATGGGCAAATGATGGTTGATTATCATTATTTTGGGGAAGTGGTATGTTTTGATACAACATACAGGAAATTAAATAAAGGAAGACCCTTTGCACTTTTTGTCGGGGCGAATCACCACAGACAAACAACAGTGTTTGGCGCGACTTATTATACGACGAAACAGCTGAGACATTCATGTGGTTGTTTGACACATTTGTTAAAGCCATGAATGGGAAAAGACCTTTGACCATTCTTACAGATCAAGATGCAGCAATGGCAAAAGCACTAGAAGAAAGGTGGCCCCAGACAAATCACCGTTTTTGCATATGGCACATATATAAAAATGCTGCCATCAATCTACACGATGTATTTGTAAAATTTCCACCTTTTTTAAAGGACTTTAATTCCTGCATATATGATTACGAGGAGGAGGAAGAGTTTATAAATGCATGGAAAAAAATGTTGGATACATATGCATTGCATAAGGATGCCTGGCTCAAGAAAATGTTCAAGAAAAAAGAAAAATGGGCACTAGTATACGGAAGACAACACTTTTCTGCAGATATGACGACTACTCAGCGTAGTGAAAGTATACATGGTGTTCTAAAGAAATATGTGAATACCTCGCTCAGCCTTATACAATTTTTTGAACACTTTGGCAGATTAGTTGATGATCGCCGATACGAAGAGATGAAAGCGAACTTGAGGACAAATCATAGTATCCCAAATACTCCCTTTCTAGTTGAGATTATAAAGCATGCACGAACTGTTTACACACATGAAGTATTTAAGCTATTTCAAGAAGAGATGGTCAAGGGACATGACTCAAAGTTGGAAATTATCAGTGAGTCAGATGCTATATCTAAGTACAAAAGTCACGCCTCTTCAAAAGAAGTATCCGCATACAGTCACTTATGATGTCTCAAAAGAAACAATTTCGTGCAGTTGTAGGAAATTTGAGTTTGGGGGAATTTTGTGCTTGCATGCTCTCAAGGTACTCAGTTCAAAAAATATTGTTAAGATACCTGAGGTATATATCATGAAGAGATGGACAAAGATGGCGAAAAAAGGGATAGATGCCTCGCCAAAACCTCCTGCATCATCACATGCATGCGCTGAAAATATGAAGGAAGAATATGAAAAGATGAGAATTAAAGAGCGTAATAAAGACTTAGGTCAAATATTTAATCAAGTTACAACACTTGCATCACTGACAGAAGAAAGATACGAGTCAGCCAGAAGTTCTCTTATTAAGATGTTTGAAGAGATGGACAAAAGTACCAAAAAGGATACTCCTACATCTAAAGTAATAGATGGACAAGTTCGCAATCTTTCACATGATTTGGAGCATTCAATGGAGAAAGAAGAAACCAACTCTCAAGAAATTGTGATACGAGGATGGAAAAAAAGGGAATCTAAATCAAAATCTGCGAAAAGAATCAAAAGTGGACTGGAACAGGCAACAAGTAAAAGAAAACCAAAGCAAAAAAAGAAATTGCCTGAGAATTCGTCATCCTCTCCTTGTGTCTTAGAAACTAATGCCCTGGTAAGGTTTATGCACTTTAAAGGTTTATGCATTTTACAGATATCTACAATTAATACTAAAACTAATTTACTTATTATTAATCTACAAACATGTACTTTGTTATTTTAGAGTTAAGTTAGTAAGATAATTTCCATTTCAATTTTACTTACAATAAATGTATGTGAACAGAATGCATCTAGAGAAAGGAACTTTCTAAGTACAATGTCTCACCCTCAAAGAACATCAGGTCCATCAATACCCTTACCACAATTCACACAGCTTTCTCAGGTACTCGTATATTTTTACTTGAAATGCTTCTTTATTACTTAATGAGCAAAAAAAATAGAAGTTTTCTAGTGTGCAACAGCTTAACTAAGGTTTTCTTGTTAACTGATTTTCTCGTGCAAACAGAGCTATCCCATGAGATTGCCTAGTTGGACTCCACATAACCCTGACTTGAGTTTGCTTTATCGTAATAATTCACAATACCCCTTTCAATTCATGCCTACATCTCAATCCATTCAAGTATACTCATATGAATATTGTTTCATTACATGAAATTGGTAAGTTGGGAATACCTTTTAAAATGTCTATATCTGTCCCAATCCAATTGTCCAGGAACAACTCAATCCTTTCTCTCAGCATGTAGTAGGTCAGCGTGGGAATACAAGCTTGACAGAGGTACTACAGGTAACCTATATCTATAATGAGACTTTCATGTATGTAATGATACACGTTACAAAACAAACACTAATCTTCTAATGTTATTCTTATGCTACAGCCACAAGTTCCCCAAGGACGAGAATTTGGAATGCTTCCGTCAATTAATTCAACATTTGGAAAAGAACAGTGATGGTGACTTAAGTATTCAATTGACAGATTTTATTTTTATTTTCAACTTTTTTTTGCTGCTCGAGAGCTTGAACAACAGTGTATGACCTATTGCAGTAATGTTTTCTCCCTCTCCCTTTTCATAATATCTGGCAACAAATATATATATATATATATATATATATATATATATATATATATATACCAAAATTCAACCAACTCAGTACACAAAAAACAGAAATCTAAATTCAATCATTTCAAATCAAGCAATAACAAAATTAAAACTGTAATTAGCGTCCTACCGCAATATCGGCTGTACTAAGGAGAAAAAGGCATAAAAAGACTTTGTTGCTTCATACGATCTCAATTTCCTCTCTTTAACAAACTTTGTTGAAAAGCTTCTCCTAAAAACTAATATCAAAAACGAATTTTTAGGTGCATGTATTGTATGTATACAATATGTTAACATCAACATATACTGAAGAAAACCAATCTTTAACCAATTATATTTGAAATTAAAATGGGTTTCTGTTAATTCTCATTGGTAAATTACCTGGAAAAATGATGAATTTCACTTGAGCATTTCCCTTTTCTCTGTCCGTGCAACTGGGTGTGTATGTGCAAGAGATAGGAGAGAGAGATAGTCAGTTAGAGAGAGAGATCGTGAGGAGAGAGAAATTGAGAAAAAATATATCTTTTCTTTCCTTTTGTTAGTTTAGGAGAGAGAAAAAGAAATGAAAAAAAGGCCTAACAGAAAGCAAACGGTGGAGTTAGTGTGTTAAATTTATAAGGGACCCACTCAGACATATGTCATCGTGTTGTTATTGGCACAGACAATGGCACATGCTTTGTTATAGAGGATGCTTGTTGGGAACTACACCATAGTTTTTATTTATTTCTTTGATCGGGTGAAATAGTTTCATGACTGACGAATGGGATTTATATAACTGCATCCATGTGATTGTTAATCGATTATGAAACTATATATGTGATTAAGTAATAAGATCGCAATCCAATTAAATTCGTAAGGCTCTGGAGGCGTGCTCGTTAATTAATCAAGTTGACTTGTAGTCTCTTTAAGATATGTGAGAACTTGTTATTCGTGTGTATAGTTTAATTATTTCGGTATATATGTTTCTGTATCCTGGATTTTAATTAGTACACAATTTTAATTAGTACATAAAGGATGGTAGTGAAATGTCATGTGGCACAAACACTAGTAGTCGATTTAGGGGATTAGTGTGGATTTCTTTCAAGTTTCACACTTTCACTAGTATTGGCATATGCATATGCTTTTTACAATTAAGCATGCAAAGAATGGAAGCGTATAAATTGACCAATCTTTCAAAAGCGAAGGTGATAGGGGTTAAAGTGTAAGAATTTAGAGGTTGGAGGTTAAGATGCAAATTGACCAATAAATGAGGGGGCGAAATGGTTTTTTTCTTTATGATATTTTGCTGTGAAACTTGTTTTGACTATAATAGACTGAAGTCAAAAAATATTGATCCTTGGAATTAAGGTGGTGTTTGCCAACTTTAAAAAGCTATAATCAGCTTTAATTTAGTACAAAATCGTAAGTTACAAACTAATACAGTGGATTACATAAATACCCCTTGACCTAGTACAAACTATGTCAACTATAGCTAACACACGCCTATAGGTTGACATTGTCCGAAATATCTAAGACTACGTCTGGATGTCTTCTGTTGGATGTCGAATGTATGTGATGTCGAAAGTTGGTGATGTCGAAAGTATATGCATATGTCGAGTAAACTGGATGTCGGAAATGATGTGGATCTCGAATATAATACTAATGTCGAACTCAGAAGATATCGGAGATGAGCTCCATGTCAAAAAGTGGATCGATATCGAATAACCATAATCGATATGTTGTGTAAACAGTGAATATAATATTAATTAACCTCACATTGAATTGCGATCTGTCTTTATATAGATATCGAAGGTGGGCCCATTTTTGGGAATTGCGGCGAACTATGTACCGATATGAGGAAAAATATCCTGTATAGAACTGGGATATTGGACATAAATCCCCGATATGCATTGGACTTGGGCCAGTAATTGAACTGGGCTGGTCTATACGATATTTACCTATGTCATGTAGTCCCCGGGTTTATGAGTTATCATTGTAAACAATAATTTTTAAACTAAAATAAATTATGGTGTCGGTACCTCACATCCCCCTAGTTTATATGCGGAGATCGTAATGCTTTGTCAATTTTATATTTTGAATTGTGGGTCCCGTGATATGAAATTGACAGACGTAGGAAAACGTGTTTAAGCTATGCGTACCGCTCGCGTCTTTACCCGGGACACCCATGCAAATACCCAGTAAAATGATTTCGCAGAGTACGTTAAATTGTAGGAATTTTTTTTTATGAAAATCTAGTAATTTGTTATCTAATTACGAATTAATATCGAATATGGGCATCGATATCAAATTAGAGATATTGATATCGAATTGGAGATATCGATATCGAATTAGGTACATCGATATCAAATACAATGTCGATATCAAATTGGGGACATTTCGACGTGGCAGACGAACTGAATGCGGACTCAACCCTTCCTCCACTATGAATAGGAGGAGGGAGTAGAGAGAAATCATTTGTATTTTAGCGAGAGCGTTCTATTTGTGACAAAGGTATGTTGAAATCGCTTCCTATGTCGAAAATTTTGTTTCGACATTGAACTTTCGATATGGAAAATGGATATCGAAATTCCTGGGATTCGACATATAATCCCAGATATCTATTTCCGATATCGATCGGTGTGTATGCCTTTTCTGCACTTAGTGAATTTTTAAATTTTTTGAAGTAATTACAACAAAGGTGTATGCCTTCCGTTTTGCAGGTTTTCACAACAAAGATTTGATATCGCACGCATAATCAAAGGTGGATTGGCCGATTCGATCCGGAACTTGTAGGTTTATAGGTCTTTTCTTTCTAAGTCCCAAAGTTTATAGGCATATTTCAAGGTTGCTAGAACATTTCTGAGCCATAAGATCTTAGGTCGGCTTCTGAGGGGGTTGCCGCCGTTCATGAGTATGAACATGTAGGCGTCAATGCTAGCCCACTGCACTCGTTGGGATATGTGTTGATGTCCCAAAGCAATAACGAGATGTGGGATCCTGAGGATCTAGTAGGTGACTCGTACGGGCACGATGAGGAGGGTGATGATCACGATGAGGAGTCTGAAGAAGAGAATGAATACGATTTGGCCGGGGAGGCGAGGGGAAGCGGTATAGGATGCGACAGGGATACCAATATATGGTATCTAGCGTGCGCTAAAACCTAAACACTACTACGATAATTACGACTTGGGGGACTATGAGATCATATTCCCTAAGAAGGATAAAAAGATGCACACCCCTCCGACAAGTTATATTACCGTAAATGCCAAGCATTTTATTAATGGCCCGAGGTTCCCTATTCATCCTTTGATCAGTACCTTGCTGAGGAGTATAGGTGTATATTTAGTGCAGCTATCAACGAACTCATTTGGGGCTCTGGTAGCATTCATCTTGGTGATAAAATCTCTTAAAGCTTTGTGTGGCGTTAATGAGTTTTGGAAGTTGTTTTCCGCGATCAGTAATAAGAAGGGAAGAAAGGGTTTTAGTTTGTGAGAGCAAAGGTTGGTCACAAATTTTTGACTGCCACCCAATCTAGTTATGGGGTTGGGGCTAAACAACAATCTTTCTATGTTAAAGAAAGAACTCTGGGAGAGTTTAGTTGTTTGCCCAAAGTTTGGTCACGGTCTAAGAGGTGTGGTATTCTCGCGGATGTTAGGGCTCCGGCTTGGGAAGAGGGTTTTTTGAGAAGTCTAGTTAAGTACTATTTTGACCACACACTATTGGTCAAAGAGGATGTATTGAGACCTTGTGGCTTATTGCCGAAGCCTTCTAGCGGGCCTCATAGCCTGTTTATATTTCTTTAAGCCGTGCTTCTTTGTAGCTTATTTAAGCATGTATTTGTATTGCTCTCATATGCTAATAGTTTGACTTACTTGTTATGTTTTTCTCGCAGCCACTCTTGTGGTGGGTCGCCAAGCAAAGATGCAACAATATGTTGCTGCAAGGCGAGCAGCTAGCGCTGCAACTGGAAGAGGTGCTGATGGCTCAGACCCCACGGTGCTTAAAACGCGTGGACAGACTGGTCACCGCACTCAAGCAAGGGAGGCCGGTGACTCCCAAGGAGATCGGGTAACTAGTCCGCGAGACCAGGGAGAAGATCTCGGGGATGTGCTCCTTGGCAACGCAAGAGCGAGTTTCAGCAACCATCGGGCCACACCCACTCATTGCGGCATGGGCTCGGGCCTAGCGGGGTATAAACGATCATTCCCTGGGAAACCTCCACCCCACACGTGTCTAGTCGCACAAATTTGGGTCTTTGCATTAATTTTGCTTCCCATGAGTTCAGCGAGAGTGAGGCTATTCATGCCATGAGCGCAGTCTTTTCTGCTATTGCAAGGACTCCACTGCTAGGGGAGCATGATCGAGCACGCGCCGTGCACCAATGCATTCATGTTTTCCAAATCGTAAGTGATAGTATCTCCATCAGTTTGCACCTTCTTTTAGTATGGTCATGCATGTGTCCTTTCCTATCCGATCGTGCAGCCTGTGAATTTATTTAGGTTGGCAAGTTTTTGAAGACAAGCATGACGGTGGCACAACTAGCGGCTTACATAGACATGAAAATTTTGACCCTACTGCGCCTGATAGGGCTATCGCAGAAAAGAACCATGCTCTGAGCTAGCTCCAATCTGCCATTCAATTTCTTGCCTCTTCTTGAGCGGAGAACTCGACATTGAAGACTGAGCTCGAACATGCTATGAAAGATGTCTCAGCGGAGAAGAAAGGCAAAGAAACTGTCGAGCTGAGCACTACGTACAAGGATATCAATGTGAGGCGTGGTTACTAAGATCGCGAATAATGCGGGGAGGCGATCATGGGCAGATCAAGAGGTTGGAGGGATTCTGAGGGGCTCGATACGACCCAGTTGAATGCCATGCTTGGCTCCAATGGGAAACCCTTGATGAATCGGACTCTGATGAGGACTCTGAGCCTGACGTCTTTGCGGAGATCTTGCAAACGGGAAGCCTGTGATGATTGGCATGAAGGGAGCGCCTCCATAATCGAACTAAATGGTCGTCGTGGCGCTACTTCGTCCCTTTTGCTATTTTTCTAAAACTCTAAACAATAGTGTTTTCTTACATATATTTTGACCCGGATTATGGGGTAATGTTTGGTATCTTGACATTGTTGTTATTATTTCGAATATCTTTTCGATTGGATGGTTAGTTGTCTTGTTCTAGCTCTTTGAGGGATTGTCAGCCCTATATGATTTTATCATTTTTTTTCTATACTTCGTAGGATAGTAGATAAGTTTTACCTGTTGAGGTATATTTCAGCCGTATCCCATGGGATAGGAGATTTGTTTACTCGTTGAGGCATTTTTCTGTGGTACCCCGTAGGATAGGAGATCACTTTACTTGTTAAGACATATTGTTTCTGCCGTACCCCTTAAGATAGGAGATAACTTTCCTTGTTAAGGTACATTTTTGTCGTACCTCGTAGGATAGGAGATACTTTACCCGTTAAGGTATATTTATGTCGTACCCCGTAGAATAGGAGATACTTTACCCATTAAGATATATTTCTTTCATACCCCGTAGGATAGGAGATACTTTACGGTTAAGGTATATTTTTGTCATACCCCGTAGGATAGGAGATACTGTAGTATCTCGATTTTTCTCTTTGTCTTTACGTGTTTGCCATTTTACTCCATGTTATATTAATTTGAGTTTAGTAAATTATAGACTAACATTTTTACTTTAACTACCTTAGTAAAGGTAAAATATTGTAAAAATAGATTAGGCCATGAGAAATTATTCTTACTTGATTTGCTCAATCCATGTCTAAGCCATCCCACAAAATAGCCCACAAAATAGCCCAATACATATTAGATATGTATAGCCATACTAGTAAATAAGCCCGTGCGGTTTTCATTAATATTTTAAATAATATTATTCGATGTCAACTTAATCTACTATCGTTGACAACCGTATTTATCATAAATTATTAAACCTCAATAGACCCCTCGCACGACACCACCTCTCCCGTAGTTCCGATTCTACCTCTTCCCATAGTTCTGATTCTACCGATGCACCCCCCGCCTGGCCGCCTCACCACCCATTTTTTCGCTGAAATCCCACTCCAACGTCCAACTTCCTCTGCCCAGCGGTCAAATCAATTTTCTTCCAGCACGTCGCCACCAAGATCCCATCACCACATCATACACCCCCGGTGACGCCCACAACCACCACTACATTCGACCCCTCCGATTGCGCATATCATCGCCACCACATCACACGCCTCCGACGAGCCCCACCAACACATTCTACGCCTCAAAGTCTACAATTGCGGGCACCCCTTTTCTTGGTGTTTGAGCTTCAGTATATTGGAAAATAATTACATGAAAGGGACTTTTTTGTAAATTACCAAGTGAGAATCTTGAAAATAACAAAAATATTTGGGGGCAAAAAAAAAGAAAAACTAAAATTTGAAGGATTGTAATACAATTTACTATGGGGCTTAAAAGTAAATAATAAAAAACATTAGCACGGGCATGTACAAGTTTTCATTAATATTTTAAACAATATTATTCGATGTCAACTTAATAAGATTAAAACCCAAAAAATTGTTTTCCAGGTATTATTATTATATAAAGCAATAATAAATTATTAATTAATCTACTATGGTTGACAACCATATTTATTATAAATTATTAAACCTCACAAGACCTCTCGCACGACACCACCTCTTCCTATGGTTCGGATTCTACCTCTTCCCATGGTTTTGATTCTACCGCTGCACCCCCCGCCTGGCTGCCTCAACACCCATTTTTTTGCTGAAATCCCACTCCGACGCCCAACTTTCTCTGCTCAGCAGTCGAATCATTTTTCTTCCAGCACGTCGCCACCATGCTCCCACCACCACATCATACTCCCCCGGCGACGCCCACAACCACCACTACATCCAACCCCTTTGATTGCGCATATCATCGTTACCACAACAAAGGCCTCCGACGAGGCCCACCAACACATTCTACGCCCCGAAGTCTATAGTTGCGGGCATGCCTTTTCTTGGTGTTTGAGCTTCAGTATATGGGAAAATAATTACATGAAATAGCATGGGTAAAATAGGGGCATACCAAATTTGAGAACTAAAATCGTAGCAATTTATAAATATAGTACATATAGATAGACCTATTATAACAGAACATAGTAATTAGTTGAACTTACAAGGGAAAAATTGAAACAAAGAAAGATGGACGACGAAATGAGCTAAATAACAAAAACTTTTGGTGCAAAAAGTAAAAAATTTAAAACTTGATCGACTGTGTTACAATTTACTATGGGGCCCAATAGCAAATAACAGGAAACTTTAGGAGCAAAAGTAAAAGAAGTAAAAACCGTAATGATTATTTAGTAATTTACTGTGGAGCCCAAAAGCAAATAATAAGAAACTTTAGAGGCGAAAGTGAAAGAGTTCAAAGACGCAAGGGTTTTTCTGAAATTTACAAGTCAAATAAAAAAAATATTTGGGAGCAAAAATAAGAAGATCTGAAATTTGAAGGGTTGTATTACGATTTACTATGGGACCTAAAAGTAAATAAAAAAATAGTAGGGGTGAAAGTAAAAAATTACAAAATGTAGGAACTTTTTTGTAAATTACCAAGTGAGAATCTTATAAATAACAAAAATATTTGGGGGCAAAAATAAGAAAAACTAAAATTTGAAGGATTGTAATACAATTTACTATGGGGTTTAAAAGTAAATAATAAAAAACATTAGGGACAAAAATAAAAAAGTACAAAATATAGAGACTTTGTTGCAAATTACCAAGTAAGAACAATAATAGAAAAAGCAAAAACTACGAGGACCTAAATGCAATAAGCGCAAACAATCTTACCACTTATATATAGTAGAAGATATATATACATAATATACTGTATATAGGTAGATAAGTGGCATTCATCTTGTAAGGGTTTAGGTCCTCTTTTCAAAGTGCTTTCTCAACCTTTCCTTTCGTCCGTTTCGGACCGCTAAGCTCAGGTATTGGAAGTTTAAATGTTATTTACCTTAATTTCCTTCTAGTTAAGGGATACTAACATGATATAGATTAGAGTATAAATAAATTGTTGTTGTGATACTTTAGTGACAAACATGGCTTGGGTAGGAGCATAACATGATCATTTGATAAGTATTATATGATAATATTAAGTGAGATTTTTTACACTAGAAGTTGAATGATGGTAAATTGATAAGTAAAGCTTTGTAAATATGTGTTATATGAAGTTTAGTTAATGAACTCTATTAAATTAATGAACTGCAATAAGTTGTTGTTTTTCAGTAGAGCAAAACCCTGTTGGAAAGAAAATACCATTTTTAGGTTACTCGCATAGTTTATAAGGATAGATTTACTTATGTTAATCATGGATTAGTGTATACATGACCAAAGGACATATTAATTAGTAGACTAGTAATATGTTTACTACAGGACTGGGCGGTCAATAGGGACCGCCCAGTAGCGACCTAAATTAGGTCGCTTGCCTTCAGCGGTCCCTGAAGGCAACAACGACCTAATTTAGGTCGCTGAAAGTCCATGAGGACAACAACGACTTAAATTAGGTCGCTGATAGTCCATGAGGACAATAGCGACTTAACTTAAGTCGCTGATAATCCTTAGTCATATTGGGCCACACATTTTGGCCCGAATTGGGCCAAAATGTGGGCCAAAATTAGGGCTAAAAAGCCCTAATTTACTACGAACAAAATCAGCGACCTAAGTTAGGTCGCTGATTCCCTTGTATATATAGAAAAACTTATTTTATTATCTTATTTCTCTCAAAAACCTACCATCTCCGCCCGTTTTTGACCTAAACGATCCGACCCGTCATTTTTAGCGACCCAAAGTACGAATAGCGACCTAAATTGAGTCACCCATTCATTTTTTTCATCAATTTTCACTCATTTCCGCCGATTTCCGGAGTTTTTCCATCTCCACCACGCGTCTCCGCCTCTCCGCCGCCGGTTTACACCCCGTCGTCGCCGCCTCTCTGTCGCCGGCGCTAGGTAGCTTCGGATTTTGTATTTTTTTGTTTATTTGTGTTAATTTTTTAATTTTGTTAGATTAGTTAGATTATTACCTAGTTAATTTGTTAATTATGTTAGATTAGTTAGATTACTACCTTGTTAATTTTGTTAGATTACTTAGATTGTGAATATGTTAATCTTGTGTTAATTTTTTAATATTGTTAAATTGTTAATTTGTGTTAATTTTGTGTTAATTTGTGAGATTGTTATATTAGTGAATATTGTTAGATAGTTAATTAGTGAAGAATGTTAGATTGTTAGATAGGATTAGTATGAAAAAAAAAGAATTATTAAGATTTTTAGATTGTTTAATTAAATTAGTGAATGATTAAAGAAAAGAAGATTATTGTTAAATTAGATTAATGAATGATTTAAAAAAAGATTAGATTAGTGAAGATTCATAGATTAGATTACTTAGTGTATAATTAGTAGGTTAAATGTTAATTTTTAATATTATTAGTTTGTAAGATTTTAGATTAGATTAATTAGTGTATAATTAGTAGGTTAATTGTTAATTTGGAAGATTATTAGTTTGTAAGTTTGTGAAAATTAGATTGTTAAATTAGATTAGATTAGTTTATAATTAAATTATAAGAATTAGATTGTTAGATTAGATTAGATTAGTTTATAATTAAATTGTGAAAATTAGATTGTTAAATTAGATTTGATTAATTTATAATTCGATTGTGAAAATTAGATGGTTAAATTAGATTAGATTAGTTTATAATTAGATTGTGAAAATTAGATAAATTAGATTAGATTAGTTCATAATTAAATTGTAAAAATTGGATTATTAAATTTTAATTAGTAAAACTATTAGATTATATAGATGTTGAATGTTAGATTAAATGTAATATTGTTATTTAAATGTTGAACTGATATTTAAATTTTTTTATTTTTACAGTACATATATATATTCGGTGATATGGGCATTTCCCGCATATGGGGCCTAGCCTAAACAGGGCCCATATGTAATCATATCGGGGATCACTTTCGATATGGTATCGGTGATAATAACCGATATGGTACTGTGGTCCCCAGATCCCGAGGTCTATAAATACGCGATACCCGGATTCCAAAGTAAGCAATTATTATCCCTCAGCTACCACGCGTCACATCGAAATAAATCCCCGATCTCACTCTCGATATCGTACTCGATATCGGGATAACCTTGTGCTCTACTGGTATGTCATACCACCACACTACCGAAATCACATCGAGGGGCGTCCTCGATATCATGTCGAAGACGATCACCAATATACATCTGATCTAGTCACCGATATACCACTTCCGTCCAAGCATCAAGGCGTTAGTTCGAGGTGTTCCGAACCAAGTCTACGCGAGATACATAGTGTAGGCCTGATTTGAGATAGATTCGTTGCATTATTAGATCACTCACTTGTAACCGACACACATATTTACATCATATGATCTATTGTCAAATCAGAGACGCCGTCTGTGGGAACGCCAGTTCCCGGACAAGGACGTCAAGAACAAACAGTGACCCAAGCTGAGGTGGAGCTTCCTCCAGCACACAATGAACCGCGGCGTAGGCGCGGGCTCGGGAGGCCATCGCGAGCCACTAATACAGGTCCGACCACTGAGAACCCGGCGACGGACGTTCCAATGACCGAGGCGCCAAATGCGGATCTTCCCGGATCGGAGAAGACGATGGCCGCGGGACGTAGCGCCCTGCCCCCTACCGCCATAACCCCAGAGATGCTAGCGCAGATCAACGCCTCTATAAAAGCGCGCTCGACACTAAACTGGAGACTTTGCTTCCACGACAGGCGGAACAAAGGACAAGGGACATTCGGGCAAGGCCCCATGCATCCGGAGCGGGTGAGAGAAGGGCAAGGCAAGGATATGATGAACAGGAGGATACAGGGGACTCATTCAGAGAGATATCGCTCGCTGCATACGACAAGTCGGAGAGACGGGACCCTAGGACCCTGGACCGAGAGATAGCAAGAAGGATGGAACGACTTGACCGCGAGAGAGCGGAAGTAATAAGGAGAATGGAACACGGTCGCGACCGCGCTGAGATTGCATATTCAAAGAATGAAGATGCAGAAGTACTTCAGGTAATATCAAGGAGGATGGAACAACTAGACCAGGAGATGGCGGAGTTGACGATGAAGGTGACTCAGAGTCATTGGAAGGGTCGCAGCAGGACCCCGTTTTCGGATGAGATAGAGGCTGAGGTATTGCAAAGAGGGGACAATATCCCAGTGATCAAGCCATACGGCGGAAGAAGTGATCCTACAGATCATCTCCATCAGGTCGATAGCATTTTGAATCTGCACAACTACTTAAAAAACATAAAGGCGAAGATCCTATCCACCACTTTAACGGGCACTGCACTAGATTGGTTTGCTAGGCTGGAGGCCAGATCCATAATGGACTACGAGCAACTAAGGGAAAAGTTTGAGAACCAGTTCTCTAACCAAAAGAGAATGAAGACCAACCTGTTGCACCTCGGCGCGGTGCAGCAGAGGGAAATGGAAAACCTCCAGGAATATATGAAGAGGTTCAATTATGAAGTGTTGAAAGTGGATTAGCCGCATGGCGGGCAGGTCATGATGATGTTGTTCAAGGGTACGACCCATCGCAGGTTCGTCGGCGAGCTAATCAAATTGACTGAGCCCACCATAACATATATCAACATGCTCGCGAACCAAATGGTTTACGAGGACGAGATGATGGCAACGCGTCAAGGTTCATTTCCCAACAGGAATGCGGATAGAGATCGCAACAGAGAAAGGCCCCCAAGGACGTACACACCGTTGAATAGAGGCATTTTGTAGGTGATGGCCATGGCAAAGAGAAACAGATGGTTGACGGAACCCAGGCCATTGAATGAGACTCCCGGGATGAAGTCCTCGGGCAAATACTGCGCGTACCACCGTAAACATGGACACATGACAGAGGATTGTACGCACCTGAGGAATGAAATTGAAAGATTGATTAAAGAAGAAAAAATTGGTCGAGTTTTTCAGAAACGCCAAGGAAGATGCTAGGGGGGCAGAACATTCTTTATCCCCTAGAAGAGATTACTCACCCAGGAGAGGAAAGCAGAAGATGATTGAGGCACCCGAGGAGCGTGGTAGGACCACAGTGAATTCCCCGAGCAGAGGCGTCATAAACATGATCAATGGAGGTGCCTTGGGAGCCGACACTGCTCGTGGCCGAGAAGCTATAACACGAAGAGTCCAGGGCGGAGCCTACATTGGGTACACAAATGCAATCATGCCAGAAGCGTACTGGGAGCAGGAGATCTCTTTCACCAGGAGAGACTTGGAGCAACTAAGTCCGTTGGCCCTTGCCGCAGGTAAACTAGACTGCCATTTGGTTATTACTATTAATGTGGATGGATATTAGGTGCATAAAGTTCTGGTGGATAGCGGGAGCTCCGCAAACCTGGTATTCTCAAAAGCATATGAGCGCATGATGATAGCTCCAGGCCGGCTAGAGCCGATATCCACCCCATTGACCGGATTTCGCGGAGCAAAGGTAGTTCCTCTCGGACAAGTTATATTGCCCACAGTGTTCGGGAGAAACCCATGCACCCGGGTGACGCCGATAAAATACACAATAGTCGACAGCCCGTTCCCCTACCACCCCATCATTGGCAGACCGACACTCAGCCAGACCAGGGCAGTGGTCTCTACTTATTACCAGAAGATCAAATTCCCGGCACCTCAAGGAGTCGGCGAAATTCTAGGTGACCAGGTACAGGGATATATGTGCTATGTGGACTCGCTGAAGCACCCTAAAATTAGAAGAAGACAGGAAATACAAGTCCCACACCAAGAACACATTTCGCGCACGGAGTGATCACCATGAGGAGCAGACAGAACAATATTTTAAATTTCAGTAGTTTTTAAATTATGCTTGAACAATTGAAGCATTGCCCCATCGTGGGTTAGTTTGTAAACCCAAAACAGGGGGAACTACGTCGGTCTGATTCCCCACTCAACGGGATACGTAGGCGGGTTAGGTTTACCTAGCCTTCGACCGTTATCTTTTATTTTGCCCCTTCGTGGATCGGCATGTAACTAAAACATGGGGAACTACGCCGGTCTGATTCTCCACTCAACGGGATACGTAGGCGGGTTAGGTTTACCTAGCCTTCGACCGTTATCCGTTACTACCTTTTTTATTTTTATTTTTGCTTTAGGGAACCTCATATTTCATGCAGGGATATATCCTAATTGGATATTACGGAAGTGCATAGAATTGCACGAAGAATTTGGGGAGTATTCCCATAGATATATGTTTAACACATCGCTCTCTTACAGGTACATAACCCGAAGGATCACACATTACTATGTCCAAAAAGGACATATGGAATATTAAACCCTCGCTTTTTAAAAGAAGGGATTCAGGGGGCATTACCCTAGATTATTCAATATTATCCATCTAAACAGGTACAAACAGGTACAAACAGGTACAACAGGCACGCTAGGACACAATGGATACACCTTTTCCTTCATGAAACTGAAATTCTCAGATTGAGGAAACTTTCCGCAGATAACACATGCGCATCATTTTGTGTTGTCACATAAGCTTTTACCTCGAAAACTCTTGCTTGTCTGTGATGTTTTACAGGGTCTAATGACTATTAGACTCCAGGACGACACATCCACCAAGGGACAAAGAAAAGGCTCCTACCCATGAGCGGTAACGGGTTCCCCTGTGATAACGGGCGGGCTCCTACCCATGAGTGGTAACAGGTTATCTACAAAGAAAAGGCACCTACCCATGAGCGGTAACGGGTTCCCCTGTGATAACGGGCGGGCTCCTACCCATGAGTGGTAATGGGTCATCTACAAAGAAAAGGCTCCTACCCATGAGTGGTAACGGGTTCCCATGTGATAACGGGCGGGCTCCTACCCATGAGTGGTAACGGGTTATCAACAAAGAAAAGGCTCCTACCCATGAGCGATAACGGGTCATCTACAAATAAAAGGCTCCTACCCATGAGCGGTAACGGGTTCCCCTGTGATAACGGGCGGGCTCCTACCCATGAGCGGTAATGGGTCGTCTACAAAGAAAAGGCTCTGACCCATGAGCGGTAATGGGTTCCCCTGTGATAACAGGCGGGCTCCTACCCATGAGAGGTAACGGGTCATCTACAAAGAGAAGAGGACCCTTTGTGATAACGGGGTTAACCCTAAACATTTGAACGGTAGCGGGTTCCCTGTGATAACGGGATGGGCCCCTACCTATAAGAAAAATATCCTCTGTGATAACGGGGTCGATCATAAACATTTGAGCAATAACGGTTTCCCTGTGATAACGGGATGAGCCCCTCCCCACAAGAAAAATATTCCCTGTGATAACGGGGTCGATCATAAACATTCAAGCAATAACGGTTTCCCTGTGATAACGGGATGGGCCCCTGCCAGTGAGTGATGGCAGATTACCCATGTTTTACCAACACCGAGGGAATTCAAATCATCCTTTATTGACGACAAACAGAGTAAAGAAATCTCATCGATACGAAAACGAAATGAATCCAGTGTCAGATATCCAAATACTGCACACTCTATCATCACGACAATAAAAATCAACAAGTTATTAGACAATGAGATCACACAGAGTCACATATTATGAAGATAACAGAGAAATAAACATTCAGTTACAGAACCACGAATCTGAGATAGTGTGGAGAAGGATAAATTTGAATTACAATAAAGGCAGCAAACAGCTACTCCCGCGAGGACCCTTCAGTCTTCTTCTCAACGACCTCGGAAAACACATCACGGTCGGTCGGACCCTCCTCCACCTCATCTAGGCCACCAATCGGCAGGTCGTTATAATCATACCTTGGGTTCCAAATACTCAACTCGAGGAAGTCCTTGAAACCGTCATTTCTCAATACTTGCCCTACGCAAGCATGAAATGCTGCCTCTCGAACCTTTAAAATTAGATTTTGGAAGCTCGAGCTTTCCATAAACTTCTCCGCTCCAACCCGGTGGAGATCAGGACGACGTTCTAACAAATTGAACTCTATTAAATACAAGAGGATAAAATAGAAGCATATATCGTAAACAAGATATATACCAAGTCCAAGGGAGCTAATTTGATAGTGGAGAGCTCCAACGAGAGACTTTCATTAGTAGCCTTCACCGCCAACACCTCAGCTTTCAGTTTCTCCAGCTCCTTGTTAGCCGCAAGTTCACGCGCTTTTCCATGGTCAATCTCAGTCACTAATGTTTTGAAGTTGCCCTTCAACATATCATACTCCTTCCAGAGCTTACGACATGCCTTTAGTGCATCCTCTTTTTCAGCCTCCAACTTCTCTAACATCATGGGATTGAACTCCCTCATCCTCAAGATATCAACCTCGAGATCGGCAGCGACAGCGTCAGGGTTACCCTTAGACTCGCGAATTGTTTTCAGACACGAGACCACCAACTTTGTCGTCTGCACAATACAATATGTAACATTATGTTAAACAGTCAAATAAAATCAATCGAAGTCGTGTTAAGATTCGTACATTCTGAAACAGGTGAGTGTTGCGGCGTATATTCTGGGCCCGCTCGAATTATGTGATCACCCGCGCATTTGCGGGAGGAGGAAAAGCCCGCATCATTCCCCGTACAGCATCTGCTTCAGGGAATTCTACTCGCTTAGAGGGTTTGACTGCACCCGCCTTCCTGGGGCCCGAACTCGAAGACGAGTGGACACTGTGGACAGTCCCCTCACGAGACATTTTATTACCTGATACCCTAGCCAGGTCAACGGCAGGCTTCGTAATTGGAATCCCAGGAAAGATAGGGGCAAAACCCCCCAATATGGAGGGCTCCTGCAGTGGCCCTTTACCCTTGTCAGTCGTACCTGAAACGGTTGCTTTTCCCTTGCCACTAATAGGGTTCGGGCTTGAAGAACCCAACCCCGCTGTAAAAGGCGCATCCACAAAGTCACCCAAGTTGACATGGGTATTCGATTCCGAACCTCCAACGTTCTCGGTCAAATGAATGTTGGCCATCGACTCAAAACGTGGAGCGACGTACTCGCTAGAAGGAGACCTCGCAACTGGTCTCTTTGTCACCACAGTCCCATCAGGTGGAGGAACCACACCCTCCTGTTTCGAGGTCAACACCTCCAAGAGGTTGGGCGCACCATCCAGGCCTCCCACCACATCAAGGATGTCCTGGCTAAGGGACCCAAACATTGCAGCAACATTTTTAAAACATTCTTCATTAATACGTTCAGGTACTACAGTGTTAGGGGGAGGTTGCTCAACTCCCGATGCCTCTGCCAGAAACTCAGTGGCTGCATTATTCAGGTCAAAGCTAGACGCAGACCCTGTTTCAGGCGCCACTGCGACTGCTGCCGTCTCAGTCAATGCAGCTTTCTGAGCATCACGGTCGGCTTGATGTTTACGCATCAATTGTCTGAAACCAATTCTGACGGGATAGCTCAAAAAATAAAATATACATGTAGAATAATCGGAAGATCAGCATGAGAAAATAATAATAAATCAAGTACAACGGCGAGATCGAAATACACATCGAGGAATATATCGAATATAATTACCAATATAAATATCAATGTGGTTACGCTACCGACATAGAAGACACAGAAAACTATGACCTTCAAAGTCTCTTACAATTCCTACTTATAGACGGAAGCTTTAACTACATCGAAAGATACTTTCGACATCATATCGAATACGCGTTTCGACGTAATATCGACGATGAGACCTGATATCCTATCCTATTACGCAAAAAGCCTCGAAAATATAACAATTGCACCGGCGGCCCCATCACAATTCTCAAACAGTGCAATTCCCATATTTATAAGAAATTCAAATCCCAAGAAACGTAGAATTCAAACGAGGACCTCAAACTACGCGTCCACTGCATTAGGAGATCCATCGAACTTCATCACAAGGTGCATTCCCCGCAAATTTGATCTCCATCATTTGAACTGGCGGGACGAAGGGTACAGGTAACCTAGAAATTTAAAACAAATTGGGGGACTACATGATATGGGCATTTCCCGCATATGGGGCCTGGCCCAAACCAGGCCCATATTTAATCATATCGGGGATCACTTTCGATATGTATCGATGGTAATCACCGATATGGTACTGTGGTCCCCGGATCCCGAGGTCTATAAATACGCGATACCCGGATCCCAAAGTAAGCAATTATTATCCCTCATCTACCACGCGTCACATCGAAATAAATCCCCGATCTCACTCTCGATATCGTACTCGATATCGGGATAACCTTGTGCTCTACTGGTACATCATACCACCACACTACCGATATCACATCGAGGGGCGTCCTCGATATCATGTCGAAGACGATCACCGATATACATCTGATCTAGTCACCGATATACCACTGCCGTCCAAGCATCAAGGCGTTAGTTCGAGGTGTTCCGGACCAAATCTACGCGAGATACATAGTGTAGGCCTGATTTGAGATAGATTCGTTGTATTATTATATCACTCACTTGTAACCGACACACATATATACATAATACGATCTATTGTCAAATCATTCGGCATGTCGTCATGTAAGTCCCCTAGTGGTACTGGAGGTCCAGGTCTTGGAGGCCGAGGTCGTGGTAAGGTATCAGGTTCACTTAGTGGTAGTGTTGCTCGTGGAGGTGTTGGAGGTAGTAGAGGTCGAGGTCGTGGTGGTGGTACTTGTAGCATTGGGTGTGGTGGTGGCAGTGGTAGCGTTGTGGCGTGGTGGTGGCACTGGTAGTGGGGGTCGATGTAGTTATCGACCTATACGGGTTGTCCAAATGGGACGTAGTGCAGGGCCGAGCCATCCCATCGAGTCGTCCATCCTGCCACTTGTGTCAGGTGACGGATCTACATCGAGGACAGCTGCACCACATCGATAGTTATTTGTAGACGATGAGGCGGCCGTCCCCGGAGCGGGTGTTAGACCCCGATCATCAGAGTCCACCGCATCCCAGGTGGCACGACCACATACTTCAGATACCGTTGGGACTCACGTGCCCCCATCAGTCGAGTCTAGCAGATTTCAGACTCCACCACCTATAGCCGACACCGAAGCTGGACCGAGCCAGAGGTCGACCGGGACTCCAAGACCGAGCCTGACTCGACCGGGTAGGGGACCAAATGTAGGGGTTACGGCGGTTAAGCCTGGGGAGAAGAAGCAGCTTATTCAGTTGAAGCGGGGTTGTTTTTCTAAACCCCTCAGTCGCAAGATTGCGAAGACGATCACTGCACTCATTTGACAGTTTATGAGTGAGTTTTGGCCCTCCTACTGGAAAGTTCCTGAAAAAGTACGAGGAGAGATTTACTCGAGATTTACGGTGAGTTTTTAATGAATAATTAATATTTATTAATTTACTCGGGATTAAAATATTATTTAATTTAGTTTATTAATTTAGTGTATTAATTTATTATTTAATATTTATCCTTTTTGTAGAATACCTATGGGATCTGGCTGTCAGAGAAGGATCAGGTACATAGGGCATACGAGTTGAAGGCGAGGGGGCTTTATAAGCGTATGATGAACAAGGCGAAGGACAAGGAGAAGTTTCGAGGGAAGCCTAAGACGTCGTGGATGAGCCAGAGTTTGGAGGAGCAGGCGGCAAAATACTGGGACACGGAAGAACATAAGAAGAAGTCTGTGAAGGGAAAGAAGGCTCGGCGAGGCAGTAAGTTGGACGGCGATGCGCCCGCCACCTTTTACGGTGGTTTCATTGACTACGAGGAGATCCAGCGGCGCCTGGTATGTTTTATTAAAATTATATATTTTATTTGTAGTTAAAATGTTAAATTTTAAGATTATTGTTTATTGATTAGTTTAAAAAATATAATTTTAACTTTTAAAATAAAAAAAAAAGAATTATAACCAACTATTACTTACAATTCGAAGGAGAGGAATCAGCCCAACCGCACCCATCCTATCAGGCACGACGAGATTTATAAGGCAGGACATACGAGGAGGGTGGCGGGGACTGGCAGAGGTACATGCGTACCCTTGAGGTGGGAATGGAAGTCTGGGGCGACCAGACTTATTTACGTAAGTGTTTTAAATTTTCTACTCGTTTACCATTTATGAATTCATTACACTTTCTTATTATAAGCTAATTATTGATTCAAATTTAATTTTTTAATTATCTTTGACCTAATTTCTCTTATTAATGATCTTTGAAAATTCAACAGAAGACTTATAGGAGGGAATTGAGGAAGAAAAATTCGGACGCCGTAGAAGACAAGGACTTGCCCGAATGGGACGTCGATTCGTGGAAGAAGGCCATAGGGAGGATCAAGAAGGGAAAGACGTGGGGTATACCGAGCTATGCAGATCCATGGGACTTCGACATGGAGTGCGGTAGGGAGCCAGACTACAGGCGGGAGTTGCTCAGGTAGGTCCAGGAGGAGAACAAAGTGTTAAGGACGACACAGGACCCGAGAGTCGACTCACTGATGTCCTGGCTACAAGGTTTTAGAGAGGACATGCAGACGGAGATAGGCCGACCAGTGCGAGAGCTTCCGCCAGACTTGTTCATGAGGAACGCTATTAGGAGCAGAGGCGCATTTAGGGTTCCGAGGCCGATACGTTAGAGACCAGATCCTTTTACTCCAGGTACTTCCACCGCCACCCAGCATGTCGATGATTTTGATACTGATGAGTCGGGGAGTGGTGATGATCTTGATATGATGGGTGTTGAGGCAGAGGACCTCGATGAGGATGATGAGGGAGATGGTGTTGATGAGGGTGGGTTGGTGTTGATGAGGGTGGGGTTGGTGTTGATGATGATCCACTGGCGACCCTGGATGAGATGTATGATTTGGCGGAGAGTTCTGGTGATGAGGGGGTCGTGTATCTGCCTAGTGATGATGAGGGGGGTCGGTGATCTAGTGGCGGGTAGTTATTTGTAACTATGGATTATGATATTTAGATATTTCGAATTTCTGACTATTTCCGCCTACGTTCGGTTTATTTTGTATTACGGTTTAATGGATCATTTTGGTTATTTTGGTTTGTATGGTGTATGGTTGGTATGGAATATGGATTATTTTGGCTAGTTTGGTTTGTATGGTGTATGGTTTGTAGGGAATATTGCTTATTTTGGTTATTTTGGTTTGTATGGATTATTTTGGTTTATATAGCGTATGGTTTGTATTGAATATGAATTATTTTGGCTAGTTTGGTTTCTATGGTGTATGGTTTGTAGGGAATACTTATTATTTTGGTTATTTTGGTTTGTATGGACTATTTTGATTTGTACGGTGTATGGTTTGTATTGAATATGGATTATTTTGGCTAGTTTGGTTTGTATGGTGTATGGTTTGAAGGGAATATTGCTTATTTTGGTTATTTTGGTTTGTACGAAATATTGATTATTTTATATGGAACTACGATTATTAGGTCCATGTTGAGTAAATAGGGACCACAATTAGGTCCCTGATGTGTACACCACGATTACTCTCGGTGTGTGTAATATTACCTATCACCAAATAAATAAACTTAAGTTAGAATAATTAAATAACAAATTACATTGAAAATAAACATTTGGGATAGTATAAGGGAAAAAACGGGCATACCTTAAGGATTAGTGAAAGATGGAATGGATTTTAGAGGAGAAGGGAGTGGCCTTTTTAGGCCACTAACAGTCAATAGGGACCGCACTTAAGTCCCTATTGAAAGGCCATTGTCAATAGGGACCTAAATGCGGTCCCTATTGACACTAGTCGTTGCCAATAGGGACCTAAATGTGGTCCCTATTAAATAGTCGTTGTTAATAGCGACCTAGATGCGGTCCCTATTGACACTAGCCATTGTCAATATGGACCGCAATTGGGTCTCTGATGAGTCAATAAGAACCGCAATTATGTCCCTATTGTCTCAACAGGGACCAAATTGCGGTCCCTACTAATAATCATATTTTAAAATCGTTACTTTATGAATATTAGTAGGAACCGCAATTAGGTCACTGTTGAGTCAATATAGACCTAATTGCGGTCCCTATTGACTCAACACGGACCTAATTACGGTCACTACTAATATTTATACTTTAAAATCGATACTTTAGGATGATTTGAGGTACATCGTTGTTTGTTTAGTTCATAATTACCATTGTAATAGTTAAAATAACAATCATTACAACCATGCATTGTAAATCCATATATTACGTAGAGGGAGCGGTCCGTTTTGAAGATTCTTAGTTTATACAACGACAACGATCACATTCAATATCTAATAACTAATCACTCCATCACATTTTATATCTAATATTCAATAACAAAATCACTTGTTCTGTAACCATTAATTACTTCTTTTCACATTTAGTAATGAGGTTGTTGCTAAAAACCACTAACGTAGCGAGATCAATTCATAAAGTAACGATATTAAAGTATGAATATTAGTAGGGACCGCAATTAGGTCACTGTTGAGTCAATAGGGACCTAATTGCGGTCCATGTTGAGTTATCAGGGACCTAATTGCGGTCCATATTGACTCAACAAGGACCTAATTGCGGTCCCTACTAATATTCATAATTTAAAATCGTTACTTTATGATGATTTGAGGTACATCGTTGTTTGTTTAGTTCATAATTACCACTGTAATAGTTAAAATAACAATAACACAACGACGGATTGTAAATCCAAACATTACGTAGAGGGAACGGTCTGTTTTGAAGATTCATTTACTAGTTTGTACGACGAATGTCATAATGCATGCTTACAAACTAATTGTATATACATGCATATATAAGCATACTGATTAGTTGATCTAATGATTGAAACTCATAATCATATCTATGCTAACATTAGTGAAGTAAAGCATAAAAACAAATAACAACTACAACTAACTAGTGATGACTGATGATTAGTTGTAGAACATGAAATATATGTTGAACGTTAATAACTCGCTCAATCTCATTCAATCTTCTATTTAACAACTAAACTACTATGAGGTTGGTTTTGCAATCATTTATTACTTCAATTCACATGTTGCAATGAGTTTGGTTGCTAGGAATCACAAACACACCAACATCAATAAAAAAATCAAATTTCAAGGATGAAAATTAGAAGGAACCGCACTTAGGTCCCTAATAAGGCAACAGGAACCGCGTTGCGGTCCTATCTTAAATTAGTGACCTATGTGCGGTCCATATTAATAATTAGGGACCGCAGTTAGGTCACTAAAATCCAAAATTTTGAAACTTTGGCGAAAATTTTAGGCGTGATTAAGGGGGAAATTTGAATTTGACGAAAATCTGAAAATTTCACCCTCCCCTCTATATATATACTCACCACTCTTACACATCAAATTTCATTAATCTCCAAAAAACACCCAACACAAAAACACTATCTTCTTTTTCAACACAAAAACACTTATCTTTTCTCCAAAAATCACACAACAAAAAACTTTTCTTCTTTTTACCAACACAAATCCAAAACAAAAATCACAAAACAAATCACCAACACAATCTTTCTTTTCTATTATTTTGGATCTACACTTTCTTTTCTTACTTTTCTATTATTTTGGATCTACACTTTCTTTTCTTACTTTTCTATTATTTTGGATCTACACTTTCTTTTCTATTATTTTGGATCAACACATTCTTCTCTTATTTTTCTATTATTTTGGATCTGCACTTTCTTTTCTTTCACTTGTTTTTTTTATTCATTCATCTCTTTGTTTTCATTCATATTTTGTTTTCTATTATTAGTCATATTTCATTCATTTTTTTACATTCATTAATACTTTCATGTCATTATATTAACTTTTTCTTCATTATTTTAATGTTTTGATCTTGTTATAATCACATTTCTACAAAAAAAAATATTTCGAAATATTATTGTTTTTTTCTATTTTTCTCGCAGACTTCTAGGGACCGCAATTAGGTCTCTACTAGTAGGGACCTAATTGTGGTCCCTAATAATAGTAATAGGGACCGCAATTAGGTCCCTAGTAATATTCATATAGTATCTATGAATATTACTAGGGACCTAACTGCGGTCCCTAAAAATAGTAATAGGGACCGCAATTAGGTCTCTACTAATATTCATAGAGTATCTATGAATACTAGTAGGGACCTAATCGCGGTCCTTAATAATAGTAATAGGGACCACAATGAGGTCTCTATTGGCGGAAAAGCAATAGGGACCGGAGTTAGGTCCCTATTGTTTTTGAGTCAATATGGACCTAATGGCGGTCCCTATTGTATGAAAAAACAATATGGACCCAACTGCGGTTCCTATTGATTCAACAACAATAGGGACCTAATTTAGGTCGCTATTGCTATTAAAGTTGTGGGTACTGAATTGAACATATAGCCTAGTGTTGTGATAATTAGAATTAGGAATCTTATACGAGCAGTGTTCATTCGTAATCCTTTTGGCTCTTTAGGTGATTACCACTAGACATCGTCGCGTAATTGCTCTCTCGCTCTTTATAGTCATGCTTGAGGTGAGTGTTCCTAAACTCTACTATTTTTAAAAACTGGAAGGAATGCATGTATATCTATGTATGCATCTATATATATGTAACCACGATTTTTTGCATATTGAACGGTCATTTCTACAAAGAAAGTTGTCTTCGTAAATGTTCAACGCTTGAAAGAAAGTTCATGTAAATTGGATATTCGAACTATTTATTTCTTAAAATCAAGTTCTGTAAATTGAGTATTTGAACTATTCAGTTTTATCAAAGCGATTGAACCGCACATTGGTTAATTGCTTTAAATGATTGAAATTGATATGATAGATGGTGTCTCGTTGGGTTGTATTCAGAATTGATTAGACTAGATCCAGTGTTTGGCGTGGGAGTGAATGGAGTACCGCCAGGTGGCGGCGGGTTTGCCGGTGGGACCTTTTGTCCCCATGTGCTTATTCCCTCTCAGACATAACAGAAGGATGTTGTGTCTTTGTTGAGTTGTAGGATTTCCGTATGTACCATTGCATACGTTTTTGATTCCAAGGTCGCTCCTTCGACGGAAAGATAGAGAACTGTTATGAGGTGATAAGGTGGGCTGCATCAGCAGACAGCAGCAGAATAACGTGGACACCGATCATCAAACGTGAATCTGTTTTTTTGTTTAAACCACGAATGCTTTTGATTCCACGATTCTATTGTATGGCATTTGTATGTGTTAAAGTTATTTTATTAAACTATTTTCAAAAGTAAGTTAATGAAAGAAAATGCAACACTCGCACACACACCTGAACATTCACTGACATTTTTGTCTCATAAATTATTTTTTTCTTCCTTCCAGCTTTAGGTCATGAGCCATGCGAACCAGCTGAAGAGACAGTCGAGGGAGATTAAGGAGTCTGCCAATATGTGTATGTATGTATAGTCGAGCTAGCAGTCACCTTTTTAGGGTTCTAGGAACCTTGTGGATTGTACCGTTGTTTTCCTAAACGTTGTTTCAAGTTGTGTGATTCTCATACTAGTGTGTCTGTATTTTAAATATCGATGTGATGGCGTAACGGTTTGCTATTATAAGAATGTCTTGTTATTTTTGAGTAGTTTCATGTTATTATGAGTAATATGAACCTTAGTTTCTGTTGGGGCGTTACAGTTGGTATCAGAGCCTAGGTTAACAACCTAGGCTATGTCAGGATAGGATCCTTGGACTAGTATATATTTAGATTGACCACCGTTAAGCTTCCGCGTGACTTATAGGTATGCTGAATACCAAGGGTTGATGGATTATCATCGGGGGGCCCACCGTTGCATAATCCATTGCGAACCAAGGTGTTGATTATAGATCCTTGGTAGAAGTCTTGTTGGTGGGATAAAGACTAGATAGGAATGTAGTCCTTCGACTTTGGTCCTCCCTCCTATAGGCTGTCTCTTGTTGGTTCTAACCTTTAACTCTTAATCATTCGTTATCAGGTAATGGTATTTTAGCTTCTTATGCATTTGACCACTCACTATTTTGGAGTAGTCTTTAGGATGCACCTATATTAAACTTATAAATGTAATTGTTATGTGGAATTCGGAGTATGAGTATGTACTTAAGTATAATAATAGTTAGGGTAACTTGATAAATACTATATATTTCTTGTCCCTGACTATTGTAGAATTAGTTATGGAGACACATAGGCGACGTGGGAGGCCTGCTAATACCTCTAGGGTTCAATCAGGAGACGAACCACTTACCACATCTCGTTAACGCACTCGTAATGAAACCACTAAACAACGAACACCTCCACCACTCCATGTTCCTCAAGGATCGCAGGCAATAGGAAATGAATCAATTAATCACTTTGTGGTGGCCATGCAACTGTTTGCTCAAACACTACAAAATCAAGGTAGGGGTGGAGAGGCCCCAACTGCAGACCAGACTTTGGAGCACTTTTTACGTTTCCAACCGAAACTCTTTGTGGGTGACCCCGACGACCAAAAAGGTGAACTATGGCTTGACGGAATTCAAAAAATCTATACTGTACTAGATTACACTGATGATCAAAAGGTCAAGCTAGCGACATTTCTCTTCGATGGGGCTGCATGACATTGGTGGACTTCTGTGGAGATGAGATTGAGACAACTCGAAATTGCTAGTACGTGGGAGAACTTTTCTGTGGAGTTCATCAACAAGTTCCCTAGAACTATTCGAGAGCATAGAGAAGACGAATTTAATGTGTTACAACAGGGTAACCGCTCAATTGCTCAATATGATCAAAGTTTACTCGACGCATCAAATATGCCCCACATATACAAGTTGATGAGGAAAGGCGTGTTAGAAAGTTTATAAGAGGTCTTCGTCCGAGTATCCAAAGGGTTCTTCTACAGATGGACATCTTGAATTATACTACCGCCGTGGAGAAAGCCTTGAGGATGGAAATGGGATTAGCAGAGCTGGAAGTTGCTTACGGGCCTCATAAGAAATCTCGTCCAACTGTAATTAATTGGCAGGGTGAACAAAATACAAATCAACTGATGAAGCCTTTGCAACAGAACAAGCCTAACCCACATGGCTTAACTAACCAAGGGGCTACGTCGGGAAATATTGAACGACGTAGTGGTGAAAAATGTCAATTGTGGTAAAATAGGGCATGAAGAGTCCCAATGCTGGAAAAAGTTGGGCTGGTGCATGTCTTGCGGTAGTGACCAACACTTGTATCATGAATGCCTAAAGAAAGGACGTCGACTAGGAATCCAATCGTCAGAGGGCAATAACCGAAAGGGAATAGGAAACCAAGGAAACAAACCAAAGGTTCAAGCTAGGGTATATACTCTCGAGGGTGAAGAAATGCCAGACTCAACCGCAGTTGTTGAAGGTACAACTCTTATATTCCATAGGAATGGAAAGGCTTTAGTTGACCCTGGAACAACCCGTTCATTCATTTCTATGCGGTTTGTTGATTCATTAAATTTGTCTTGTGAGACACTACCTTATACTTTGGAAGTTAATAGTCCTCTTGGTAGTAGTGTGTTGTATGACCAATATTGTAAGGATTGTGACATTAGTATACGCGATAGGAAGTTCTCCGCTTACCTCATTTTGTTACCTTTTGAGGGTTATGACATCATCATAGGGATGGATTGGTTAGGAAAACATCATGCTAGTGTAGACTGCCATGCTAAGGTGATCCCTTTGGTGATCCTGGACAGCCAACGATAGAGTTTCTTGGTGATCGTAAGCAAAAGGGATTTACTTTCATCTCATCCATCAAAGCATGAAAAGCTTTAGTGAATGGTGAGGTCGGTTATATGGCTCTCTTGATAAATAAACCAAAGGAACATATTAAGATTGAAGAAATCCATGTGGTAAAAGAGTTCCTTGATGTGTTCCTTGAAGAGTTGACTGCATTACCTCCTGAGTAGAGTTTACGATCGAAGTGTTACCAGGGACGAGTCCAGCTTCTAAGACGCCATATCCGATGGCTCCAACCGAATTAAAGGAGCTCAAGACTTAATTACAAGAATTACTGGACCACGGATACATTAGTCCAAGTTCATCACCTTGGGCAGCACCAGTACTTTTTGTAAAGAAGAAGGATGGGAGTATTAGGATGTGTATAGATTATCGAGGACTTAATAATGTCACCGTCAAAAATAAGTATCCTCTACCTAGGATAGAAGAACTCTTTGATCAGTTACAAGGGTCTCGAGTGTAATCAAAATTGGACCTTCGACAAGGATATTACCAGTTGAAGGTCAAATAAGAGGACATGCCAAAGACGGCACTTAACTCTCGATATGGGCATTTTGAGTTTGTGGTCATGCCTTTTGGGCTAACCAATGCACCAGCCGCTTTTATGGATCTTATGCATTGAGTGTTTCGCCCATATCTTGACCGATTTGTGGTGGTATTTATTGATGATATCCTAATCTACTCAAATTCAGAGGATGAGCACGAGGAACACTTGCGTATTGTTTTGCAGACACTCAGAGAAAATAAACTTTACGCTAAATTTAGTAAGTGTGAGTTTTGGCTAAAAGAGGTTGCCTTTTTGGGACATGTGATATCTGGAGAAGGAATCACGGTTGACCCCTCAAAGATTTAGGCAGTGCTAAGTTGGAAGAGGCCCGAAACAGTGACAGAAGTTAGAAGTTTCTTGGGCTTAGCTGGATACTGTCGAAGATTTGTTCGAGATTTTTTTAAGATAGCAGGGTCGTTATCTTCTCTAACTCAAACCAAAACAAAGTTTACCTGGACTGAATGATGTGAAGCTAGTTTCCAAGAGATCAGGAAGAGACTAACGTCGGCACCTATACTTGCATTTCCTGAAGGCTCTGAGAACTTTATTATCTATACTGACGCATCGAGGGAAGATTTAGATTGTGTTTTGATGCAGAGAAAAGGTGATAGCCTACGCTTCTAGAAAATTTAAGCCATATGAGCTGAATTATCCTACTCACAACTTAGAACTAGCAACAATAGTATTTGCTTTGGCTAAGTGGAGGCACTACCTTTACGGTGTCAAGATTGTAGTTTTTACAGATCACAAAAGCTTAAAGTACTTATTCTCCCAGAAATATCTTAATATGAGACAACATCGTTGGATGGAATTCTTAGAGGACTACGACTTCTCTATTCAATATCATCTAGGGAAGGGCAATGCGGTGGCGGATACCTTAAGTCGTAAGGTACATGTAGCGAACTTGTTGACTAAAGACTTCAATGGTACCTGTAGTACTATTTATGATGGTACAACCAATCCTACGCCGGCTACTACGATAATCCTTTTTGCCAACATCACCCTCAGACTAGAGATATTTTAGAGAATTAAAGAAGCACAAAGGGTCAATACTAGTCTTGAGAAAGTCACAAAATTGGCGAACTCTCCGGATGACAAGTACTCCATTGATCAAGAAGGGGCATTAAGGTATAGAAATAGAATATGCGTACCAAATGTGGGAGAGATTAGACGGGAGATTCTGGATGAAGCTCATAAATCCAAATATATGGTCCACCCAGGTGATAATAAAATGTATCAGGATCTTAAGAGACATTATTGGTGGACTAATATGAAGAAAGATGTAGCTGAATTTGTGCAAAGGTGCCTCACGTGTCAACAAGTTAAAGCAGAACATCAACGACCAGCTGGACTACTCCAACCACTTGAAATACCCAGCTGGAAGTGGGAAATGATAACTATGGATTTCGTCACAAGGTTACCAAAGGCCAGAGGAGGTTACTATAGTATTTGGGTGATAGTTGACAGATTAACCGAATCTGCACATTTCTTACAAGTCAAGACAATTTACACGGTGGAAATATTGGCTCAAGTTTACCAAGATCAAATTGTGCGACTACACGGAGTACCCATTAGTATAATGTCTAATCGAGATCCTAAATTTGTGTCAGGATTATGGAGGCAAATACAAGAAACTATGGGGACAAAGTTAAATTTTAGCACAACCGCTAACCCGCAGACTGATGGCTAGTCTAACGTACTATACAATTGTTAGAAGACATGTTAAGAGCTTGTGCGTTAGATCACGAGGAGAATTGGGCTAAACATCTTTCACTAATTGAATTTGCTTACAATAATAGCTATCAAGCAACTATCCAGATGGCACCTTATGAAGCCTTGTATGGACGAAAGTGTCGATCGCCACTGCACTGGGACTTGGACGAACACCGTACTATTGCCATCTCTGAAAACGCATGAGCCATTAGACCAGAGTTCATACAAGATACTATAGAGAAGATCCATTTAATTAAGCAAACGATGCGAGCTGCTCAAAGCAGACAAAAGAGTTATGCAGATAATAGAAGGAAAGATTTAGAATTTCAAGTAGGAGATCAGGTGTTCCTTAAAGTAAACCCGATGAAAGGCTTTTCAAGGATTGGGAAAGGGGGAAAACTGAGCCTTCGATTTGTAGGACCTTTCAAAATACTAGAAAGAATCGGAATAGTGGCTTACAAGCTCGGCCTTCCGCAAAACCTTGGGAGATTACATAATGTCTTTCACGTATTCCAACTGAAAAAGTACCATCCAGACCCTTCACACGTTATTTGATACGATGATTTTCCTTTTCAGGAGGACTTCTCTTATGTGGAACGGCCAGTACAAATCTTGGATCAAAAAATAAAACAGCTTTGCACAAAAAGGATTTCTTTAGGGAAGGTGTTATGGAGGAACCACAACATGGAGGAAGCAACCTGGGAATGTGAAGACGAGATGCGAAAACATCACCCTGACTTATTCACTAAATGAGGTTAGAATTTGGGGACCAAATTCTTTTAAGGAGGGTAGATTATAGTATCTAGATTTTTCTCTTTGTCTCTACGTGTTTGCCGTTTTACTCCATGTTATATTAATTTGAGTTTATTAAATTCTAGACTAACATGTTTACTTGAGCTACCTTAGTAAAGGCAAAATATAGAAATAAGAGACTGGGCCATGAGAAATTATTCTTACTTGATTTGCTCAATCCATGTCTAAGCCATCCACAAAATAGCCCACAAAATAGTCCAATACATATTAGATATGTCAAGGCATATATATATACATAATATACTGTATATAGGTAGATACATGTCATTCATCTTGTAAGGGTTTAGGTCCTCTTTTCAAAGTGCTTTCTCAACCTTTCCTTTCTTCCGGTTCGGACCGCTAAGCTCAGGTATTGGAAGTTTAAATGTTATTTACCTTAATTTACTTCTAGTTAAGTGATACTAACATGATATAGACTAGAGTATAAATAAATTGTTGTTGTTGTGATACTTTAGTGACAAACATGGCTTGGGTAGGAGCATAACATGATCATTTGATAAGTATTATATAATAATATTAAGTGAGATTTCTTACACTAGAAGTTGAATGATGATAAATTGATAAGTAAAGCTTTGTAAATATGTGTTATATGAAGTTTAGTTAATGAACTCTATTAAATTAATGAACTGCAATAAGTTGTTGTTATTCAGTAGAGCAAAGCGTAGCCTGTTGGAAAGAAAACACCATTTTTAGGTTACTAGCATAGTTTATAAGGATAGATTTACTTATGTTAATCAGGGATTAGTATATACATGACCAGAGGACATATTAATTAGTAGACTAGTAATATGTTACATCTTAATTAACGTAGGGATTTGTTATTATAAGTTGACATCTTGGAAAGTAAATTCATTTGAACTTAGAAGTAATTGATATTACTACTATGATTAAAGTTGTGGGTAATGAATTGAACATATTGGCTAGTGTTGTGATAATTAGAATTAGGAATTTTATACGAGTAGTGTTCATTCGTAATCCTTTTGGCTCTTTAGGTGATCACCACTAGACGTCGTCGCGTAATTGCTCCCTCGCTCTTTATAGCCGTGCTTGAGGTGAGTGTTCCTAAACTCTACTATTTTGAAAAACTGGAAGCATGTATATCTATGTATGCATCTATATATATGAAACCACGATTTTCTGCATATTGAACGGTCATTTCTTCAAAGAAAGTTGTCCTCGTAAATGTTCAACTCTTGAAAAAAAGTTTCTCTAAATTGGATATTCGAACTGTTTATTTCTTGAAATCAAGTTCTGTAAATTGAGTATTCGAACTGTTCAGTTTTATCAAAGCAAGTTAACCGCACATTGGTTAATTGCTTTAAATGATTGAAATCGATATGATGGATGGTGTCCCATTGGGTTGTATTCAGAATTGATTAGACTGGATCCAGTGTTTGACGTGGGAGTGCAGGGGGTACCGCAGGGCGGCGGTGGGCCTGCCGATAGGACCTTTTGTCCCCATGTGCCTATTCCTTCTCAGACATAACAGAAGGATGTTGTGTCTTAGTTGGGTCGTAGGATTTCCGTATGTACCATGGCATACGTTCTGGATTCCAAGGTCGCTCCTTAGACGGAGAGATAGAGAACTGTTATGAGGTGATAAGGTGGGATGCATCAGCAGCAGAATAAAGTGGACACCGATCATCAAACGTGAATCTGTTATTTTGTTAAAGGATTTTTCTTAAACCACGAATGCTTTTGATTTCACGATTCTATTGCATGGCATTTGTATACGTTAAAGTTCTTTTATTAAACTGTTTTGAAAAGTAAGTTAAAGAAAGAAAATGCAACACTCGCACACACACATGAACATTCACTGACATTTTTGTCTCATAAATTATTTTTTTCTCCCTTCCAGCTTTAGGTCATGAGCCATGCGAACCAGCTGAAGAGACAGTCGAGGGAGATTAAGGAGTCTACCATTAGGTGTATGTATGTATAGTCGAGCCAGCAGTCACCTTTTGAGGGTTCTAGGAACCTTGTGGATTTTATCATTGTTTTCCTAAACGTTGTTTCAGGTTGTGTGATTCTCAGACTAGTGTGTCTGTATTTTAAATATCGATGTGATGGCGTAACTGTTTGCTATTATAAGAATGTCTTGTCATTTCTGAGTAGTTTCGTGTTATTATGAGTAATTTGAACCTTAGTTTCTATTGGGGCGTTACAGAGACTTTTACCCGTAAAGGTATATTTCTGTCGTACCCCGTAGGATAGGAGATAACTTTACCCGTTAAGTTTCATTTCTATCGTACCCCATAGGATAGGAGATACTTTTACCCGTTAAGGTTTATTTTTTACGTACCCTGTAGGATAGGAGATAACTTTACCCGTTAAGATATGTTTCTGTCGTACCCCGTAGGATAACTTTAGTCCTGCAATCAAATTGTCAATATAGAAGAGAGAGATATACCATTCTCAAGATAAAGATTAACAATAGATAATGGCCAAAAGTGGGTAGATTCTGGTTTGCCTACGTATCCCGTGGTAAGAGAATCAGGCTGGTGTAGTTCTCCCTATTTTAATTACATTCCAGCCCATACAGGGCAATTTAGGTAAATTGAGATTGTTCAAACAACTACGATTCTCAGCCGACTACTTCACCATTTCTTAAACTTCAGGTGCAACGGCCCCTGGCTCACCTCCTCCATTGATCCTAGAAAGCGTAAGCGACGCGATATAGTAGAGACGCGCTTCTTTGTGATTGCCCATGATTTCACCAACTCTTCCAGGGGTAGGGAACTGCATGTATTGCATTTAGAGCTGGGTGCCCTGTGATTACATTATAGGCGAACGATTGGTCAACAATCACATACTCAACATTCAAGGTCCTCATGCACGGTGCCTCACCAAATGACGTTGGTAGTGTGACCTCCTAATGGGACGACCTCGGCTCCCACAAATCTTGTGAGTGGGGTATTGACATTTCCAATCACATTATGACCCAATGCCATTTTCTCTAAGACATGGGAGAATGTGATGTTCGTTGAGCTTCTGTTATCAATTAGAATTTTCCATACCCCAAAATTAACAATATCTAATTTGACAAGAAGTGGGCAATTTAGTCTACCTGCATGAGTAGCTTCAGTGGCCTTGTGTTTATCCTTTCGCAGGAAACGGGATCGATCCCTGCTTTTATGCTCTCCTGAATCCTTCAAATGACGAACATATTCTATCAACTTCCTTTCAAGGATGAGCCTCTCGATCTCATCATTTAAGTCCTTGTAATCTTCTGTGTTGTGCCCTGCTTGGCGATGGTACTCACAATACTTCTTTGAATAATTAGTCCATGGGTTCTCCCTCAATTTCCTCAGTTGATTAAGCCATCCTTTTCTTTAAGCCACGGCAAATACAGTCAAAATGTCCCTATTCAGGGGGTATATCTCCTGGGAGATTTGTCCCTATCGCGATCATTCCTATCCTTGTTACACCCTTCCTTTCCCTCAGGGCGGTTCTGCGTCTGGTATGGCGTTCGCTTTGTGGCCATCATCCTTTTGTGGAAGACGGTTTGATATGCCAATGCACTGATCTAATTTATAGCCGTAAGGTTCTCTTTGAGAACATCGGCCACAAACCTTTTGTGTTTTGTTGCGTTGAAGAGGATGAGAGTCACTTGATCCCCTTTGGTCTCATCCACCTTCAGCAACTCCTCATTAAATCTCTTTATAAAGGCTTCAAGACTTTCATTTCATCATGTTTGATCGAGTTCCAATGGTTCTAGTTGGTATGCATCCTCTTTTGGCTTGAGAATTGGCTCTCAAAACTCTTTCTCAGTTGCTCATAGCTTGCTATTGAGCTATCTAGGATTCTTGTGAACCAATCTAATGTTGCGCCAGACAATGTTCTAGCAAAGATGCATGCATGTCCATTATCCGAAAATCCATGCAGAGTTAGTATCCCATCTACATAGAAGAGATGTTCACGTGGGTCGCTTTTTCCGTCATAGGTTTTGAGTTATGAAACCTTCTCTCCCTTGTCCAGTGCATCAGCCTCGATTTCATCACCGAAAGGTGTAAGTCTTTGGTGACCGGAGGCATGAACCAGTTTACTGTGGACTTCCTACTTCTTCTAGTTCAATTGCTCCATCCTCCTTGCTATTTCCCTCATCTCTGATCTCGGGTTGGCGACCCTCTGCCCTGAGACTCATGAAACTAGACGATCGTTCATAGATTCAGCTTCATCTTCTTTGTGATGGCCCCTGGTCCTGTCAACCCGGCCCGTCGTCCTAGATTCTTGTGGGCGAGGAGTAAAGTCCCAATGTCGGGAACTTGTTGATGTGGTAGGGCGACGATGAAGGTCGCAATCACTGTGGCTTGAACGGTAGCATTGATCTGAGGCATCACTTTCCGCCTATGATGCACGAATACTCAAAAAATATGGCTGGTAAGTGTTGGAGTCGTATCGGATACCGATACTCTTCAGATACTCTTTGGATACGTATCAGTTATGCCACGTGGCGTATCCTGCATTAAAAATAATTGAAAAAGATGGATAAACATATCAGATACGTTGTGAAGCATATCCGAGGAGTATCCGATACGTATCAGCAATTTATAAGAATAGCTTGGTTATTTCTTAAACTAAAAAAGGCCAACAAGAACAAAATTGCAATAGAAAATTAAATATAAAAATCATGAAAACCCTTTATTTCAAATCAAAATAAAAACAATACACGAACCTTTGATATGCTTTATAATAGTATCTGACTAATGACTGTGCAAGTGATTAGATATAATAATATTTGATATTTTAATTTAAATTATATCCTTATATATAATTATTAATATTAAATATTTGACGTATCGCATATGTATCGTATCTTGTAAATTTTAAAAAAACCGTATCCACGTATCTGTATCCGACGGATACCGATACTCGTATCCGTATCTGTGGAACCTTGCTTCCCGCCATAGGACCGTGGGCACCACAGATGCAGGAGTCGGTGTTGGTGCCCGAAGGGGCGGTGGGACATGTGTCCGCTGCTCCACAGTCGAGTCCGGTAGTGAACCCCCCTTGGAGCATTTTCAGTAGCGGAGTTTTCAATCGTTGCCCTCTGAGATTGCGACCTAGTCTTTCGTTTCATCCTTGTGTCCACGTCTGGAAATGTGATGTTCCCACAGACGGTGCCAATAATTTATTACAAGATCGTAAGTGACAAACTAATACAGTGGATTACGTAAATACCCTTTGACCTAATACAAACTATGTCAACTATAGCTAACACAAGTCTATATGTTGACTTTGTCCAGAACACCTAAGACTACGTCTGGAATGCTTCTGTTGGATGTCGAATCTTCTGAGGATGTCGAATGTTTAAGGATGTCGAATGTATGTGATGTCAAAATTGTATGTGTATGTCGAGTAAACTGTATGTCAGAAATGATGTGGATCTTGAATATAATACTGATGTCAAACTTAAATGATATCCAGTATAAGCTCGATGTCAAAAAGTGGATCGATATCAAATAAACATATTCAATGTGTTGTGTGAACAATGAATATAATTCTAATTAACCTCACCTTGAATTGCAGACCGACCTCTATATAGATATCAAATGTGGGGTCTATTTTTGAGAATCGCGGTAAACTCTATACCATATCGAATGATATATTCGATATGAGGACAAATATTTGATATACAAATGGGATATTGGGCATAAATCCTAGATATGCTTAGGACTTGGCCAGTAATTGAATTGAGCTGGCCCATACGATATTTACCTATATCAAGCTTTTTATTTGAATAAGTAATTTTGGGGTGTTTGCAAATCTAGCTTTTTCGGTTACACAATTTTTTTTAAGCTAACACCCCCCCCCCCCCCCCCGCCAATCGACTTTGACTCGGGTGAGGCGAGTAACTGCAAATCTAGGCCTAGCTACTCCTAGTCAAGTGATTGTGGGACAGTTATCGAAGACCTCATTAGTATCTACCTCTCATGAAGAAAAGCTATCTATATGTATGAAAGTAAGGATATTTTAATTAATTTTTCAGAATTATAGTTTCTGTGAATCGTTGAGAAGAGTATATGATCTAGGTCTTCGCACTGCATATTCTAACGGAGGCAGTTTTTCTGTATAAGGTTTTGAAATGCCATAATATGCATTGTAGATTGCCATGCTTTGTGAGCATGCTTCATTTTGGTAAACTTTAATGTCGTGAATGTGCAACATGTGATGTCCAATGGTTCGGCTAGTTTTTTCTAATATGAGCGGCTTGTGTAATGACTACTACTAGTTTACAATACTATTGTGTTCTTGTTAAGTTTATTTTCTGAGTAATGCACCTCTCAACTCGCACAATCGAGTATTTTGTTTGGTTATGATGGGTGACTGTTGTACTACACGCGTGGTTAACATGTCTCGTTTGGTGGCGACAACATTGCATGTATTGCATTGGGATTTCGTGTAACTTTGTTGGCCAATTGAGAATCATTGTGCATCTCATTTGTTCAATAACTAAAAGAATGGACATATATAGTACTTTATTAACCAATCTTTTGTTCTGTATTGATGTTGCGTGATGTGAGGAAGGTAACATGGAATATATTTTTCATCAAGCCCATGACGTGTGAGTTGCTTTTTAGTGGTCGAATAATTCAATGTTACCTCAATATATAGATTGAAATAGGGCCAACCATGCATTATCAGTAATTCACCTCATTGGTCCTTCTTGCAAATTCCTTACCCCTAACTACAAATTTTCCTTCCATTAAAACACACCAGGTAATGGAGGAACTCCACCACCCTACTGAATACTAGGTGTTACATTTCTACGGTGATAATTGGAGTGAGGAGTTTGACTGTTTGCTAATTGACATGTTGAAGACTAAGGTAGTATCCGAGAAAGGATGCGTTCCACTATCCAATTCCAAATTTCTTGAAATGATTCTTGACAATGCTATGTGATGGGGCCTTTGATGTGATACAGAATAGAATATAAGCTAAAAAATAATGGTCATGCCTAAGTCTCACTGTGTCGCAAGTGCACGAATCAAGTAATGATAAAATGGTAGGTATAGTTACAAACCAAGTATCGAATCCCAATGGAGTGGTGGTCTGTTGAATGAATCACTTAAGTGCAAAATACTAACTTATTGCCACTTTTGTTTCTTGTCTTTGTAGGGTGAATGCTATTTTATCTAAAAATGCTATGAATGTTGTTAATCGAAGAATGTGTTGTCTAATATGCTTAATAACTAGGATGCAAGAATGAATTCTATCTAAGATGCAAGAAAACATTAAATTGTGGTTTTGGAATTTTGAATGTAGAATAACAATAATAGACAATAAATCTTATAAAGCAATTAAACCTATTAAATTGGGAAAGCTTTGAATTAAACTAAATTAACTAAACTATAACGTAATTGAATTGATTGATTGGTTGTAAGCAATGTAAAGAAAGATTGTTTAGAGGTCGAGTCTCAACAAGATCTCTTCCTATATTTCAATTCTAGTCCTTGGTAGTTGCTTGATGGTGCACGCTTAATGGATCCGCGGCATATGGCAGGAGTTATCCCAACCACACCCATACGAGTCTCTAATAACCTACCGTATTAACGGAATCATCCCAATTGTCAGTTGTTATAGTAGAGACTTCAAATCTGCAACCCAATTAAATCATCAGCCTTGCATCAACAAAGCCTACATAATTAAGACATATATAATGTGATATATGTATTGCACTCCAGTATCTCTCGCAAGTCCAAAATCACAAATATATATATATATATATATATATAAGTCCTTAGCGTTCTACACTCCGGGCGGCCCCACATGAGTGCTTCTATTTTATCCCAGCGAGACTAAGTTTAGTTAAACAGCATACTATTATTCTATCTAAACATGCAAGAACACCAAGTACACACCTCCTAAAATAAATAAAATATATTCATTAATCCGAGTTACTTCTCTACTCCAAACAATCATCACAGCCATGAGTTCAACAATCATCAAAGAAGTAAACAACATAAACAAGAAAAAAGGGTAAAGAAAAGCTTCTCTGATTTGGTGGAATTTCGTTGCTTGACTATTCTTCTTCCCTCCTTGATGATCTCTTCTTCTGCTAAACTGCATTCTCTCACATAATGATTCTACTAAACAAAGACTTTGTGGTGCTCTCTCTCTCTCTCTCTGGCGGCTCTTAGGGTTTCTCTATCGGAAAGTTGTTGTATGTTACTGTAAATGGGTTTTTTGTCTATTTTCTCACCCGTGTCACACTTTGAGCTGCTGAACGAACCTTCTTATTTGTAGTTTTTCTTTGCTCCACGCCTCCTTCTAGGGTTTTTGTCGTTCAGGCCCACTTCCCGATAAACTGCGTGATCAGGGCATGTGCTATGTGCCATCGCGCAACTGCTGTGGGATCTGGTTTTCCAGCCATCTTCTCATCGCGCTGATTTCTGCCTCTTCGGAGCGATCCTCTGATGTCCACTCTTCAAATGCCCTATGCTCACGTATTTTGAATCTCCAAATTAGCGCTTTGACCCTTTCCATTCAAAAAGCCTCCATTTTGGTCCTTTTTAGCTTAGTTTCATCATGACTCCAAGAAACCTTAAGAAAATACAAAACAATACAAAAACAAGTAAATATGCTATAATAAGTAATCAAAAGTATAAGCAAATCGATACTTAAATTATGATTAGTAAACGCTTATCTCTATGGTTCAAATTAACTACACGGAGAACAAATCTTTCAAAAGCGACGAAATCCAGTTGAGATTTGAGGTGCTAGCGGACCGACATTTCAGTTTCAAAAACATTTTAGCACTGAAGGGCGCCACATGGGACCTAAACAACAATACGGTTCGTATGAGTAACGAAATGGGGTATGACCTATGAGAGGTAAACAGTTGAATACAGTTTGCTCACCTTTACAATCGCTATATTACAAATTTTGATCAGAACTTAACTAATGAAGTGAATTTTTATATTGGAAACGAACATAAGATAGGGCATTGTTATAAGGAGAAGGGTGAGTTCGCATGGTGGGACCTACAAGCCTTATTTGGGAAACCCAAGCTTCGTGCAACTGTTATATGCGTGAGGCCAACAATTATAAGACTCATTCGCACTACTGAAGAAATCATCACTCTAACGAGTAAAACTTTGCTTTTTGATTATAAGTATGTATTATGTTTGCTTGCATTTGTACTCACTTCTGATTTCATATAACTATGGCCTTAGCCACGCGTTTCTCTAAAGAACCACGCCCTGGGTCTACAACCGACAACTGTTCAGATACAAATGGCGTGCATAAGAAGGTTCCAAAACCACCTATGAGGGAAAATATTATCATTAATTTGTGACGCCCCAGTTAATTCACGAGATATTTTAACATTTATATATTATTTTCTAGCAAAACAATTTTTTGTTTTGTATTTAAGACGAGAACACGAACAAACATTATCAATTTGGGTCAATTGCTTGAAATTTTGTTGTTAGTTATTTCAAAATTGTATCACATCATATTTTTATATATTAATCTATTCAGCATAATATTTCTACGTGAGACATCTTATAAATATTATGACTAGCCGGTTAGAACTTGTCATTACAACCAATAAAAAGGAAGGAAATACATAAAGTAAGTGTCTATAGTTATAATTGAATATATTTGAAGCAGCTAGAGTTAAGCTACTTATTTGGGAATTGCAACGTCGCAAACTTTTTATCTTTTCGTAATTACTTTTTTTAACTTTGGTTTATATTTATTTGAGCATCACGGTTTAGAGTTGATGTACGTAGCCTAAGTTAAGCCATTTAAAGTTTGTATTATGCGTATTACTAGTAGTGAAAGTCGATTCACACTTATGAGAATTATATATTTTATAAGAATCAAATTGTAATAGCCTAAAGGACTCAGATTAACTGAACGTTTAGTATATATTATTTTATACATAGGTGGCTAAGACCTTTTCTCCAAAATCTATTAATAATATAAACAAAGCGAACCCCTCTCACAAAATAAAAGTTTTTTTAATTCTTTTACTAAACTGTCCCTACTATTTTTTACCAGCAAATATGATATAGTTAATTTAAGGGCAAATCTGGAAAAACAAGTGTAGACCAAGTAGTTCTTACACCAAAAGACCAAATCACGGTTCCAAGATTTGAATATCTCCAATTCAAATTGTAGTGATCTCTCTCTCCACAAACCCACGTTCTCTTAAGCTATTTAATTTTAAATTCTCAACTTTCCATTCATACTTTTGAAGTTAACAATTATCAAGCAATTAAAAAAAGAAGGATAAGTTAATTCCCATCTGTTGTAGTTCAAATATTTTCAGTTTCCAAATTCAAATGAAAACAACCGCATTACCCACTCGGCTACTCCTCATATTTAATCGGATGTTACCTCATACAAATACAAATCAGGAAGTGTTTATAATCAGTTTCATTTATGATGCGTCTTTTTCACTTTATCATCGGAATTCTGATTCTCTGGAGAATATGTCTCACTTATTTTATAGGATTTAGTGAAGATCAGGGCTACAGGTTTACCAATTACATCTTATTGTTTTTTTTTTGTTTTTTTATTATTTGTTATTTGTTGTTATTAATTATATTTTCTCTTATCTTTTCAGGTTAAATATAAAGATAAATATTAGAAATTTACAATCAATCCTAATCATTAATTGAGTTCTCTCTTTTTTCTTATTTCTTATATTGAATTATATTCTGATAATTTCCTCTTTTTTTTCCAGCAAAAAATTTGAGGTACAACTAACAAGTCCAATTGGGGAAAAAAATCCATTTCGTCATTTAAGTTGGCTCCTTCATCAATTTCGTCCATTAAGTTGGCAGGCCTTTAAATTGGTCCATTAATTTGGCAAACATCATCAATTTAGTCCATTGACCCCAACTGCGGTGGTTTCCGGCACCAATTGATGACATGGTCGTCGTTGACCCGTTGACCCAAAATTTTTAATTAAAAAATCGCCACATGTATATGCCACATAATAAAAAAACAAAAAAAAACATTAATATAAGTAATTTTAACGGAACAATTCATTCTTAAAAAAAAACGGTAACATTTCTTCATCTCCCAAAAATTTCTTCAGCTAATTAGGGTTCTAGTCGAATTGGGGTTCTAGTCGAATTGATTACTCGAGGAAGCAAGAGAACAGCCATACCAACGGAAGAGAACAGCAAGAGAACAGCCATACATTCAGCACAACACCCGGCACCGAGCTATTCGCCCCCATTGGCACCCCATTATTAACCGTATTACCATTCCCACCGTCTTTCGCCACGTCAGCAGGCTCGATTTTCACAATGGAATTATCCGCTTTGATTTTGGGGTTCCTGGCGGCGGCGGTGTTCTCCAAGCGAGACGCGGTGAAGTTGCGCATGGAGGAATTGTCGTACTCTTCCTCCTCGTCGTCCACTACCTCCTCGGACTCCTCGTCGGAGTCAGAATCGGCGCCGCGCGCGCTGATGCTCTCGAGGTCATCGTTCGACGTCAGGGCGCCGTTGCGCGTGTCGGACGTCAGGGCGCCGTTGCGCGTGTCGGAGAACGAGGGAGGGAAGGGCGGCGCGTGATCGTCGGGAGCCAGCTTGTGTTTGCGGATTGATGACGTGGCGGAGGCCGAGGCGGAGTGGGAAGGGGAGGCAGATTGTGAACTCCGGGAACGGACCGGAGTGTCAAATGCGACGAGTGCCCGTCCATGGAATTAATTATTGGTGTCAAATTAAAATTGGGGCTCTTATGGAGATGACGAAAAGCAAATTGTAGGAAATAAGATTTATGTTGGTTTTACAAGTGTCAGTATGTTGTTAAAATTACTTATATTAATGTTTTTTGTTTTTTTTTATTTTATTATGTGGCAGGTGGCGATTTTTTATTAAAAATTTTGAGTCAACGGGTCAACGACGGCCATGTCATCAATTGGTGCCGGAAACCACCGTAGTTGGGGTCAATGGACTAAATTGATGATGTTTGCCAAATTAATGGACCAATTTAAAGGTCTGCCAACTTAATGGACGGAATTGATGAAGGAGCCAACTTAAATGACGAAATAGATTTTTTTCCCGTCCAATTGCTCAAAATGCTGGACAATGTATATTGGTATCTCTGTCAAAAATGTATATGTATTCAATGCAAGATTCAATTCAAGAAAGTTACTGTTTCAGTATACGTATCTATTAGTGATATCCAAGCACTTTATCATTAGTGATATCCAAGCAATTTATCATTGACAGAAAAATTAACTTTCTTTGACTATTGTAATTACGTTTTCAATTCAATAAAAGATTTGTGTATTGTGTAATGTTATCATTATTCCAATTTTTCTCTCTCACGTTCATATACATGTTCAGTTTTTTGCTTCTTTTAAATTAAGCTTATTATTCACGTAAAAAATGGGATTCAAATATTGATTTCATTATGAATGGTTCATTCCATATTTATTTATTACTGGAAAATTAAGTTGTTGATTTTTCTATGCAGGGCATTCGAGATTCAGTCCATATAATTATTGTGCGTTGATATGCCATAGTCCATGCCGACACACGTTGCAAAAAATGCTTAAAGAATAAAAATATTTTGTAAACAACAATTTTAAGTGAAGAGATGGAGATGATTTAAAAATTATTCAGGTAAGGACATTGCATTTATCTTACCTATTAATTGTGTGTGTGCATTCCATTTAGATATTTTATTAGTAACAGTTAATAAGCATATTACAGTCGTTTGCTTTCTGATCATATTATCTTTTGGATGATAGATATACATTTTTCATATCACACATTTCAACAATTTGAAATTGTCATACTAAAATGAGCTAGATATACACGAGTGTGTGTTGCAATTCAACAATGATGGTACGTTAATTAATTTCTTTAGATATTCCAAAGAAGATAACATGTTATTATTATTTTTTTCCCTATAAATTGCATGTCACCTAGTAATCTTCATATCTTATAACTATTGTGGACAAATGCACTTTTATTTACAGAAATGCGTTACACAACCATGCATTAGATAAAAGAAGAAGATGCATGCGGTCCCCCGCGTGCGCCTTTGTGGCTAGTAAATAATAAGGAAACAAGAAACTTATTGTCTCTTACTAACTCATCTCCATTCCGAAGTGACTGCAACACCCAGGAGGTAAATATTTTCTCTAACCATCCAACACGGTTAGTAGAATTAGTGCGCATACTTTCTTTGAGTGTGTGTGCATAAACCTTGCAGGCGTCATTATTGGGGAGTTAAAACTCTTGTAGTGAATTATATATCATTGTGAAACGCCTTGAATTTATATACATCTTACTATATAATAAGAATGGATCAAAGACTCAAGCAAGCAGCATACGTTGATTTTTTGTGTTCTGATTTTGCCCCTAAGTTCAACTAATTATTATATTATATTTTGTTTTTTACGATAATGAATATCTCGTGCGCCGTACTTATTAATTAGTTGGGACCCGCAAATAATAAGATTTTTAATACTTAATAGCGTTGTGGTCCTCCGTAAATTGCAGAATAGTCCTTTTATTTTTTTAAGTCTTTTGATCTTGCCTCGAAAGTTTTACGTCTCGCATGTAGAGACCCGCTGCAAATTGCCAAATAGTCCTTTTACTTCTGATTTTTTTCTAGATTCACACAAAAAGTTTTATGTTGTTTTTTTTGGGGCCCTACAGTTTGTTAAGAATGGATGCAAACAGTCTGTACGTATTAATCGGATGGGACCCGCAAATAATATATTTTTCAATACTTAATAGCGTTGTGGTCCTCCATAAATTGCAAAATAGTCCTTTTATTTTTTTAAGTCTTTCGATCTCGCCTCAAAAGTTTTACGTCTCGCACGTACCGGCCCGCTGTAAATTGCAAAATAGTCCTTTTACTTTTTATTTTTCCTAGATTCACCTAAAAAGTTTTATGTTATTTATTTTTGGGCCCTACTATTTGTTGGTAACATATTGATATTTTAGTTTCACAATTTTGACAATTTCAAAGAATTATTATAAAATTATCCAGCTTTTAGTTCAAGATAACGAAATGAAATTTATCATTTGTTTTACTTATTTTGTTTAAACCTTGTAATGTAAATTAATGACTATACCAAATAAAAGTTTGTTAATCAAATGATATAGAATATTATGCATTTTCACCCATTGTGAATTTTTTAGGCTAAATCTATTCCTTTTAAATATAAAAAAAGATTGTTAACAATGATAAAAAAATTTAGAAAATTAAGTATTAAAATTTAACTAGCCCGTGCGATCACGAGCAAGTTCCTAGTATATATATATATATATATATATATATATATATATATATATATATATGTGTGTGTGTGTGTGTGTGTGTGTGCGCGCGCGCGTGTGTGTGTGACCGCTGCCATATCGTGCAAGATTTGGAGTTATAATTAGCAGAGTAGTATTATGTTACATCCTAATTAACGTAGGGATTTGTTATTATAAGTTGACATCTTTAAAAGTAGATTTATTGGAACTTTTATATTATTATTATATGATTGTGGTTAATGAAATGAACACACTACTGCACGTCCAAGTGGATTAGTATATTTAACTTAACACCTGATTCTAGAAACAACTAAAATTACGAGTTTAATACGAGTAGTGTTCATTCGTAATCCTTTTGACTTCTTATGTGATTACAACTAGACGTCCTCACGTAGGTGCTCTCCCGCTCTTTATAGTCGCGCTTGAGGTGATTGTTCCTAAACTATATTATTTTGAAAAACTGAGAAGAATTCATGTAAATCTATGTATGCATCTATATATATGTAAACACGATTTTCTGCATATTGAACGATCATTTCTTCGAAGAAAGTTGTCTCTGGAAATGTTCATTTCTTAAAAGAAAAATTTTGTAAATTGGGTATTTGAACTGTTAAGTTTTGTCAAAGCAAATTACCCGCACATTGGTTAATTGCTTTAAATGATTGGAATCGATATGATGAATGGTGTCCCGTTGGATTATATTCGGATTTGATTAGTTGCTGGATCATGTGTTTGGCGTGGGAGTGCGGGGGTACCGCTGGGCGGCGACAGGCTTGCTGGTAGGACCTTTGGTCCCCATGGGCCAATTCTATCTCAGACATAACAAGAGGAGGTTGTGTCTTTGTTGGGTCGTAGGATTTTCGTATGTACCATAGCATACGCTATTGATTTCAAGGTCGCTCCTTGGACGGGTAGGTAAGGAGTACTATTATAAGGTGATTAGGTGGCTGCATTAGCATAATAACGTGGACACCGATCATCAAACGTGAATTTGTTCTTTTGTTGAATGGCTTTTGTTAAACCATGAATGCTTGTGATTTCACGATTCTATTGCATGACATTTGTGCGTTTAAGTTCATTTGTTAAACTGTTCTCAAATGAAAGCTATTGAAAGAAAATGTAACACTTGCACACACACATGAGAATTCAGTGAGATTTTTATCTCACATAAAATTTGGTGTTTCTTTTCCTTCTTTCCAGATTAAGACGAACTAGGTTACTACCGTGTTATGAACTGGGAGCCTTTGGCACTGGGGAGCGTTCAGAGTTCACTAGGGTTCGGAGTTAGTTAAGTTTGTTTTCTTTTTTTCATCAGTTTAGTACTTTGAGTGTATTTGATTCAGATATTTAACATTTAGATAGGTAATAGTTGCTTTGATATAATATGGTGATGATACTTGTTCAGTAGCATCTTGTTCGGCTCTGTCTTTTCATTTCTAGGTTCAGTATTATGTTTCATTGTGCGTTTTTTGTTCACTGTCTTTCAGTGCGAAATAAACTGTTATTGTGGTTTATTGTGAGACTCTAATGACAAAGAAAAATGAAATAAATAACCTGCTTAATACATAAATTGGTTTCAGTCAAATGCAGCGATCAAAATAGGTGCATGCAACTCGTGAGTGCATGCTCAAGCTCAACACAAACCGACTCATTGCAATCATATAATCATCTCTAAAAATGCACAATGAAACAGAGGCCACTACATGAAACATACATACATTCCAAAACACATATTTAGAAAGTTTTAAGTCACGCATAGAGACAATACTTACTACCGAATAACGTTTAGACCGAAGCCTCAAAATGTACTTCTAGTATGCAGTACGTTGCCTGGTTACTAGAATGCAAGCATATTGCATGAATACCAATTGATAGCACAATATCATAACATTACCAAAATTGAACATTGTTCATAAGGTTTTACCATTTAAAACTCGTTACCGAAATCCTTCCACCCAACTTCCCTCATTTCCTCCTCAAGAGCACCTTCAAGTACATGCTACGAGATGCTTTTGGCAGATCAACAAACACATTTGCATCCTCCTTAGAATGAGCCAGCTTGCGAAGTACCTCGATCCTCTTGTCCCCGATGAGACCCGTGACTTTGAGAAGTATGTTGTATAAACTCTTACGTTGAACTAGTGGGAGATATTGTGCTATCGGCCTTGGCTCTACAACCTTGAAAGCAATCTAATCCATGCGTTTCATCCATTTTTGTCATGAAAGTTTCAACGTAAGGCGGTATCACCGGAGCAAAAGAGCTTGCACCATTGGGGTTTCTCGGACGTTTGAGACGTTTATCCTTCTTGATGCGTTTGAGGAGGTGCTTAGGGCTAGACATTGTAGGTCAAGGTGCAGACATTGTTGGTCCACAATTTTCAGCGCCACCCTCATCCATGTCGACATCAATGAAGTCAAGCGAAGTGTTGGTGCTTCCAGCAGCCCCTGCGTTCCTCCTATGGTTGGTGGTGTTGTCATTGTAATCGTTTGGGTTGTTAATGACATCATGCACGGCAACGCTGATATCTTCTACCCCGTTGCCTGTAGCCCTGTCTTTGCCAAACACCTCCAACCAGTTATCATAGAACCTAAAAATCTTGTTCGCATAGACAGCATGGTAGGGATGCACCTACGCAAATACCATATATAGAACATAGTTGTATCAAACTTCAATATGTTTTAACCCTGAGTCCTAATTAGTAGAATCCTTATATGATACCTCAACGTACCTTGATGTAATCTCTCCACCACTTCTTAGATTTATATTGAATTATTTTGGTATCTTCGTTCAACCACGCCCCTCATCCACTGCCATCAAATATATGGCACACGTGATGAAAGATCTTCTTCCAAACGGTCGTCTTCGACTTGATTTGTGGTCGGGAATTCAAAGTAGTGTTGGGTATAATCACCTTAATCCCCTTTTCCAAATACTCTAGATACCCGACCCTGAAGACATTGTCGATCTTCTATCCTTGTCCTTTCTGCTCCTTCAACACAAAAATAAGAGCATCTTTCTCCACCCTAGTCTAAGAACAACGACTGCTTTTGCTCTTCTTGTCTTTCTTTGCAGGTTTGAACGGAGCAGAATTGTAACTGGAACCAGACATTCAACCTGGACATACAAGTATAAGGTCAAAGCCTCACATCAAGTTGTAGATGTCAAATATCCAGGATTCACGTATCAATCAACCCAATAATAGTCACACAAATGAACATCTCTTTGAAAAACAAATCACTCCACATATATGGCACAATATTCACACAAAATAATTTAGATCGTAATAACTAATGGGGCGTTTGGTGTGATAACAAAATAGAATATAAGCTAACAAATAATTGTTACGCCTAAGTCCCACGGTGACGCAAGTGCACGAGTCAAGTAATAATAAAATGGTAAGTATATTTACAAATCAAGTATCGAAGCCAAAAGTAGGTCTCAGTAAATACATTCAATACCCCAAAAACTTTAAACTTTACAATTGAGTCTATATTTTTTTCCAAACTACATTAGCTATCCTAAAATTTTATCAACTGCACATTCTACCCCAAATCTTTTGTTAAACTACAAATTTAAGCCCTGAAATCAACAATATCAATGACAATAATCGAAATTAACATAATAACACAATAATCATATCCACATGAACATATAACCACAATCATTACAATATCAACGACAATAATCGAAATTATAAACGATTTGAAAATTGCACTAAGATAAATAACGGTCGAAAATTAATAAAGGTTACATAGAAATGATCCTTGAGTTGAGTATAATTGAATACCAGTGTTTTTGGATGAAATTCGGCAGACCTACGGCGGTGATGGGCGGTCAATGGCGAGTTACGTCGTTTGTGTGTGTGTTGTGTGTGTTCTGCGATTGAAATCTGAAAGAAGAAGGCTTAATTTCTTGCATCCGTATTTTTTGATGCACGTAGCAAGTGCATCGGAAAATTTAGTTGCATTTGACTTATAGTCAAATGCAACGCACGAATGTGATGCAACCACGTCTGCCACTACAAGAAAAAGGACTATTAGCTACCACCATTGGCTACGGGTTGCGTAGGCAATGGTGGTTTTGTCATTGGCTACGGAAAATCCGTAGCCCATAGTCATTTTTCGGATTTTTAAAAAAAAAAAAAAAAAAATTTATTGGCTACGGACAAATCCCGTCGCCCTTACCCATTCGCAACGGGAAAATCCGTAGCCATTGGTCAAAGGCGACGGGCTCCCGTCGCCCATAATACATGTACAATAAAAAAAAAAGAAAAAAAAATTTTTTTTTATTTTTTTTATTTTTTGAAACAAAGGCGACGGGCTAAGCCCGTCGCTAATAGGCAATGGCGACGGGCGGAGCCCGTCGCCTTTAATCTGGGCGCCAAAATTGGCGCCCAGATTTAAGGCGACGGGCGTAGCCCGTCGCCCATAAACAATGTGGCGACGGGCTAAGCCCGTCGCTTTTAAATCTGGGCGCCAATTTTGGCGCCCAGATTAAAGGCGACGGGCTTAGCCCGTCGCCATTGTCTATGGGCGACGGGCTAAGCCCGTCGCCTTTAATCTGGGCGCCAAAATTGGCGCCCAGATTTAAAAGCGACGGGCTTAGCCCGTCGCTATTGTCTATTAGCGACGGGCTTAGCCCGTCGCCCTTAGTTCAAAAAATAATAAAATAATAATAAAATAATAAAAAAAAATAAAAAATTAAAAAAAAAAATAAAAAAATAAATTTTTTTTTCTATAAATACTACGTTTTTCATGCAAAATATATCAACTCATTCTCAATACATATCTCAATCTCTTTTATATAAATTAGTGTTTTTTCCATAATGGGAGATCGCAATCAAGCCTCTCGCCCTTCAAAAAATGTTGGTGTAACTAATCTAATTAGCCTTCAAAATCTTCAAAGGCAAAGTGTTCAAAATCGAGGTCGTAATGCCACCACTAATGAGCGCCACAATGAACCCGAGCTAGGTGTTAATACACTTCCCAATGAAGTTGCGTTGACGGATCGACGATTCTTGATGGCAAGGCACCCTATTCTCCCTGTGGCTAGTGCTCTCACCACTCCTCCTAATGCACGTGTATCTCACGGTTTGGAGGATGTGGAACCCGAAGATGAAGAGGAAAACGAAGACGACGAAGAAGCAAATGAAGATGAAGATGAAGATGAGGAGATGGTTCCGCCACCTTTGTTGATAGGGCGCCCCTCGCCTGCTGGCTCGCAACGCTCGAGTGCAGGTAGTTCTACCCGTCGTCGTACTCGGGGTTTGACGCTTGGCGACCCACCACACAGTGACATCTTGAAGCGACGCCCCATTGAGGTAAATCAACATGGAGAATGGAAAACACAAAAAAATCGAATTTCAAGCACGATTAGCGCTATCATCAAGAGGTGTTTACGGACGATGGCACCGACATTCGACCGTATTACTGAAAGCGACATGTTATCTATGGAAAACCGATTTAAGGTAAATAAATACTTATTTTAAATATTTCATCTTTAATTATTAGAATGTTAATTTAATTTATACTAATTAGACATTATTTTTTTCTTAAGGAAACGTATAAATGGGATAATAATGATGATGATGAGATAGACTTTGCATTCAAGAGAACTGCACAAGTACGATTTTCTGACAATGTTTCTCGGGCCAAGAGGTTGTACTACGAAAGGGTTAATGATCCTGCTTATGAAGGCCGACCTTATTGTTGGATGTCTGACAATTTGTTGGAACAATACAAACCATATTGGGAGCAAGAAGAAACAAAAAAGATCTCTGACCAAGCGTCAAAGAACAGAAATGCAAACAAGAGCCACACGGGTAGCAACTCTGCATCTTCAACACATACTGGTGGATCCATTAGCATCGATGAGCATTCACAGAGAAAGGTAGATTAATTACGAGTTATTAATTTTGAAATTATTGCATTATGTCTATATTATATAATATTATTGATTATGTCTATATTATATAATATTATCGTTGTAGAACAAGTATTTCGATAGGGAGTTGAAATTTCATGAGGCGTACATGTGGACTCGAGTGGTTAAGGGTTCAAAGGGCGAGCCATTGGATGTTTGGTTGAACGAGAAAGATAAGGCCTTTTGGGTAAGTATATCGTTACATACCTTTGACACTTATTTTGTACCGTATTTGTATATGAACTATTATCATTGGAAATGCGTAGGAGAGATATTGCAACATACTTAAACGGGAATATGGGCTCAATGAAGCTGATTGGCCAAGGGAGAGGATTTCAGCTTTTGTACAGGAAGCAAATGGAAAAAATACAAAGAAGGGGAGATATAGGGGCCTGCCTAGCGGTACTGTTCCTGCAGCACACAACATTGCGTCAGGAAGGGTGTCCAATGGGGAGAGGATAAGGACTATTAGGCTGGAAAAACAAGTGAAAGAGCAAATGGCCGAACAAGCAAGACTCTTAAAAGAGACACAAGAACTAGTGCGTGTCCAAAGCGACCTAGTGCGTGCCCAAACCCAACGATTGACTGACATGGAGAAAAGACTTGATCAAGAACGCCAATCGTTTTGGAGACAAAACTTGAATGGTGGAAGCACATCTGAACAACCCTCATGCGAACAACATTGATGGAGCGGGCCCGAGTTGTTAGTTTGTTGTTTACTTAATAATATATTAGGATTTGTTGTAATGTTTACTATTTTGTTTAGTTTGGTTGTACGATTTTTTCTCGGCATTTAAGAATTTTTAATTTGGTTGTTTAAGTTTGTTCGAATTCAGTTTTAAACTATTTATGTGTATGTTTCCTCAAATTTTTGTTTAGTGTGGTTGTCAATGCATGATACCATTACTATAAGATAAATGTAAAAGTCGCATCATAATTTTGGTATTTTGTATGATTTCATCCAACTTTTGTATTTTAACCAAAGAATCTTAATCTGTCTTTTATCCAATTTTGTATTTTAACCAAAGATTTCTCCAAATATTATTAATTAATAATAATATGAAATGATTTGATGCAAAATTGAGTGGGAAAAGCATATTGATTTAATTATTCAAAAGTCGTAAAATAAACTCGATTCCATTTATTCTTTCACCAAACACTTCTAAACTATTTATTAGTGTGTTTCCACAAATTTCATAAAAAATAAAGTTTCAAAAGACCATAAACGAACTTTCGGGGAAAAAAATGTAATTATTCAAAAGTCGTAAAACAAACTCGATTCCATTATTCTTTCACCAAACACTTCTAAACTATTTATTAGTGTGTTTCCACGAATTTTATAAAAAATAAAGTTTCAAAAGACCATAAACGAACTTTCGGGGGAAAAATGTAATTATTCAAAAGTCGTAAAACAAACTCGATTCCATTTATTCTTTCACCAAACACTTCTAAACTATTTATTAGTGTGTTTCCACGAATTTCATAAAAAATAAAGTTTCAAAAAACCATAAACGAACTTTCGGGCGAAAAAATGTAATTATTCAAAAGTCGTAAAACAAACTCGATTCCATTTATTCTTTCACCAAACACTTCTAAACTATTTATTAGTGTGTTTCCACGAATTTCATAAAAAATAAAGTTTCAAAAGACCATAAACGAACTTTCGGGCGAAAAAATGTAATTATTCAAAAGTCGTAAAACAAACTCGATTCCATTTATTCTTTCACCAAACACTTCTAAACTATTTATTAGTGTGTTTCCACGAATTTCATAAAAAATAAAGTTTCAAAAGACCATAAACGAACTTTCGGGCGAAAAAATGTAATTATTCAAAAGTCGTAAAACAAACTCGATTCCATTTATTCTTTCACCAAACACTTCTAAACTATTTATTAGTGTGTTTCCACGAATTTCATAAAAAATAAAGTTTCAAAAGACCATAAACGAACTTTCGGGGGAAAAATGTAATTATTCAAAAGTCGTAAAACAAACTCGATTCCATTTATTCTTTCACCAAACACTTCTAAACTATTTATTAGTGTGTTTCCACAAATTTCATAAAAAATAAAGTTTCAAAAGACCATAAACGAACTTTCGGGGAAAAAAATGTAATTATTCAAAAGTCGTAAAACAAACTCGATTCCATTATTCTTTCACCAAACACTTCTAAACTATTTATTAGTGTGTTTCCACGAATTTTATAAAAAATAAAGTTTCAAAAGACCATAAACGAACTTTCGGGGGAAAAATGTAATTATTCAAAAGTCGTAAAACAAACTCGATTCCATTTATTCTTTCACCAAACACTTCTAAACTATTTATTAGTGTGTTTCCACGAATTTCATAAAAAATAAAGTTTCAAAAGACCATAAACTAACTTTCGGGCGAAAAAATGTAATTATTCAAAAGTCGTAAAACAAACTCGATTCCATTTATTCTTTCACCAAACACTTCTAAACTATTTATTAGTGTGTTTCCACGAATTTCATAAAAAATAAAGTTTCAAAAGACCATAAACGAACTTTCGGGCGAAAAAATGTAATTATTCAAAAGTCGTAAAACAAACTCGATTCCATTTATTCTTTCACCAAACACTTCTAAACTATTTATTAGTGTGTTTCCACGAATTTCATAAAAAATAAAGTTTCAAAAGACCATAAACGAACTTTCGGGGGAAAAATATAATTATTCAAAAGTCGTAAAACAAACTCGATTCCATTTATTCTTTCACCAAACACTTCTAAACTATTTATTAGTGTGTTTCCACAAATTTCATAAAAACTAAAGTTTCAAAAGACCATAAACGAACTTTCGGGGGAAAAAATATAATTATTCAAAAGTCGTATAAGAATACACAATAAATACTAAAAAAGAAAAAACAAATACTATAGGCTACGGAATATTCCGTAGGTAATGATTATTGGCTACGGATTGTTCCGTAGCCAATAACTATGTTATTGGCTACGGAATATTCCATAGCCAAATACTATTGGCTACGGAATATTCCGTAGGCAATGAGTATTGGCTACGGATTGTTCCTTAGCCAATGACTATTGCCTAAGGATTATTCCGTAGCCAATAGTCATGGTCTATTCTATAAATACCCAACTCTTCCATTCATAAACACATTCCTACAACTCTTTCATAAATCCTACCTTCCACCATAAATTTTTCCTACAATTTCTACCTTTCAATATTAAATACTACGAATATTAAATATATAATTAAAAATATTATATTTACTACATTCCATTTAATATTACGAATATTAAATATATAATTAAAAATATTACGAATATTACATATATAATTATAAATATTACGAATATTACTATTATAATTTAAAATATTACGAATATTACCATTATAATTAAAAATATTACGAATATTACATAAATAATTAAAAATATTACGAATATTACATATATAATTAAAAATATTACGAATATTACATATAAAATTAAAAATATTACGAATATTTCATATATAATTAAAAATATTACGAATATTTCATATATAATTAAAAAATGTAATTAAATTGTATTAAAAATTGCTTTTTTTTATATTTACTAATATTATTGGCGACGGATGTATCCGTCGCCAATAATATTTTTTTTGAAAAAAAAAAGTATTGGCGACGGTATATTCCGTCGCCCATAATTTGCTGAAAAAAATAAAAAAAACATATTATTGGTATTGGCTACGGAAAGTTCCGTAGCCAATAATTATTGGCTACGAAACTTTTCCGTAGCCAATGCCCATTGGCTACGGAACGTATCCGTAGCCAATAATCATTGGCTACGGAAAGTTCCGTAGCCAATAGTGAAAGGGCATTTTGGTCTTCTGCTATTGGCTACAGAATATTCCGTAGCCAATACTCATTTGCTACAGCCATCCGTAGCCAATGACTATCCCCTACGAGGGTTTCCCCTACGGACATTGGCTACGGATACCCGTAGCCAATGACTATTGGCTACGGAAAATGGGGTTTTTGGCTAGGGATTTAATCCTAGCCAAAAACCCTTATTCTTGTAGTGTGCTACATCGGAATAATTCGTTGCAACTGATGCGACAAAAAATTCTGATGCAGCCCACGTGCTGCATCAGATAACTTGGATGCATTTCACCTTATGACCAAATTATTACAAACCACATAGAACCCCACCAATCACCACTTAAATTATTAGGCTAAATGTTGAGAAATTGCAGAAAAATGAGTTCTTGCGCAATTAGATAGGGTAGAAGAGATACCAACCCATTTGAAGCACTTTAGCCACACTGCATATGAGAATTTACATCCGAAAAAAGAGTCATTTCATGGTATTTCCATTTTGAGGACTTTAAGTGACAACTTTAATTCATATTTAGTATATTTCGTATTTGTATCTGCGTAGAATTTGATGCTATGTCCATTTATTGATAACATTTTGAAAATAAATGCATCTTAATTAATAGATGTGTAAAGAAATGCATCTGAACAGGTGTCTAGGCCTAGAGAGCTACATCAGAGTATTAGTACTTATCTTCTCTGGCAAATTTTCCAAAGCAACAAGAAAATTAACATTAACATACTTCAAGAGAAAGTACTCGGGGTGTTTTTGTAGTACTGTATGTCGATTAATATGCATAACATAAATTATTATATAATCCCATTTTATTAACACAAACACTGCAAATGATGTTACAATTGCACTCGAACCACATAGCTAGAAACCGAAAATTCAGAACACGACAGGACACTCATGATTAATAACATTACACCAGAGGGAGAAGCGATAATCGGATGATATCTACATAAACCATCTAGGTATATAATTTTATTCTTTATCCACGACTTGCAGAATTCATGTGCAAACGGGAAGACTAAAGTGACAAAGGTTGAGCACATTTATAAAACCAAGGTTGGTCCGAACAAGGCCAAAATAATCGCAAATACATCCAAATCCCTCCGACACAGCAGCACAACATTCCTGGGTCGGATTTTGGAGAGTCGCGATGGCGGTGGTACAGGCGTTGAGGTCCGATAAGCTGCAACGATCATATGGTCTTTCACATAGTCCTATCTGAGGAACGGTAACGCTACAACTTTCTGCATGGATTACGAGCTCTGAAACATCAATCCCCGGTAAGCGCCTCGTGCACACACAGTTATAGTCCAAAGATCTGAGGTTTGTGCAACAACCTGATACCTCAGTCGCCGTGTCATTGATGACACAAGATGCTCGGGTGTATAGAACGCTCAGGTCGTCACAGTTTTGTTGCCCCACAGCCGAGTACTCAGTCGACTAAAAGTCTCGCCAGGATGGCAAGACCGATTATGGCGGCCAACGAGCCTTTCATTTCAAATATATGTTGTATAAATAGAACGAGAGCTAGCAAACTGGCTGCTGCCTTTGTATAGGAAGGAATCTGAGTCGACGAGAATATGTATAGGAACTATAGTACTTTCTCTATTTGATCGATTGAAATATATAGTTTCATGACTGATGCATGGGATTTTATATAAGTTCATCCATAAGGGAATCGATTATGAAACTATATGTGATTAAGTTATAAGATTGTAATCCAATTAAAGGAGTAAAATGCTAAAACTTACCCTTATTATCTCGAAGGACGAATTATCAAAAATGCCAGCTAACTTTTGCCTTTAATCCTAAATGCCCGTTATTTCCAAACCTGCTGAAAATGCCCGTTAAATTTTAAATTTTCTAACAAAAATGCCCGATTTTAAAAATTCGAACTTTTTATCCGACGTGGCATCCGAATCAAAGAGACGCACTGCTGAATCAAAAAGTTGCGTTTTAAAATTCGGACATTTTTGGTAGAATTTTAAAAGAACCCGAGCATTTTTAACATTATTTTTCAGACAAAATAAGTTTTTTTGTGCTTATTTTTCATTTCGGACATTTTTAGTAGAAATTTTAAAAGATACAGGGCATTTTTAGAATGTTGGGAAACAACAGGCATTTAGGATTAAAGGCAAAAGTTAGCGGGCATTTTTGATAATTCGTCCTATCTCGAATTAGCAAAAAGCTTCATATGTTATTTTTATTGGCAAAAACACCCCTTGTGTTATTTGGTCAAAGGCCAAAAATTCCCTTAAGCCCAATGGTGTAGCACACGCGTCAGATTTGCAGTTGAATATTCGGAAACACCAAATTAAAAAATTAAAAAGAAACACAAAAAACACAAAAAAGAAACAAATTAAAAAAAGAAAAACACAAAAAAGAAAAAGAAAAAGAAAATGGTAGTTGAATATTCGGAAAAACCCACCACCGCATCGCCTCCCGGCTCCCTCCCCCTTCCCTTAAGCTGTCGACGGTGGGCGGCACCTTAGGAGTCGGATCTGCTTTCAAATAAGATGTAGTTTTTACTCTATACAAATCTGAATTTCATTTTCTCTTCTTCTCCAATCTTCTTGTTTTCTTCCTTTTTTCTTGCCTATTGGTAGTGTAGTATCTGGTGTACACACAGGCCTCCGGATTCTGGATGAGAGATGAAAAAGATGATCTTTATTAGTTTCTTTTTTTATTATTTTACTAGAAACGCTGGCACGCGGTCCCCGCGTGATTAAGAATTTATTTTAATTTATATGGTAAAAGAATAATTTGAATAAGTAAAGATTAAATAAATAAGGATAGAGACTTTATATAGAAAGTTTTAAATTTTGAAAAACTAAATATTCAATCACATTAATTACTATAGTTATTGATTCTACTTAAATTATAATGCTAAATTAGGAACTCAATAATTAAACTATTGTGCTAACAATAAAATTATAAGGCTAAAACCGGAAATCAAATGGTTGGTGTCACAGTTTGCCCTAGTAGATGACCAAGGCAGAGTCCCCTTGTGTTATTTGGTGTTACAGTTTGACTTTTTATCCGACGTGGCATCCGAATCAAAGAGACGCACTGCTGGTCATTATGCTCGCGAGAACCGCGTGCTCCTATTTCTTCTTTTATAAATGTATTTGATCCTCTAGTTGGGAATCATAGTTGGGGCTGGTGTACTTGTAAGTAACCTTGTACTAAAGCTTTTAATCTTAGCCCTCTTTTCGTTTTAATGTTGCATCCCCATCATGGCCCAAATTGTTGCAGGGAATAATGATGATGATTGTTGGCTTTATTCGGCTGCTTCCGGATCTCCCTAAGTTGTTTTGGCACTATCCTGTATCGTATGTTGGCTATGGTGCGCGGGGACTCCAGGTATTTCCACATATACTTATCTTTATACCCGACAATTAATCTTAAAACGGAAAAATAAAATCTTTGGTCTCATCTATTTGATGCAGGGATCATACAAGAACGATATGACTGGACTCTGCCTTGGTCATCTACCCTTTAACTAGGCTTTGCTAGATATGCATTTATTTATCAGCCCTTTAACTAGGATACTATTATATAAAGAAAGACAAACTGTGACACCAAACTTTTGATTTCCGGTTTTAGCCTTATAATTTTATTGTTAGCACAATAGTTTAATTATTGAGTTCCTAATTTAGCCTTATAATTTAAGTAGAATCAATAACTATAGTAATTATTGTGATTGAATATTTAGTTTCTCTTCTCAAAATATAAATCTTTCTATACATTTATAATTTTGGTCTAATCATTCCAACGAGGTAAACACATTCCATATTTGTAAAATTTTATTCTCCACTTTAATTCCATCTAGGCAAGTCTTCCGTTCACCGTCACCATCACCGTAATTCCTATTCATGGCTGCCGCTTGAAAATTACTCAGTCATCTCAAAAACTTTCCAATCGTTTCCTACGTGGTATGTTTCTCTTTTATCCAATTAAGTGTGTTGCTGTGAAATATAGAATCTTCAGACATACAAATTATTTTTGCCGATTCAGTAACAAGTATTCACATTATTTTATAAGTATAAACTATTAAGTTAGTGGAATTTGCATTAATTACTTTATTATTAAGTTAGCAAATCATTGCATCTCATGATTTTATCACGTAATTAACTGTGATTGCATTAATTACTTTATTATTAAGTTAACAAGTCATTGCATCTCATGATTTCATCACGTAATTAACTGTGATTTCTTTTTGATGCATATGTGAATTTAATACACCCAGAGGATGGCTTCTTTTCTGTATTCAGCACTATCAGTTACGATATAATTTACTACATATATAGTCATGCTAAGTAGTTTAGAAATGACAATAAGATAACAGTGCCCCAATTCGAATTTTAAATTACAATATACATCTATAATATATAAAAATTATAATGTCATGGAGTTAAATAAGTGATTTTCTGCTATTATCATTTGTAAAGCGTTCTTCAAATCTCAATAGTGATATTTGTCATGTGCTTCTTTCAATTCATATTTTCATATATAATTGTGTAAGTTCTTTAAGAAAAAAACTACATTCTTACTTTGAGTAATTGTGTAAGTTATGGACTACAATTTTTCCACGATTAGAAGTACGTCGTAAATGGAGTCTGAAAGCTCTTCCCACATTCCATGTGAAATCGTTACCGAAGCAGAGACAACAAGAGAAAGAGCTCGAATACGAGCTAGAGAAAGAAGACAAAGAATGAGCGCAGAAGAAACAGAATCGCATCTTGCTCAAAGGCGTTTAAATTACCGTATGCGAAGAGCTGCTCTGGCAAATAACCATAGAGAAAGTGAAGAACTGATGAGCACATGTCAACTTAGTTCAACTTAGTAGTAACAGAATTTATTTTGCATTAATTAATCAATTATTTTATGAAATGCTAATAACATCCAGTCTCCCGTATCATGAAGTCACTTTGCGATATTTAACTGTTCTGTTCTTTTCTTTTCTTTTTATCAAACTCATTAACATTTTTTACTTTTATATCATTTTTTTCCTTCATTTACCAATTTTTTGTCTCGATGCAGATGACAGAGTAGTCGTCAGTAGGAGTTCTCTTGCTTATATATTAAATATTGTATACACAACCTCATTATGGTATGTTGAAGAACTTATCTCCACCGAAGTTGTTGAACTTATCTTTTTTAAATGCGCATATCTTCCTTAAGTTGATCTGGTTTTATCCAATTAGCTTTTGTAAGATTTTTGGTATTACCTTTTGTATATATATGTATTGTTGTCATTCATTCTAGGTGAACAATAAAAAACAGATTCACTCTCCAATATAAGTCTATTGTTTTAACTCTTTAAATGGTATATGTATGTCAACATAATAAATTAAATAGACACGATTTAATGATAACACCAACATTATTGTAGGCTTGATATTGTTTTGAATTTACAGTCACTCTATGAGATTTAATTAATGAGTAAGCCTTTTTCTTAGAGATCAACATCCGGATCCAAAACATAAGGACAAAAGAAGCGCTGAGATTAGCGACGCTATCAAGTGGACGAGGTCCGAAGAAGAGACTGCCAGTGGCAACCTAATCCATGTTAAAAGATACAGTCAATGGGAGGGGCCCTCATGTATGCCGAGGATAGCCCATGAGTGCCAAGGTAGCCTCCTCGAGGCTTTGGACTCTCCGGGACTCTTTTTGCCGGTGAAAAGATTCCCAAGGAGCAGCTTTTATAATTATCTCACGGTTCAAAAAGGCTTAGAATGGGAAATTTCTAGGACAGAGACCCTTACGCTGAAACCGGATTTTAAGAACGACTTAGAAAGTGATGAGGATGAGGAGCATTATTGTTTTTGTTTTATTTTTTATTTTTAATTGATTTGACCTAACCCTTAGGTGGAGGGAGATGGAGATGATGAAGAGCATGTGCATTATTAATCTTGTGTTATGCTATATTATGATCGTATTACGTGGCGTCAATCGAGGGAGGATACTTTGTCAATGAAGACGCGAAGAAAGATGTGTTAAATCAAAAAAATGAATTTTATCTCTAAACTATGTCTAATTCAATCTCTAAACTAGAGACATGATTAGAGATAGTGCAAAGTTATGTCTAAAACTATCTCTAACTCAAAATTTACCCACAAACTTTGAGTTAGAGACAGACTTAGACACAACCAAAGAGACAGACTTAGACACAGGGCAAGACATAGGCGTGATTGGTGCAATCAATGGAGGATTTCGTGGCATGATTAGTGGAGTCAATTCACTATATATATACCCCCAACCTAAACCACAAAAGGTACATCATTTTTACTCATGCAAAACCAGAGCTCTCACCTATATAAAAACTTATATGTTTGGTGTCACAGTTTGCTGTCACAGATTTATGTTTGATTTGGGGATTTAGGGTTCATGTTTAGTGAATTGGGGGTGAAGTGTTATGGTGGGAGAGAGAGAGAAAATATGAAATGATTTGTGGTTTGATTTCTCTCTCCCCGTAAGTCATTTTTTTTTTTAATTAATAAAGTAAAAACGAAAATAGGAGGAAAAAAATTTAAAAAAAATAAATACGTGGAAATATATAAAAAAATGCCACATAAGGCGCGTGGCAGCACGCGCTGTCCACGTGGGCAAATCCAATGGCATGTGTCAGCAGTGGGTGAATATTGACACAAGTGCCAACATAGCGGGTTAAGTTTGGCAGGTGCCAACATAGTGGGTGTAATTTAAAAAGGTGCCAACATAGTCGACTAAGTTTGATAAAAATCCTATAGTTTACTTCGCTATGTTTCTGTGTCCTGAATTATAATTAGTACATAAAGCATGGCGGTGAAGTGTCATGTGGCACAAAAACTGGTAGTCCACTTATTAGAGGATTAGCGTGGGTTTATTCTTTAATGTTTCACTAGTATTGGCAAATATATATGCTTAGTACAATTAATAATGCAGAATATATGGAAGCGTATCAATTGAAAACATGAGTTTATTAACAAAAAAAAAGGATTTTAATTTGCAGAATTCATTAGAGTTCTTAAAATCGATCAAGATTTGAAATAAAATTATGATTTAAATAATAAATATCAATCTTAAAAGTCAGAATAACAAGAATAACAAAAGGAGCTTCATATAGAGCTCATAAAACCTCAATAAAAAAAGAAATAAAATTTTGTTAGGGCCGAATTCTCCAACAATTGGGCTCAATACGACTCGGCCCAACTAGGGTTTAAATTGATATTGTTTTGTATAAATCATTAGGATAAATTAATCTTTAAGATGGTAATCATCTTGATTTTGTGGCACCTGTTGTTGGTTTGCCCATTTTGTATTCCCTCTGTGGAGTATTTCTGATACTCCTCTTTTAATACATTTCTTTTGTTTATCAAAAAAAAAAATCATCTTGATTTTACTATCTTATCTTTTTTAGATATTATTTTATCTTAAAAATTAACTTGCAAGATATTATCTATATCTCCTACCTACGTACTTGGACACAATATCAGGCATATCCGTTGGATATCTTTGATAATCATGCAGAATCTATCGGATAAGACAAGAAGATCTGTTCGGATTGCAACCGAATTCTCGGCGTGCTTATCATATAAGGAAAGAAGATATTTCGAGGATTGCAACTGAAGATCTGCTAAAGATTCTGCTTATGCCTATATAAGGAGAAGACTCGACACAATTGAAGGACACTTTGAAAAAGATAGTTTGTGATTCAATCCTGTATCGAGTCAAATTCTTTTAGTGAAGAGCATCAAGTCAAAGGAACTTTGGAGTATCTTGATGTGTTCTTCGACTCAATCGAGTACACCGAAAATAGTTAAAGGTTAGGTATTGCAACCGCAAATTAGAGGGAGTCTAGATTAGAGTTGAAGTAAATCCTATCGTTGTAATTCTTAAGTAGGGTACTATTTGAGTCAACATTTGGGTGTTGCAACTGTATTTGGTTATAAGTAATATAGATCCAAGATCTTTCAATTGGTATCAGAGCGGGTCACTATAATTTATAGTGTAGATTCTAGTTTAAAAGATCTTTGTTTTGTTTATTTGTTTTTCTTATGGAGGAAATGAGGGAAGGTCTGTCGACCATAAAGCCATTGATGTTGACCGCAACCAACTACTCCTACTAGAAGAATCAGATGCGGAACTTCATCAAACAGCAGGATCAGAAGGCGTGGAAAAGCATTCTAAGATGGTGGAGTCCCCTAGTAGATGACCAAGGCAGAGTCAAATCCAAACTGGAATGGACGGATGCAGAGAAACTTCTTGCAAATTATAATTCTACTACTTTAAATATTATTTTAGTTGCAATTGATTATGACCAATATAAGAGTATATCTAACTGTGAAGTTGCAATAGATGCTTGGCAGGCTATTGAGAATGCTCATCAAGGGAACGCTAGAGTTCGAGCGTCCAAGTTACAATTGTTGAACAATCAGTTTGAATTTGTCCTCATGGAAGAAACTGATCTAATTGCACAGTTTTACTCCAAGCTCAGACACCTTGCAAGTGATGCCACCATTCGTGGTGCTGACTTCCCAAAATCCAGAATCGTGCTGAAACTCCTAAGGTCTCTCCCAGGGAAATTGGCAATGAAGGTCTCAGCAATTGAAGAGGCTAAGGACATTAACACACTACCCCTTGCTGACCTCATGGGATCCCTCACTGCATGGGAAATGAAGCTCAGAAGGGAAGGAGACATTATTGCCAAATACCATCCTTCATCGAAGAAATGAAGGTAATTTTTTTTTCTCAATAAACAAAGACTATATCAAGAGAATAAGTAATGTAATCTTCTATGTTCTATTGAAACATAGGTCTTCTATCTAAAAAGGCTCAATGGCTATTACGGAGTATCAGTGTTCATATTATCAAACTTCTTCTCTTCCTTCCCGTTCTTGGTTGCGGTCTCCGTAATTACTGGAACAATAACATTCTACATGGTGAAATTTCGGTCTGAATTTTCTCACTACGTCTTCTTCTGTATGAATATTTTTGGATGCATTGGGATGGTAGAAAGTGTCATGATGATCGTAGCTTCATTGGTTCCTAACTTCTTGATGGGAATCATATTTGGGGCTGGTGTACTTGTAAGTAACCTTGTACTAAAGCTTTTAGTCTTACCCCTCTTTTCGTTTTAATGTTGCATCCCCATCATGGCCCAAATTGTTGCAGGGAATAATGATGATGACTGTTGGCTTTATTCGGCTGCTTCCGGATCTCCCTAAGTTGTTTTGGCACTATCTTGTATCGTATGTTGGCTATGGTGCGCGGGGACTCCAGGTATTTCCACATATACTTATCTTTATACCCGACAATTAATCTTAAAACAGAAAAATAAAATCTTTGGTCTCATCTATTTGATGCAGGGATCATACAAGAACGATATGACTGGACTCGTATTTGATCCTCTAGTACCTGGTGATCCAAAAATTACGGGCGAGTACGTGATTGAACATATGTTTGGAATACCATTAGATCATTCGAAATAGTGGGATTTATGCGCATTATTCTCTCTCATAGTATGCTACCGATTTCTCTTCTTTGCTATTCTCAACGCAAAGGAGAGCGCCTCACCGTTTTTTCAACCTCTCTATGCTAAGAGAGTGTTGCACCGGTTCAAACAACACCCTTCTTTTAAGAGGAAGCCGTCATCTACTTCACAGGAAGGTCTCAACTCCCTAGTCCCTTAAATGTATGAAGCTTTAGCAGCACTTCTCATGTTTTCATGAAATGCTGGTCTATGTTGTGTTATATTATTTACAAAAAGATGTGATTTAATGTCGTAGAATAAATTGTGTAAAAGACTGGAGCAAAGAATACCTTACAGAATTTTGTTTAGACTTGTGTGAATTCTATTAATTTTTTTGACTTTGTAATCAATCAAAGATATTGTGTTATTATACATTTATACTAGAATACCAGAGTTGAATGTACAAATTAAATCAAAGATATTGTGTTATTATACACTTATACTAGAATACCAGAGTTGAATGTACAATCTTGTTTGAAGAGTATGCATGTGGTGTGCATTAAGTTTTGCAATACGTTTTCGTATTGGGCATACTGCTAGATGCACGTGTTCTAATTATTGTGCGAGCAAATTTTACCTGCAATCTTGACACCCTTCTCCGACTCAACACGTGCGTCTTTAGCATCTTCCTCAACATCTTCTTCACGAGAAGTGATATGACATGATGACCCGACACTCTCTTCATCTTCGTCTTTAACCCTTGTGAGCACCATGGTTTGCAACTTGACTTTGAGCATTTCACCACAAGACACTATGAAATCTTCACGGCGAGTCATTCGAGATGGGATAAGACTTTGAAGTTTCTTAGAGTTTGATGACTTGAGGGTTCTCTTAGCGTGTGTTGACATATGCGGAACACCCAACCTTTTCCAATCAACCCTTTTATACGGACCAAGCCCATCTAAGACTGTTTTATTCAGACGAAGCCTATCAAAGACTTTTTTATTTGGACCAAGTCTATCGAAGACTGACATGTGTGGCATCTTCTCTTCACAGACTGTTGTTGAACCCTCTACTTCGCCTATGTAGTTGGCATTACCTCTTTTTATAGCAATACGAACTGGGTTTGGTGGCTTGTAGCCAAGGCCTATCCGAATGTTTGGAATGGTATGCCATTTTTCCTTTAGCATAACTTGTGTGGCATTGAGTCCGTACCACTTCTGTGCAGCAACATCAAGAGTGAGGGAAATCTTCATTAGGGTCATATCCAACTTTAACTAGCAATTTAAAAGCTTTTGGGTCAAAGAATTGCTCAATCTTCTGTGTGGGCAATGTTCTATGCTCTGTTTCTGGTCCTTTGGATGGAAAAACAAATCCTTCAAGTGGAGGACATGGCCCTTTCCTTTCAAGTATTGTAAGAGGGAATGTAAGTTCTTTCAAAGGCTTTTTCTCAAGGAGAGGTCCATAAATTTTACTCTTCTCTGTGTCACTTGTGTCATCGGATCCGTTTACATCATGTTGCAGAAGTTGTTTGGTTCCATTGAGTCTCACACTACTCTTTCCTTCAATGTAATATTTTATATCAACAAAGTGTGATTCAGCATCAGAAAAAGGCTTTGCATCACCATGTACCTTTCTTTCGACTCCAACTTGATAATATCCGAAGCACTGGTGTAATGTTGAAGGAACAAAGCCATTTTCATGTATCCAAGGTCGACCCAATAACATGTTGTAGGATGTATTGGATTCGATGACATGGAATAGTGTACTATACGACATATCTTCAATAAGAAGATCTAATCTTATGATGTCAATGGCTCTTTGCCCCCTTTGGTTGAAACCTTGGATCATCAAGCGACTACATGAAAGCTCATCCACCGAGATCCCAATTCATTCAAAGTGCGTAGAGGTAAGATATTGGCTGCAAAACCTCCATTAATCAGCATTCGATTGACTATTTTCTTGGGAATATAACCGATGACAAACATTGGTTGGTTGTGGAGCTTGTAAGCTAGAAGAACATCTTCATCAGTGAAGCAGATAGTTGACATACATTAGTTCGTGACATGAGAAGTCTTTGAAGTAGAGTCTGCAATTTTCTCTTCTCCGTGAGTCGCATTGCATGAAGAGATGATGCGGAAGTCGTCTTGACTATCAATTTGGCTTGAGTGTGCGACAAGGTTTGATGACATGACATCCTCTTCTAGAGAGATCTTCCCATCACGAGCTAACCACATCACCTTATCTTTGAATATGAAGCAATCATGGATTGGGTGTCCGACAAGACGCTGATACTTGCCATACTTAGGATCATCAAAGCGACCGGCCTCTTCATTTTAGGCAATTCAATCAGGTTAGCTTTGAGCAAATCATCAAATATGGCTTAAAAGTCAGAATCAAGGAACGAATATTGCTGTGACCGCATCTCTTTAAGCGTCGTTTTCCTTTGTTCATTAGCTTGTGAATTATTGGCCTTTTCAGATACCACAACAATTTTTAGTTGGTCATTGTTATCATTTACCTTGGCTTGGATTTTCAACGGAGCAACATTCGCCGCCATAGACTCTTTGGTGGGTGCTTTGTTGAAAGGTTTGCCTCATTTCCAGGGATCTTGCTTGTCTTCTAATCTTCGTGGATCTTGCATAGGCGGTCCATTGACTCCACTTGATGCCATACTCAACTCCATGTCATGAGCACGAGTTGCTAACTATTCAAAGGTCCTTGGTCATATTCCTTGAAGAATATAACGGAGCCCCCATTCTTTTCCTTGGATGAACATCTCTGTAGCTGAGGTCTCTGACAACCGATCCTTGCAATTGGGACTCAAGTTTCTCCAATGATTTATGTACTCAATCATCGGCTATTCATCCCATTGGCGAGCATTTGTTTGTTCAATCATGTTGATGGTCCTTCTTGTGCAGTAGAAGTGATTGAGGAATGCTTGCTCCAACTCGTCCCAACTATTAATCGAGTTTGCTTACAAGTCAGTGTACCATTCAAATGCATTTCCCTTCAATGAGCGAACAAATTGCTTGACAAGATGATCATTGTAAGTTTTGGCATTGTTGCAAGTTTCAAATAAATAAGCTACATGTTGCTTTGGGTTGCCTTTGCCATCAAACTGCTGGAAATTTGGTGGTTGGTAGCCATTCGGCATCTTCAAGCTATCTATCCTTGAGTGTATGGTTTGGAATAGAAGTATGATGATTTGAAGCCTCCGTCTAGCTTGTCCTTGATGGTTTACATGATGAACTCCTTCAATTGATCAGCAGGGATCATTCCATTTGAAGAGACTTGGAACTCCTTAGCAACAGACTTTTCCTTCTCATTAGATAGTTGCTTCATGGATGATTCACCCTCTTCAAAGCCTCCAAACTTCAGTTCCTTTACATTACTTTCTTCCATCTTGTATTCTTTACTCAAATATTTATCTATCTTGGAGTCTTAGTCTTGCACATGTTTGTTCAACATCTGTATGGCTTTAGTCAGCTTCCCAATTTGTTTCTCCAAAGTTGTAGCACTTGTTGTCAAAGCGTGCACCATATCCGGCGGAGATGAAAGACACGATGCGGAGTGAAGAGTTGGTGGGGATGAGTCTTCGCTCTCTACGTCCCCATCATTGTTGACGTTGTTGGAGATAAAGGAGTCTATTTGAACAATGTCGTGGACGACTTCACTTGGCATCTTCGTGGATGGATCAGCCAATAAATCGGACATCCTTCTTATCTTGACTGAGGCCATATGGTTTACTTGTTGTTCTTGATGAAGGGAGATGAGAGGTCCCACTGGGCGTGCCAAATTTGTAATGACAAATTCTTGGTCACTGAAGTTAAAGACAAGAAAAAGGTTACAAACTAAACTTGAATAAATTTACAGTACAATTTGTAGTTCGATCTCTATTCTATCCTCTGATTCAGTTCAACAAGAACGACGATCTTGAATGTTTAGAGACTTGTGGTGGAAATCTTCAATTTGATTTTCACCGAGATATTTTTAACTTGAAAAACGTTAATTTGAGGGTGCTTGGACTTAATCTCGAATCAAAGTTGGACTTTTATGATGAACTTGATGATCTTCGTTGAGAAGGTCTGAATACGATGAACACTACTCTTCTTTTGTGGATGATTGATCTTGAAAAATAGTTCGCCGAGGGCCTCGTGGCTTGTTCTCGAATCAAAAGAGATTTTTCCTTCAATCTCCATGACCAACGCCTTGAATTTTGTGATGAACGCCTTGATGATGAAGAACTTTAATGGAGAGGATTTGTTGACCTTCTTTGCTCAAAAAGCTTGAATATTTAATTGTAGTTTTTCTTCTTCAAGAAAACCACTATTTATAGTTGTAGAGTGAATCTTAACCAGAATCTCCTGATGAGATGAACGGTTATGATCGCGTCTACGATTTCTTGATTTGGAAGACTTGAATTGATTGAATATTCTTTTCATTTCTTGAGATTTGAAGGTTGGTGGAGAAATCTTTGCATGTCTTGAGACTTAATTCGAAATCATTTCCATATTGCAAGATTTGATAAATATTTATTTATTTAATCTTTTAAATATTATGATTAAATAATATATGTATCTTTGTATTTCTTGTATTGTAAGACTTGTCATTAATTTATTTAATTGGATAATTTCACTCCAATTAATAAATAAGACATTATTTGATTTATCCTCCACACACACGCACACACACACACACACACACACACACACACATATATATATATATATATATATATATATATATTAAAATCAACGAATTTAACTATTTTACTTTGGATATAAATTTGTTACAAATCCAAAATAAAATAGAAAAATAGAATAACAAATTAATAATTAATATATTATTTTTCACGTGTCGAGACACAAATTTTATGGGTCTACGAGTATAAATAGAATAGAATAATTTCAGCACAGAAGTTTTACACCTAAGTCCCACGATATCCCAAGTGCACAAATCGAGTAATAATAAAATAGAAAATAAGATTACTGCCAAAGTATCGAATCCACATAGAGTAGATATTTGTGATTTAGAGATTATATTGTTGAACACTGGATGAATCAGTTTTTTTTTCTTTTTCGGTTTATCGTTGAAGAGTTAAACTAAGACTTAACTCCTGGTCTCCTTTCTTATTGTGCTTTCTTTTTGGGTTTATCATAGTCATGTTCAAATCCCAACAATTCATCATAGATTATTCAAGTAAGGAACATAAAACATTTAACTCCTGGTCTCCTTGCCGCTTTCCTCTACTCTGATTAATGATTCCTTCAGTTCACCTATGTCCTTCAACTATGATTGTGCTGCTACAAATGGTGGTGTTTCTGCTCTTCTCTAACCCTAGAATGCTCTCTAACTCTCTTTTTGGTACTCTTTTTCTCTGAAAAATTGTCGTTTTGTGTATTTGTTGTCGTACCCTAGCTGCTGAGCATCGCCTCATTTTATACTCTTTTCTTGGCCCATTAGGTTAAAGACCGTCTGTAGAAGCCCTGGCTGAAATTTGGACACGCGCGATCAGGATAATTGCGCGCCACATGCCCCGATCAAAACTTCATCGCGCCACCTATTGCGCTGCTCTATGCTTCATCTGCAATTGTGCGTCCGCGCCCACTGCTAACTCGCCCTGCATTCTGTTTTGTGGTTCTTTAGTGGAATGGTCGGTAGCGTCATAGCTCTATTTACTGTTGTTACTAAAAAATGCTGAAAACTTCCAAATAAACATCATTTTACTCCGACTCGACTTAAACTGCAAAAACAATGAAATGACACGTAAAAAGTAACATTGCTACAAATATTGTACAAAAATCTAAGAAATCAGGAACTTAATTCACTATAATTCTTCTCTTATCACATAAACCCAAACTTAAACCTTTGCTCGTCACGAGCAAAATTCTAGACAAAAGAATTCAAATTCTAATAATAACAACATGCTCATATCAGGATTTCGTCTCAAAATGCCACCTATACTTGTAAAGTAAAAAAAAATTTAAAATCATGGTTGTCAAGTTATCGCACACCAAGGTTAATCAAGTTGTTGTCACAAATATTTCATCGTGCAAAGTATTGTGCTCATGTATCAGAAGTATAAAATGCAAGACTTTCATATAAAACTCATAAGGTCAAGAAATTTCACTTATAGTTGCTCCTCTCTCACTTTCTACTTTTCTCACTGTTTTCCATGCATGCAACCTCTTCATGTGGAGGATCTTTAAGACTTTGTTAGCTTCTAATGATTGTCTCGGAAATGGGCTATAAATGGAAAAGATAGTTATGAGTTCTAGAGATGACCATAGTGGATTTACACATTAATGTTTCATTTTCCTCCCTTGTTTGTGCCTTCTTCTTTTCGCCATACATTTTAGGCTCATTTTGGCATCTTTTCCTTTGCATTTACATTTGCGCAATAATTAAATCCACCATATACTTCATAGTTTTTCGCGATGCACCCCCAAACTTAGCATTTTTGCAAAGGGTTATTTGTGCTATCTATTATATTTGTCCTCCTTTTCTGTTACTATATTTTCTTTAGCTCATGCTTTTATTTTGAGCTCCTACTAATTCCTCCTTCAATCCACTACTTTTGTCTCTAGAAATGGGTAGGATATATATTTTATTTCGGCTCGTGATAGGTGTGTAGGTTTCATAAACAAAAGCTCCATAGAAAAGGCTTCAACGGGGTTTAATGGATTTTTCTTCATAAATGATTTTGGGCTTGAAAAGCTAAAACTCAAATATAGAAAAGATGGCCTAATTCATTTTTTCAGCACTTCAAATTCACAGTTACTACAAAACAGTAATAGAGAAAATCACTTAAGATTTATAATTTCTATGTAACATCTCCTTTTCTCGTAAATCCCTTACACTTGTCCCATATTTTTTACTCATGCTCATCGTGAATGGTGTATACAAAATAATCATGCTTTCAACCCAATTAACCAAAGTGTACTCCTATCATTCATACATAATTCCTTTCTTCCAAAATCCCCATACATTAGGCATATATGATTATAGATCCTAACCTTTGCATGCTTTTATTACCTCAAATTTTTATTCTAATGTACAGACTCAAAAAATAACTAAAACAAACTCTAAAAACAAATTTTTTTTAGCAAAACTAACATAAATAGTAATGCCATTCACACACACCCCAGACTTAACATGTTCAATGTCCCAATTGAACTACTCTTTAAAATAAATTAAAATAGAGGATTCCCCTGGAAATTCTATTCCCCCTAAATGTTGTCTGGTGCGGTGTCGAATTCTTCCCTGTTCATCTTATTCAATCTGACCATCACTTCCTCCCATGAGTTGGAGATATCCTCTCGAACCTACTTGAGTTCAGTTCAAATGAATTCCTTTAAGTGCTTTGTTTGCTTTTCCATTGCTTTTTTCACAACTTCTTCCGAACTTGGTGGCTTTGGCGGTGTTACTTTTGCTTTCCAATATCCGTCAATTTGTTTCTTTGTAATAACATCTTCAATGAAGTCATTCTTGTCGAACTGTTTAACCGGAACTCCTGCTGCTCTATAAATTCTTACGGGATAGCTTTTGATGTCTTTCCTATAGCAAAAGTGTTAATTGAATTCATAATTTCTTGCCCCACATCTATATGGATTCACTCACCTATCCACGTCAAATATTTTACTCTGTCATGTGGTTAGTAGGTGCAATTCGTGAAATAATAAAATTATACCAAGCCTTATATTATGGCACCATCTTATTGTAAAGGATAAAAGGATTATCTGAGTTCGGCTCTCGAACAATGGTGTATGGGATAACCACATCCCGTAGTGTTGTTTCACACATAGCCGACCCTTGTTTTTTATGCTTACCTGCCGCAATCTTCTCATGATCGAGCTTGTAGTATTCATATATAATTTCGGCGGAGATAAGTACCTATTTTCCTCTAAGTGAAATCAGTTCCGTTATTGGTGTAGTTACGTTAGCAAAGAATTGAATCACCATAGTTTTGTTGACCTCTCCCTATTGTTTATCAAACGTCGTCCACACCATGTCTTGGATCTTGTCGTGAAAAAGGTCAAATCCCCTCTCCTTGATGAATTATTTCTTCATGATTCTTTTCTTCTTTGTAGGCCTATCATCCACGGTATTGTTTCTGCATGGTTGGGCGTGCGGAGATGATGGTGGTGATGTCTCCTCGTCCGAACTTGAATCGTATCTAAAGCACTTGTTAGTATTTTTCTGCAATGTCTTGGGGTTTGAACAAGTAGAAAAATTGTAGAACAGAAAGAAAATAATAATGAAGAAGACTAGCTTTGGGATTTTAAATTATGTGGGAGAATAATGACCTAAGCCTTGACGTTACCTATATAAATAGTATAGTAATACATATAGGTATAGATGGACTAGGATTCCACCATATACGTAATTTCAAAGTAAAGGAAACATTCTTTCACAAAGCAAATATATTTAGGCAACACGCCAACACATAAAATCCCGCAATAATAGTTAAAAAGGTATTTAATAAGTAAGGAAACTTAATCTCGTATCAGCAGTGTCCAAAAAATTCTTTGATTTTGGCGCGTGATCCGACTGATTGTGCCTCCCCATCACGCGCCAGGCGCGCGATCAAACTGTGTTCCTTGTTCCATTCGTCTTGTCTAGTAGGTTCCGCAACCATAGTGCTACATTCTTGCATCGCCCTAGTTTCTAGAGGTCTGCGTGATTGGTATTCGCTATCAGTTCCATCGCGCCTCCCTGGGTGGAAAAACTGTTGTTGTTGAATTTTCTTCAAAAATCCGACTCCTTTCTATCTTCTGTGATTCCCACTCCCTCATGCTAAATTTTGATTCCTCCTACAAAACAGTCAAAGTTGTAAAGTTAAAATAACGACAAAACTAAATGACTCAAAAAACATAAAACTTTTGGGTTACCTCCCAAACAGCGCTTATTTTTTACGTCGTTTACCCCAACGCTACTAATTCTAAGGTGTCTCAATCGCTCCATCATGGTTAAATGGATGCGCTAAATTTCCTCCCTTAGCTAGCTTTTTGAGTGGTGGTTCTTTTGGATATACCATTTTTTCAACCTTAAAACTAACATGCTCCTTGTTAACTTTTAAAGTGACAACTCCCACTCCCACATCAATTAAAGCATTAGCAATTGCTAAGAATGGTCTTCCTAAGATCAAAGGAAACTTATACTTCTCACTCATATCAATAACCACAAAATTCGTTGGAGAAATCTTAACCATAACATCTTCTATTACCCCCTTAGGATAATTAATACTCCTATCAACAAGTAGAATTATTAGATCAGTTGCTCGCAAAGTAGGCAATTTTAGACGTTTATAAATAGTATAGGGAAAAAAGCATACCACACCCTTAGCTTCTGGTCATTTTGCACTTTGCCCCCCCAGCTTTGTATTTTAGCACTTTGCCCCCCAACTTTGTATTCCATCAAATGTTACCCCCCGACGTAGCATGACAGTAGAAAAACAAATATTACGTTAAAAATGCGCCTGCACGTGAGGCGTGCGTGTCAAAACTTAACGGAATATTCATTTTTCGACAGAATATTCCCGTGGGGGGGGAGGGGGTAACGTTGGACGGAATACAAAGCTGGGGGGGGGGGGGTAAAATGCTAAAAAAAGTTGGGGGGCAAAGTACAAAATAGGCAAAAGCTAAGGGGATGGTCTGTTTTTTTCCCAATAGTATATGGCATGAGATTTATACTAGCACCTAAATTACATAAAGAATGTCCAAGTAAATCATCATTAATAGTGCATGGTATAGTAAAACTCCTTGGATCCTTAAGCTTTGGTTCCAGTCCTTCAATTGCTTGAAGTGTGAAGATCTTGTGAGTCCCGATCTCATCCATCTTCCTTTAGGGTGTCTTTGTGTCTCCCAAATATTTAGCATACTCCGGTACTTGTTTCACCACTTGTTCAAGTGTCACCGCAACTGTCTGA